>JAZDUH010000049.1:8362500-8932500 GCA_036419115.1 Scarus forsteni
AGGTTCAAGGGCATTTCATGAGCCATTTCAGGAGACATGCAAAACTCACTGAGGGACTCGAAGGCTTAAAAACTGAAAAGCATATGAGTTATTCAAATGACAGCACTAATCAGTCTTAGTTTGGAGTAAAAAAATCTTCCATGTCAAAGGACTCTGCCTTGATGAAAATATGTGAAAGTATGTGAAAACAAATAACAGGTAAATACGCAAGATACTTTAATGAAAAAGGTGTGGAATTGTGGATCTCATATAAGTCATTCTGAGACACACAGAGAGACTTTTATATGACAAGAGAGGAAAAATGTGTTGCCTTATGTCTGCTAGTGGCAGCGCCATGTTGTTGTCACTACCTGGCTTGTGGATTATGAAAAGGATGGGAAGGGCTAAACTAGATAACTTGGCCCACAGGATTGACTGAAGAGGACTGAAAATATAATTTCCACAGAGAGGTGTTTTTGTGTTTTTTTCATGTAATTAAATAATGCTATTCAGATCCAATAAAGGTGCTACTATAGCTGTTAGTATCTGTTATTCTATTCACCAGCAGTCACTTCCTGCTGTCATCTCACTTATAGCTTCCACATCTATTGCTCCAGAGGATTCTGATTTGGCCATATTACTTTGGGCCGCTCAAAACTGTTTTAGATTGGAACTTGGCAAGATGCATCTGTCTGATTACAGACATTAAATCAGGAAGGTTCATCTCCATTTCAAGGTTCTAAACTAGATGCAATGACAATAAATTTGAATTAAGCTTATTATAAAAGTAAACACCAAATACAGTTTTGTACTGTATTGTTTCAATAATTAACATCCAGTGATGCTTTGCAGCTGAAACAGGCAGTTATACAAAGGATTATGAACAGAGTTTTAAATTGTGATTTATCTGTTGACTTTTACCCTTTTTTGAAAGTAAAAAAGGGTAAAAGTCTTTTTGATAAGTTTTACATAGTTATATTACTAAAGCACAAATTGTACCTTAGTAGTAATTTTTCTAGGGTAGAACCAAGAGAGGTGCATGCACTTTGTCTCTATTATCTTACTAGTTGTCACACACCATAAGTATTGTTGAAAATTGATGATATGACATTTGCAGGGGTTGGGTGTCAGATGAAAAAAAAAGAACTCTTAGGGTGTGACTTTGAGTAGTAACCCCATAACAGTTATGTAACCTAAAAATGTAAGTCTGGCTGGCATTTTTCTCAGGTTCACTGCATTTTTCATACTTATCTGACATTTCAAGCAAAGTAGATTGCATGCAGTGTTTTAATCATGCAGAGGCTGTCTGGCAAACACAGATAGTCATGGTACATCAGATTTACTTACTGTAAAGCCCTGCTGTTACTCCTCCCACTCTACTACCATATTTATCCGTATATACATTTCCCCATACAGAAACAGGAACTCCTGTTGTCAGTGGTAAACATCTACTGTCTGATGAAAGCCTGTAAAGTCTACAATCCATTAAAATGTATGCATACTTCAAACAACCAATCACCACCACCTGCATATCGATTTACTGTTGTTGGATTCTCTTCCAGGTCACAAAGGAAGAGAAGTGAGGTCTGTTTCAGAGATAGCACTCAAAGTAAAAAATATAAAGGGTTTTCAGCAGTGTGGGAGGTCTGGATCTGAACTGGGTCATGAGAAGGAGGTTCCCTGCTTAGAGGATCCAGGGAAGAATTAGGAAATCAAATCATTTGAGTTTATGTAATTTGTTTACAAGATGCAATAATGAAGCTAAAAGACATATTTGCACAATTATGCATACATCAAGAAATCCCCAAAACAAAAATTCCCCCAGAGGGAATTCTGCTTTTGAATCATAGTTTGATGGCATTAACTGGCAACAGGCTTTGAAATTCCCCTCGAAATTCTGTTCCAAACTAAGCATGTAATTTAAACATTTTAGATTAAAAAATCAAAGCTTTCAGACTTGTTCGTGTAGCAACCTTTTGTTAAAGTTAACCTGAGACAGCCTCAATTAATTTGTTGTCACCCCCTCATGTTAAAGTTTGTCTCACTCTTCTCTCTCCCTCCATCCCCCCACACTCCCAACAATGTCGGCTGGGATAGGCTCCAGACGCCCTGCGACCCCGAAAGGGATAATTGATTTAGATCATGGTTCTGTTCAAGATTTTGACCCTAAACAAGAGGTAATCCCTTGTCTTTGGTGCCTTGCTCTGTAGTGAAAATAACTGCATCATTTTGAAAGACCAGAAAATAACAAAGTAAGAATTTTACTTTGCAATTTTCAATATCTTATTGAAAATTATTTAATGTCAAAAACATGGACCAAATTCTCTTGTTCCTACTTAAACTTAAGTATGAGCTTAGTTGAGCTTGGGCAACGATGGGAAGGTTGATTGTCTTCCAACTGCAGGGTCAGGGGTTCAACCTCAAGCTACTGTAATGACATGAGAATGTGTCCTGGGGCAAGACTCCTAACCCTAAATTGCAGGATTGTTGTGTGTGTTTTTGTGTATCAATAGAATCTGGTCGCTTAATAGACTCTTTACTAAGCCACTCAAACCACCATTCTGCAAAATAAGGTGTGAATAGATGTGTCTGACCAATGTTGTTCAAGTTATCCAAGTAGAAATGTGTCACACAAGCTTAAATCAATTTACCATTTAAAATATAGCATATATTTATGAAAACACTTTAAATTTCCCAGTCAATAACAATGATTGAATGTAGTTCTAAATAATTTTCTGTTTTCTCTGGTTGTGAATGATGAATTTTACTTTTATCTCTCTCTCTCTCTCTCTCTCTCTCTATATGTATATATATATATATATATATATATATATATATATATATATATATATATATATATATATATATATATATATATATATATATATATATATTACTATTATTATTATCATTATCATGATTATTATTATTATTGCATGTTTATGTTATATTTTGTAACAAGTCCAGGAATTGTCTAGTCTTTTTGACTTCTCAAGTGCTGCGACAACACAGGTCACATCTACCCATTCTCACCAATCCACTCTTATAATCAGTCACTGATGATACTGAGTTTTTAACATGCACTTTTACAAGCTACTGATGCAGCAGTTGTTACCCAAGGACAAATCACTATGTAATAGCTGAGCCACAAATGCCCCTTATCAAGCTGAAATGGGCTTGCATACACATTCATATGCAAAGACCTTTAAAGAACGTATGCTCTAAGGGCCTGATTTACTAAAGGTTTGCTTGTAAAAAAAAAAAGTGCAAACTTGATAGCGCGTGCAAAGCTGTTTATACTAACGGGTTGCACCGAGGATTGGGTCTGTCAAATGAACAAAATGGCACGCATGCTTGCCCTTATGAATATGCAGAATACATGCAGATCATCAGAATGTGCAAAATACTGGGAGGAGGAGATGCAAATGTGATCATTTAGCATTCACAATGTGATTTATCAAACCTGCAACTGATTGCACGGTGTTTCTGTGTTTAAACTTTGTAGTTTGAAAAGCAGCTGCGGTCATTGTGGCAACAAACAAGGGTCCTATTAACAGAATATTTTCCATCACTGATTGATTTTTTTGATGAAAATCAGAAAGACTTGGAGGTTTCCTGTCAGTATATAATGGACTGGAAAAAGTGCGACAATTCAGTGTGCTGTCATACTCCTGCAGAAACACATATGAAGTAAAACCCTCTCTGTTTTGTGCTCTTAATACATCATGGAGGAGGTCATTTAATCAGTGTATAAAAAACCAAAATCTCCAGAATCACTCTGACTGTCACTCAGAGCTGACTGCATCACACTCTCCACGCACTGACAGCCTCTAAACCCGCTGTCAGTGCTTTGTGAGCGTGATGCAGTCACCGCTTAAAAGTCAAGAGTACCTGTGCAATCTGTGTGTGCATAACTGCAAGACTGCTGTTCACGTGAGGTTATTAATGAAGCTGTGTAACTACATGAATACTGTCATTTATATTATGTTTAATTGTAATCAGAAAAGGAAAATTAAAAATGAAAGATAGAAATATGGCATGAGGGAAAAATGACGGCCTTGTCTGTCAAATGACAGAAAAAAAAATAGTGCAAGTGTGTTTATTTGCCTCCAACTCCATGAATTCAAACTTAGTTTTCATTTACGGCCACTCTGCTCTCCCAAACTCTCCATGGTGACAGCCAGTAGCACAAACAAAATCCTCCTTTAAAGAGGGCGGTCCACACCAATTTCGCACCTGGTGCGCACGCAGTGATGGAAGATAACCTGCAACACACCCACTAATAGCATGTGCAATTTTTTAGTTTTTTTATATGTATGAATGAACCAAGCAACAAGAGACTTTGTAAATAGAAGTGACCAAAGATATGCGAGTTACAAAGTGTCTTTTCCTTTATTTGTTGTTACATACTGATGACTTGATTGTTTATCTGTGACCGACTTATAATCCTGGGTTCAAAGCTTTTAAAGTGTAGGATAAAAAAAAAAAGATCAACATAAAATTGTCAATGTATGCACTGTTAATATCATTGTCTCTGACATGACCCCTCACTGCTGTTTGTTTTTGTGGCCTAGGTAGACCAAAAGGCCAAAATGTGAGTTAGGCCTTGATGAAGTTGTCTGAATCTGACTCACCATAAAGATGTATGGGTAGGGCTGCCTTGCCATCAAAAAGTGTTAACTCTAGGATGATCCACTTGTACTTGACTTATCAACCATTGAGGAGCACTTAGACTTGTTACTATTGCATAAAAGACAAAATTGGTGTATATAACAGAATCAATCCACTCTGAGATAAAGGATGAGCTTAGCAGGTGGAATAGAGAAGCAAAGGCCAGTCTCACCTAGCTTCTTGAATGTTCACACTATCTCCTCTGGCAGGTAAGAAAGTACTCAGAGCATGCCATCTGTAGCTGAGTGGCACTCAGCAGCACTTAAAGAAAAAAGAAATGATCAGTAGTGACAACCTCCTCAATCAAAGTTTATCAGCCCTCAGCTACCTCGACTAAAATCCCACTATATCCCATAAAAGTGTCAACAACTTACAGGACATAAGTGCAGGTCGTTTGCTGTGATTATTTGCTCACAGTGAATTTTCTGTTCAGTGCTCTGTAGTTGACTTGTGCATTAAAAAAACCTATTTGCAGTATTGCTATAATTCATTGTATAAAATCCCCTACTATGGTCCATTATAAATTAAAAGTGGGTTTTCTATGTGCTTCACTTTGGTTGAAGTTGAATAAAGCAGGGGAGTCTGTGTGCAAGAAATGAAGTACACATAAAGCCCCATTCATTCTCATAAAGATGTGTCAGGGAGTGGTCGTGGCATCTAAAAGGAAGCTAAATATTTAGCTGCTGTGACCTTCTTTACATTTAAACAGGCAAGAAGTAATGCTCTGTCAAGCAGTGGTTAATTTCTTGCTTCCTTACTCACAATGCTGCTCTGTTTTGGACAAATAACCACTAGGAAATGGGAAAATCTCACTTGTGCAAGCCACTCATGAAGAGCTATGCTTTGTTGTCCCCAGTTAACCCTTCATACATACAGTCACACAAAAGCAGTCTGCTGTCCATGTTACAGAGCTGGATGATGGTCTGCTTAGTGATATGAAGCAGGAATTAATTCAAAATTTTTGTTTCTACAGCCAGAGGAAACCAGGCGAGAGCAAAAAGTGTTTGGTCAGAGGAGCTTCAGCGCACTGCTGGGCAAAGATATGAGATGAGAATTTATACCACACTTGCACACCAGTGCCCCGAGCCTGAGGAAATGAAGGGGTTGAACTGGCCACAGGAGATCTGGCTAAAAATAAGTCTTGAGGGTTTCTATCTCACACACGGGGAAGCAGGACAGTGATTACAATAGAACATTTGCAATCACCTTGCCCTCGAGAAGAAAACCTCAGTAGATGCTATTAAGTTGAACAAACACCTGGAAGCATTTTGCTGTCACTGTGATCTGAATGATCCTAAACTGGTTGCAAATAGACACCATCATGAAGTTGTATCTGCACTTGGGATCTGATTGGGCATTTTGTGGGACAAATGCTTGATATTGATCTTTTTCTCCTGGGTGCTAACCAAACTGCTGATGGTTGAAATATCAAATCAGTTGAGAGTGGTGTATCCTCTTTACCCTACAGGGCTTCTCTGCAGTCTGATTATACAGTATACTTCCTCACCATGCCCTCAAGAAGGAAGCAACTGGCTAAATCCTGTTATTTTAGAGCAGTATCGGTTGAACTTGCTCAATCTACCAGTCACAGCAGCAGGTGGGTTTCTCAAAGTATGTTACAAAGTTCTCCTGCTCTGTCTCTTTGATACAGAGCAGCAGCCAGTCTACAGCTTCCTGCAGAGCTACATAACAAGGGGCTGACTATTTGCTTGAGTAGTTTATCTTAGTGTCACACAGCAGGAAATAATACCTTCACCTAGTGAAGTTTTGTTCTTGTCACTGTCTGGTAAAGCTGTTTCGCTTGTGTCAGGTCTGGAATTATTAAAAGAAGCTGCGTCTGGTAGAAAATATCATAAAATTATCTTCATCTTAGTGTTTGTGTTCATACACATATTTTTATTTCTCACTTAGTTTTTTACAGGAAGACTGCCATGAAAGGGGATTTTTACTTCTTGTTCATGGTGGCCAAACAACCATGATAAAGACATTATCATGATATTTATAGAAAAGTTTAAAAAAAAATCAGCACCTTGGATTAATTTGATCTATGGCCATATTTTCGACACTGCTTTGCTGAAACACTTTTTAAAGATGCAAAGGATGGTGGAGAGTCTGTCCAGAATCATAACTACCATAACTAGAGCAGCCTACAACAGCTCGATGCAGTTCAATAGGAGGGAAACAACTTTCAGGGCAGAAAAGACTCAAGTACAGAAATCCAACCAAAGGTCAGAAGGAAAGACAAACATGGAAATGTGCTGCAAATGAAATAACACTGTGCAAGAATAAAAATCGAATGTATTAACAGTAAACACTCTGCAAGTTTAAAACCAAAAAAGCCAAAGTGATCAAAACGCAGAAACAGCAAGAGCCACCATAGATACCTGAACCAGAAATGTACACAAAAATAATAACTAAAAATAATTACTCAGTGATTTTAGAAAAAAGAACCAAATGAAAGTGCAGAAACACAAAATTGTGTGACGGTGAATTACATTTTTAAGACTGTTTGTGTCCACCAGGCGCTTTCTGTGTGGAATTTGCATCGCGTCCTTGTGCCTTCTGGGGTTCTGTTTGGGCATATCCATCTTCTCCCACAGACCAAAAAATATGAATGTTAAATGAGGTACAAACAACAGGATATTTGCCTGAGTATTGAAGGGTGAGGAATACCCTGATCAGGGAAGCCATGACTTAAAGTCATAAATAATTTTCAATATTTGCGACCAAAAGTCCTTATGTGACCAAGAACAGCTGAGCACATCCTCTATGTTTTGCCACATGAAACATAACAGCCAATCAGGGAACAAGCTGGCTGCAGTGACAAAATTGTAGCCTTACCAATAATTATAATATTAAAAAAGGCAAAGCATAAAGTTAGACAGGCATCAGAAATGGAAGATCAACTTGTTGATTTGTGGCAATAACATGACTTTCCAAACAGCATAACCTGTAAATTAAATTTAGCGACCAGTAAGAAAAAGACAAAATCCTAACTGCCAAGGATGTCAAAAGAGGCTAATCGCTTGCTGCATTTAGCTTAGGAATTCGTCCTTACATTGTCAAGTGTGGTTTTTTTTATTAACATTGTGTTTGACCACATGAGATTACAAGCTACAAGAGTAGAAGCCCTGGAAGCTCGTGAATGAATTGGCTGGTGTGTTGTGTGCTTTATTTCTCTCTTTTTGGCACACCACACACTACTAAGAACTTTGTTCTTTCAAAACTGGTATATCTACATTATTTGTCTTCATTTGTGAGACCCTTCACTGTTTCAGAATTGGTTAAGACTTTAAACATCTTTTATGTGTATAGCTGGCCTTAGGCTAACAAGTGACACTAACTTTCCTTATGTTCTGTCTCTCTATGTGGCAGGTGATCAGTGCAGGGTGTACCTCTTGGCCCATGTCCAGATAGGTTTCAGATCACATTGACTCTGAAATATATAAGCAGCGTTAATAGTGGATGGAATTTTAAGAGCTAAAGCCCCTTCAACAAGCCCATGGTTTCATACAAAACATCACAGAGAGGTTTGTTTAAGTCACTGATTGCTTTCTGTTTTAACTGTGACTAAGTTAGTGGTTTATTTAACCCCTAAGTCTTGTCAAGCTCAATCAAATTTGTAAAAGTTTTAGAACCTTCTTTGGATCATGTTCGACTAAAGCAAACAAGACAGTGGTTTAAGGGTTGTGGAGCTGGCACTTAGTCAAACAGTTACACACCCTCACCTCTGAGAGGAGGCTCTATCTTCATTATTCTTATTTTAGTCATCACCTGCATGGGTCCCCAGGGCCTGGGCTCAGAAATATGACATCTGAGTCTGAAACAAAATTCTAAATCACACACTTGAGAGGAGGTCTGAACATATGTTTACACATGTAATCTCTAAATGAAGCTTTCACTTTGTAGCACAGCACTATCTGCCTATTTTGACATGAATCTGATTTGGGCTCAGGTGGCTCAAACATGGGGACCTGACAGGTCCAGTGGAGCAGGGCGGACTAATGAGACTTTCATTGTCAGGCTGTAGAATTTTATTAAAATTGGTTGGAGGATTATTTTGTCTGTGTGTGGACATGGCTTTGGTACATTTCATAGACACACCCAGAACATCTCTGAGCAGAGATAGCTGTTTCATTTTAATGATTTTGAAGTGTAATTTCAAATATTTCATCTTTGAACTCATTAAATTTTAGTTCAGAGGTGTACAGCAAAATCCTCATTATGAAATCTAATTTTAAATGAATATTTTTTTTGACTTTATAGAGAAATTAAAAGCCAGCTGAGGTACTTCTGCTCCAATGACCCATACAACAGTGCAGCTGGTCACCTTCCACGTCAGTGAATCAGTTTTATGTATTTTTGGCCAATCAAAAGTACAAAAATAATTTGTTAGGAAAATACAAAATGTATTAATTCAGAAGAAGATGGTTTTGATTTTTCATTTCCAGCAATGTTTTTATGGAGATCAGAGATTAAGTGACTGATAGCAGTGATATAATCTCTGGCCCAAAGATCTGTTTAGATATTTAGCATGCGAGTAGACCCTCAGTTTTAGCCCTGCTTTGACTTTTTTGTGTCTCTACCTTTAAATCAATGCAGGCTGTGTATGACCACAACCTTTTTAGGAAGTGAATGTGGTCTCAGCTTTCCAGCACCATTCTCTGACTGTTTTTGAAACTAACTTACTGCTAATGAATGCAGGATTCACTATATACCACATAATGTTTATGGTAATAGAATCTAGTATGACTGCCACATTGCTGTAATTTTGTACTGTACACACAGCTGGGCTAACTCTTCTTTTTTTTCTTTTTTTGGCAGATGGTAACTTTTGAAAAAGGCTCATTACTGCCAACCACTGGGCTGAAATTTGTATTGAAGCAATTATTTCTGCATTACAGAAGCTACACTGAACACATCGAAGGAATCATGTTTCTATTAATCACACAAAGCCCTGTGCTTTCCTTCCCCAGTCCAAAAATAAAGCTGATTTCTGCTTCTTGTCAGAGTATGACATTGTTTAGGAATATTGGCCATGGCACAAGAGTGAAGTGATCAGATGTTGGCTCTGATCTAAATCCAGATGTAAATCCAGGAACTTTTTCTTTCTTTAAAAGTATTTTTTGGGCATTTTGTGCCTTTATTGATAGGAGAGAGACAGTGGATAGCCTTGTTAACGGGGGTGAGAGAGTAGGACTTGAACCTGGACCAGCAAAAGCAAGGACATGGGGTGCCTGGTTGCTAACCACTCTGCCAAACCAGCACCCCTATCCAGGAACTTTTTCAAGCAACTTTTTCACATTTTTGCTAAGAATTATATATAAATTCTGAACAGATTTTTTTTTTGTTTTTACATTTTCAGGAAATATTACGCATGTCAAAAGTAAAAAGTGATTTGATTTTGAAGGTGATCTGAAATTAGATGCAGACCCATTGATTTTTCAGAGTATTGGTCAATATCACAGGACAGAACAGTTTTCCAAGCCTTTGCTCATAACTAAATAGTTCCCAGCAGACTTTAATGACATTTTCAAGGAAAACCAGTCATGAAACAAAAGAGAAGTGTGCAGATTTTGGCTTTTATCCAAATCTGGATGCAGAGAAATTTTTTTAAGGATTTGTTAACTGTGCAAGACAGAACGACAGTTTTGCACATTATTGAAAATAACTGTCTGACAATGTCAGAAATGCCTTGGTGGAGGTCTGTGCTCTCAGAGCACTTTTAGTTATTCATGAGTTAATATTTGTACTGCTTTGAAAAAATCCTCAAATATCTATCTACTGGGAATCTCCCAAATTCAAAGATGAAGTCATGTCCCCCCTCTAATGTTTGCCATAATACTCTCAACTTAATCTCTGTCTTGGGCTTTTCTAACCTCAGAGGAAAATTTGGGACTCTTAAGCTGCTGCACACTCCCTTTTGGTCACTCTAATGCTGTCTTCTACATGGTGTGTGATATCAGCAGGACAGTTTAAGTCCATTGTTGCAAACAGCTGCCTCCTGGTGTGGGAAAAGAGCTTACATTTGGCAGTGGGACTAAATTAAAACAAGTTTTCTGCCATTAAATCAAAACAATGAGCTAAGAAAAAAATGCATTGTTTTGCTGAGGGGTTCTAAATGATCCAGGATTAACACTAATAATAACTTCCTTTATATACCCATTAATTTGTTGTTATTTTTAATAACAATAGTAACAATTCTTATTTTGATTAAAAAGGGTAAAATATTTTGTAAATAATGGAAGGAGAACTTAAATAAGTGACTAAAAGAAAAGTTTACAGGGTGAGGGACTGTCTTGACAGCAGGATAAACAAATATGAGTTGGTATATGTTTTAAGCCATTTATAAGTACACAAGCTTATATGAAGGGCGTCCTTGATTAATAAAGTGAGGAGGACTTTTTCATCCACTTCCACAGACGCTGTAGGACATAAACTCCTTCAGACGGCCTGGGTGTTATGATAGATATACATGAACTGATGCCAGGATGGAGGATAAACTAAAAATATGTTTGTTAGTCTCATGATGACACACCGCTGTAAACATCAACAAATGCTTTGAGGATTTGGATGTAATCATATCAGAATTGTTGATAAAAATGCATGACATCTTTTGATGTTCCCCCCGAGCCATGAGAGGCTCACATAGTACCCACAAAGTTCTCACTGATCTTTAATCAATTTCTCCTGCAATAAGCTGCAGAAACAGGTGGAGGAGGGTGTTGCATTAAAATTCTGTTTCATTGCACTTCAAAAGGGGCTTTTAATGTCTGACATATATCCTCTGAAAATGGACCTGTCTGAATTATCCCGGTATTGGAGGTTTCTGCTGTTTGCTGAATACTGAGTGGTAACTTTGTTTTGAGTTCACCTTTGTATTACTTACTCTTTTATCTCATTGATACCTTTAAGTCATGTGGTTGGTGCAGATGCACACGTTTAAGTATGGAGCTGTCACTGTCAGCTCTGGCACTCATCTTTTAAAACTTTTATCTCCACAAAAAGACAAATGTATACACCATCTGACAACAGGAGATATTAAAGCACCATATGATGCTATTTGAGTTCCATATGTCCTCAAGTGTGTTTAACTTGTCCCCTCCATATGATCCTTCTATGCACAAGAGAAAAGTCCCAGAAAGAGGACTCTTCTCAGTTTGTATAGTGCCATGAGCAGCCTGAATTACTCCCCACCCCCAAACTAAGCTAATGGTTTGACATCCTACCATTGTTTTTGTTAGCAGTTTATGCCCATTGGCTGAAAATGGCAGTGCAAAACAGCCCAATAACTACAGAGTGCAAAGGGCCAGTAGTCCAACAGCATCTCAAACAGACAAGGATATGTCCTCATGTAGGCAGGTATTTTTAAAAATTGAGCTTTTTCTTGGCATTTTGTCCTTCTGTCCACACATAAATGGCATTTTAGGTAACTGAAAATGCGTATTTTGGAAAACTCACTGTTACTTGTGTTGCAGGGGTTGTTAAACTTTTGCTGTTTTAAAGTTTTGCTGACGGACTATTTACATGCCAACACAGACTTTCCATCCCTCCCTCTCTATGATGTTGCTTTAAAAACAGTGATACAAATGCTTCCATCATTTCAGATGTGACACAATGTTATCGTTTCACTGGTGACCATGCTGACTGGTGACCTATGGCTATGGTCGCTTGTGTTTGCTGTGGTTATAGCAGTTGTTGAAAGAGTTAATAACAAGACAAGTCTCAAACTGAAATATAAACAAAGAATTATTTACAGTATTAAGCAAAACAGTTAACATAGCCACAAGATAAACTGTAGCACCAGTCAGACATGGTGATAAACACTACCATGTGGACAGGGATATTTATTTAGAGTAGGAGGAAAAATTCTCAGTCTTTAAAAGTACCTACCTGCCTGTGGACATACTCAGTATATGAAAACTGGAGGGTGTTTTGAGCATCAGCGATTGTGTACACACTCTAGCAGTCATCAAAAATAATAAATGAATCTTAGCTGAGACAAAGAATGTGCTCTGTAATATGACCATGTTAACTCTGTTCTTGTCGGGGGTTCATTTTGTCTTATTGTTGCATCAGTCTAACATGGCATCAGTCTGGCACTGCTGGGTTGTTAATGAAGAAGCCTCCAGTTTCTCTGTATTTGTGGCTGCAGTGTTTTTTGTCTTCCTCCCAACAGTTCAGGTCAGGTTAGCTGGCCAATCAAGCATAGTGATCACATAGTCAGCAAACTACTCTCTGTTGGTTTTGGCACTGTGGGATGCCAAGTCCTGCTAGAAAAGAAATCAGGATACCCATAAAGCTTCTCGGCAGGTGGAGGTATGCAGTGCCCCTGAATCTTCTGGTTGAAGGCTGAATTGACTTTGGACTTGATAAAGCACAGTGGACCAACACCAGGTGATGACAAACCTATTGTGACACACCAGATGGACTGTTCAATATATTTCACTAATCTATCTGAAGAAGAGCCTATAGAAGGTGATTGGAGTGGTGAGTGGACGGTTGTTCCATCAGTCAATATAATTAAGGGCAAGGGTGTAAGTTGGATTTTGACATTGGTGGGGACATAAAGGTGCACCCCTTGAAGTTGATGTGCTTAACATTTATGACTGTTTTGTCTCATCATGTGGAGCTGATCAAACAAACAAGCAAACTATCTTATTCAGAAAAAGAATATTCAGGGATTTACATCAATATCGATATTGCCACCTGAAAAAATACATTCATGATGCTTTATGAACCTTGAAAGATCTGATTTCAAAGCCAAAAGGGTGAACCACTGTTATCCAGATCAACATCACCCTAATGTGTGTCACAATGCTCTATCTCATGACTAACATGTCTGTATTTGTTCAGCCTCACCTGTGAGCCTCCAGCCTCTATTCTACCTCTGGCCTCTCCTACTCCATCTCTACTATATCTATCCCCTGACAAAAATATATTTGTGCATGACATATGAACAGCGAGACAATTTGGGATACAACAATCATACATTTTGATGGTGCGGTTATATTCTGAGAAGAAAACACATTCACAATTACCAATAAGTGTAATCAATTCTCCAACAATATGAATGTATGAAATCATGTTTGTAGTCCAAGGTTTTATTGTGATTTTCTCCACAAACTTTTGTTGGTCTTAAATGGTTGCTGCCTTTCAACACATACAAAATACATGAATAGTAAAAAAAAATAACCAAAACGAGTGTTCTTTTCTTCAACATGCTTTCTGTGTCTAATTACCAAGAATATACACGTGCATGCACACAGACACACATTCAAATGTTAATGTGCTGAAACCACTGTCAAGATGACTTCATGTTACCCAAGCAGATCAAATGCCCAACATGTTTTCAGCTTACAGCAGCAGATGGAGCTCCTGGCCAAATAGCGGCCACAACAGTGGACGAGTCCAGGTGCGTTTTACAAGCTAACAGGCTCCTCGGTACCAGAAGGTGAGACAGCGGGGACGCCCAATCAGACATCAACAAGAAATGGTAAAGCCAATCGAGCGATATTAGCCTCCTTGGTTTCGATTTTGGTTTCTGAATGAAATGCAAAATTTACCTGAACCTGAAAACAGGATTTTGGACCACTGAACAATCGTCCAGTCCCTTTGACACTCATATACTTGGTTCAAAAGAAGCTTGACACAAGAAACACAACACTTTTTCCCTTTTTCCTGGACCCATCTGTGTGTGTGTGGCTCTTGATGCACTGATGACAGCCTCAGCCCACTCTGGTGAAGCTCTCCTAAATTCTTAAACCTTCTTTGTGCCTTAAATTCTACTTTTTTAAGAAGTGCCATAGTTGCAACAGGATGTGTCTTTACTGTGGCAGTGACCAAATGCCATCACAGTCACTACATTTTTAGAGGCTGTTCATTAATGTGCGCTCATATCAGTGCCTCTATCTGACAGCAAACTGGACAGTTCAGTTTTAACAGTGCATCACATTAATCCCCAACCACCACTGTTACTTAATACTGGGACTAGACTTCACATCTTAAACCTAAGTGTAGCCTGAACCAAGAGCTGAAGGGACCAACCCGCAACCTGGAGTTGTTTCAACATGTGTGTTGATTTAAAGTGAACATCTTCAATGAGATGCTAAAGGTGTTTTCAATTTTTGTCTTGTCCCTGATGATGTGTTCTGTCATATCAGAAATGCTGATAAGACAAGCAAAGGGTGCCAATGAGAATATCACAGATGTATAGGTTTATGCACTTAACAGGGTGGGATTGGAGTCAAATTAAGAAAAACTTTATTAAACACAGAGGGGAAATTCTTATGTTTCAGTTGCTCTTAAAGGTGCTATGAGGAGACTCTATTACTGGCGAAATAAAGACTGTGCTTCCCATCAGTACGCGCGGAGACTGTCGTAATACTGCGTTCCGGTAACCTCGAAAATGGGAGTGACATCATCTCCGACTTATCGGCGTTCCAGTTGAAGTCGGAAAAAACATCCTGATCTACCAGGCTATTGTTAGCTGTTGTAAGCACGCCCAGCATTTGATTATCACTATGGCAGCATTTTTGTAAATATAAGTCTAGCAATACTATGTATACAGCTGATCTAGAGCAACACACCCCAGTCAGAAGTGCAAATAAATTGATTATTACAGGAGCTAAGTAACTGTTCACACTGGGGGCATCCATCTTCGATTGTCAACTCGGGGGTGGCGAGGTTTCACGGAGTTCCCAGTAGGAAATTCAGACTTCGGGGAATGTTCCAGTTGCAGTTTCCTACTCAGAACCTGGAAATTCCTGCTTCTGACTACAACTGGAACGCCCCAAAGACGTGACTGAAGCCAAAGCGTGTGTTTGTTGTGATAAATGCAGCTCTGACCTTCCTCAGAACTCTGAATTGCTTTACAATTTCTTTTTTCAACAACTTACAGGATGCAAAGTGATGAGGTAGTGTATCTCTTTCTAGTTACGTAGCGGTAGTTTTTGATGTGTAACAACAAGCAATTTTTGTAACATTTATTATCGTAGTTGTAGCCGGCTATATATCGCTACTTACAGCCCGGTGCTCTAAGACGTGTAATATAAATAATAGAATAATATAAATTTGCTCTAGTTTAATTGTCTTGTTCCCGAAGTTGAGTATCCAGGCCAGTCCAGCCCTGTCTATAAATGCTATTCCGGAAGGCGAAGGAATAGCATTTATAGATAACCTATTTTGATGCTATGAAACTAATTTTAAAGTGTGTATTTCGATCAGGCATATATCTAAAAGTGAGAGTTTTTTGTAATTACTTAGAAACTCCTCACAGTCTCTTTAAATAAAGCAGAGAAATAAGGAAATTCAGATAAAGACACTGCAGATAGAAATGGAATTTTAATAGAAATAAGCTTTTTGTACATTTTTAAATGTGCTAAGTGCAGAGTATTTCAAGAAAGACTAAGAATTAATGTTATTATTAACAAATAATAAATTATACTAACAATATAAAGGAGTGAGATGATATAAGGAGCACAAGGATTTTAGCCCAATAACAATGTATACAACACAAGTATAAAAAAAATACACAGTGTTTTTAACTAGGGATGCCCAATGTTATCTGCTTGATTTTTTGGCAAATATCACAATTTTTACTGATGTTTGCTGCTGGCATTTTAGCCATCCATGTCACATATATTTGCTGTAATACAAACAAAATGTACAAACGCAGTGAAATGTTTCAAATGTTCAAAATGTTTCAAATTGCAGTGTCTTATATTAGAGAGTGATTTAATCTTTTTTTTCCTGAATCACATCAATTTTAACACAAATACTCTGTCACAATGAGAGGAACATGGACATTTTACGAAAGCAGATACCTTACACACTTGCTAAAAAAGTTGTTTCAGCAATGACGATTTTGGAAATATCAGCATATCGGATATAGTCGGATATCCAATATTGTGCGTCCCTATCTTTAACCCAATTTAACATAGTCAGAAAACGTAGTTTTTCCATGGCGAAAGAATTTTCACGATCATATTCTGTAAAATACAAAATGCAGTTTTGAGGTCATACAACTAAATAAAGAGACAGAAGACTGCTTTTGTCCTCATTTCGCCTCTGTTGTTTTTGGATATTAAACAATTTCATTCTCTGTTCGTTGATTTCCGTATAGTTTGTGTTTTTTGTTCAATGGTAGACAAAACATCAACCAACAGGGTGACCAACCAACAATAGCAATTTATCATGAAAAAAAGATCAGTGTAATATCCTTTTACATTCCTGTATGGTCAGAGTACCTTTGACTTAATCTGAACAATGCTAAAACTGATGTTCTCTTTTTAAAATTGCAAATGTGTTCCTGTGAAGATTTTTGAGTTAATTCTATACTTTAGAAAAAAATCTGTAATGGGCCCCATGTACAATAAATTAATTTACTCAAAGTAAAATGAGAGTAAGATCCTTGGAAAAGAAAAGTAACCAATAGCCAGGAATGACCAAAAACAGATCCTTATTTTATGTGTTGTTGTTCTGTGTATAATTAATCAGTTAAAACCCATAAAAATGTACATTGTTGAATGTCTGCTCTAATATAACACTTTATAATTATTTATTTATTTATTTGTTTATTTATTTATTTATTATTATTATTGTTGTTGTTATGATCTACAGTTATTAAACTTAAAAAACACTGCTTATAGATGTATATATTATCGTTAACAAACTTAAAATCTAAACAAAGAAAAGGGTGCAGAAACCTTGTTTTACATGCATCTGTAAACAGTAAGTGTTCAAATCCCAACATATCACAATGCTCAGAATCAGACAGGTTTTAAATATTTGTATTTCCTTTTAAAACACACCAATGGATCGCTTTTAAGTTTGCCTTCAACTGATTCCAGCAGCAGCAACTAAAGGATTTAATCCATTTACCCTCCATAAATCATACATTAACCTTGAACCCCACTCAAGCCAAACTTTCCATCTCTATTAAATCTTTGAATTATAATTCATATAGCTGGCAGGTCCAGTAGTACTTGCTGTGGCCATATGCTTCTCCCCCTCAGTTTCACAACAGCTGAATCGGTCGTCATCTCTTTTAACCAGAAAACACAATATGACAGCCTTTGGCAGGGTCTGTTTCCTCATCTTAATGCCACTGTTGGAGCCAAAAGCTTATTACTTTTTGATGAATTGAGGCTGAGCTGCAGTAGGGGGCAGTGTTGCTCTTCTGCAGCACTCCTGCAGGTCTGCTGGCCTCTGCTCAGGCCAGCATTGATTAATTAGTTTATAAAATGTTGTGTAGACTTTGGCGTATTGGCTCCGCTCTGCTTTGGCTCTCCACCTCTGGTCGCAGACAGATTAACAGATAAATGGATCACCATGGAGTATTCCAATTTTTGTTTAATCAATACGTATTGTCCAGTAATAGCTTCAGAAAACAGGCAGTATCTCTCTGTCTTTGTCCTTATTTTAACTCCCATGGACAATACCTCAAACTTTCATGAATAATTTTAAGAAGAAAATGTTTTTATTCACTTGAATAACCAAAAGAAAGAATCATTATTCAGCACAGCAGTCCAAAAAGCAAATCCAGGCTTTTTCTTTGTCTGTAATAATCAATGAATGCTCATTTAATTGTGAAAAATTATATTGTTTCTTCAAAAAAACCATAACCAAAGTGATGAAAACCTCTCAAGCTTTGCTGGATTACCATTGCTTGTTAACTATATTGTTAATTTCAATGAAAATTAATTTCCTTTCATTTCAATTTTGTAAGGTCAAGTAACTTTGAATGGCTGAGAGAGAGTTTACTATTATCATTAAATGTGTCTTGATTGGGACCGGCCTCGAATGAGCAGTTTGTATGCTCAGAGCAGAATGGGAAATTGTGGGTGCAGGCCTTTAGGGAGAGTGATAAGGA
The DNA here is from genome assembly GCA_036419115.1 of Scarus forsteni. Taxonomy (NCBI): domain Eukaryota; kingdom Metazoa; phylum Chordata; class Actinopteri; order Labriformes; family Labridae; genus Scarus; species Scarus forsteni. The sequence continues at coordinate 8,381,024 of JAZDUH010000049.1, forward strand.
GAATCCTCTCTTTTTAAATGAATCAATTGTGTTTCTAAACTAAAGAAATTAATTTAATACCTAAATATCGCTTATTGAAAAAGACAAAGGAGTTAAAGACTTGTTAATCAGACACGATAGAATGGTGCTTAATTTTTCATGAATGAAATATTAAATGAAACATCATTAATTAGCAAGAACAATAGGATTGCTTGTTTGAAGGATACAGTGAAGGGTAAAGGCATATGCTTTTGATCAAAGCCTCTCAGTTGAATGAAACTTTTAGATCAAACACTTAAAATGAGAAGCTCCATTAAAAATGGATACAAGTGCAATCGTTCACAGCCTGGTACAGAGGCTTGGGTGTCAAGTTGACATGCATGTTTATAGTGCCGGACAGCAGCAAAGTACATTTACAAAACCCAGTTCCAATGATGTTCGGATGTTGTGTAAAATGTAAATTAAATAGATTTGCAAATCCTTTTCAACCTGTTTTTAACTGAAGACACTACAAAGACAAGGTATTTAATGTTCAGATTGATAAACATTATTTTGAAGTTTTTTGTTGTTGTTTTTTTTTGCAAATATTCACTCATTTCATATGTTATGCTAGCACAGTGTTCCAAAAAGTTGGGACAACAACAGACTCATAAAGATAAGGGAATGCTAAAAAATACCTGTTTGGAACATCTCACAAGGGACCAGATTAGTTGTAGATGCATTAGTGTCATGATTGGGTACAGCTAGCATTTGTGATGGTATTGGGGTGTGTTAGTGCCCATGGCATTGATACTTTACATCTGTGAAGGCATTTGTAATGCTGAGGGGTACCTATAGGCTTTGGAACAATATGTGATGCCATCCAAGAGGCATCTTATTTCAGGAAGACGATACCAAGCCACATCTTCTCCACTGAAAATGTCTGGAAACTTGGACTGTAGAACAACTTAAGTAATACATCAAGCACGACTGGCAAAGACTTCTACCTTCAAAGCTTAAACAGTAAAGGGCTCTAATTTCGTAGACCAGGCGCATGTGCGGCGCACCTGCCTTGAGCCGCGTCTGCGCAGCGCCAACAGGGTGTGTCCAGCGCACTTTGCAAGTTTCCTGCAGTGCGCAGAGAGGCGCATCCACACCTCCGTCCTTGCCCCTCCGCGCAAGTGCCAGAAAGGGAGGAGAAAAGGCGTGAGTGGGTTTAATACAGCCGAGTGTTATCTTCACCAATTAAATGAACGCCTCTCCTTGTCTTTAAATACGCTGTGGCTGAGGCGCAGAGATTGATTGGTCTGACTGATCCCTGCCACCGCAGTGTGCTGGAAAGACCCAGTAGCGGATACGGTCAGAGCTGCTGTCCCTTCAGCAACTAGGAGAATGGACTGGCCATCGGGGCGCGCATCGCAGGCCACGAACTGCGTCACCTTGCGGGCCAGCTCCCAGGACAGATGTAATCTGTTCTTTTGTCATTTATAGGAGTACAAAATTAAGAGACAGTTCCACAGCAGTAGGCTTATCCAGTCATCATGCTTGTGTTCCACCTGCATTCCTGATCTGTCATCGCCAAATAGAAGCACTTTTGGTGATATGCTGTATATTCTCCCAGTGTCTCCGCCTCATCCTCCTTGCAATAATGTACTCCATCTTGTTAGATCACGTTAAAAAAAGACTAAAACAGAGGGATATGGGAAATCACAGGTAAATCCTTAGTGACATACATTTGTTTTCTCTTTTTTCTCCATCTTTTTTCTCCCTCTTTTCTTTGAATTTCATGAAATGAGAAGATACTCCGTATTGAATGTTAAGGCTGTTTATTGTTGACTTGTAAGATGTGCATCAAACTTCCAGCTGCCCTCAGGTTAATTTTCCATTATGACAAACGGCTTTAATCCGATTTTTTTATTGCATTAAAATGTGCCTGACAGTCTGGAAAGACCTGCCTCTAAAGGTTTGGTGACATGTGCACACATGTGCGCCTGTCACCAAATTACAGCAATAGAGGGTGCACTTTGCCTGCGCTGAGAATAGACCAGGTCGGAGCTGGCGAGCTTTCAGCGCACCTTCCTCACTGTTTTTTGGCATGAAATTGTCAGTGTGCCAACCCGAATCTGTCGGCGCCTCTCCCTGGTGCACCGTCACGCCCATGTCGGCGTAGACGGTCTACCAAAATGTCAAATTGGTTGCACACGGTAGTGCGCTGGACAAGATTAACACTGCGCAGGGTGCGCCAGCCTCTGCGCACCCTGCACCACCCTGTGCCACGAAATTAGGGCCATTAGTTTCCTCAGATGACAAACACTTACTGAGTGTTGTTAAAAGGAAAGATGATGTAATTCAGTGGTAAACACGCCCCTGTCCTAGCTTCTTTGGAATGTGTTGCAGGCATCATCAGAGACAGTGAGCAGAAATGTAACCACTGAGTCAGAGGTATGATAGTGGCAGACAGGTAAAAGTTGTCAAAGTTTGACTTGATTTTTCAAAAAGTGACATCAAATTTCAAAATGCCCTGTGTCACTGTTCATATGGTTTTGAGTAAAGATGGAACACCAACAACTTGCAGAGGCATGCCAGTGCAATGAGAAATGAAATGAACTCTCTGGAGTGCCACGTGTCTGATATTCTTTTCAATGAAAACCTGTGTTGGCAAGAAACTCCACAGGAATCAATGAGGGAATTGATAAAGACTCACAGAAATAAGAAGAATCAATATTGACTTTAGAAGCAATCAGATCTAATCAGTTCCCATCCCTAGATATTACACACTTTGCAGAATCAGAAAAAAAAGGTTATTCTGAGAGTTTTTGTTTTGTTTTTTGTGATAACTTTTATGAGTTTTAATTTTTTTAATAAAAACAATGAAACAAAATTTACATTGGTGTTTTCTTGACTGCACTCACACCATAAAAAATTACACTTTATCTGTTTATTTTCTAATGATCTTGAATTCATAAGTATTTCAGAAGCAAGTGCTCCAGCTACGGGCTGTACCATTTGAGTGTGTGCTTAAATGTAGTCTAGGTTGAACAAAGGTTCTTACAATAGAGTTTTCACTCTACTGATGTTCGAAGTGTTGCACCATCCAAGATAGTTTCAACCTCAGCTTAACTTACTTAAATTTTACATTAGCCTCCCAGTAGGTGTGAGGTCCTCTGCAAAATACAGTTGGCATGATGTATCATTTATAAATGTGAGATCACTTTGAGAATGAGGAGGAGGATGTTATCTTCTCTGTGAAAGATAACATCCCTCAGATATATATGACAACTTCCTTGCTCACACATTTGTTTTTCACCAGTGTAAATAATTTGCGCCATTCTGCACGAAAGCTCCATTTAATATTTCATGTTACTGCTTTAACTGCCATGTTGTCTTTGTTGGTATATAACTCTGTCTGTGGATTAATGTTTGAAGCTTTAGTTAACTCCTGATCAGGATATTTTACATGAATTACATCTGCATAGGATTGCCAACAGCCCAGAGCAGTAACACTTACATTGTCAACTTATATCTCAAGAACTATTTAGATCTGTGTTTAAATGATCATTCATAAATTCAAAATGGCTTTGCGTCAAATGCATCACCCAGTGTTTAATTTAAGAAATTTTGTATTTGTGGATCCACAGTGATAAAGCCATAATAATGGGGTTGTTTAATCACATTTTCTTGAATGGAATTTTAGCAGTGGATTTATAAGTATGCTCTTAGTATGCTCCTTTTTTTCCCCGTAATCGCCAAAGGCTTGAGTGGACAGTATCCAAATTTAAAAGGACTCAATAAATCTGTATGTGACTTTTGTAAAGTTCTGTGGGATTTAAATTGTGCTTTGACTTTTTGGTTTTATCTCTTTGGTTGTACAACCTTTGACACAGTAATCTGACATTGATAGAGTATAAATATTCTGATTGCCCAGGTTGTCCTGAAAAAGAAGCTTTCTTTAGTTTGACTGTGATCAAAAGGGTTGATTTTCCAATGCATAAATGCTAGAAAAGGGGGACCAAAAAAAGAGCAGAAGTTGTGGAGTTTTGAGGGTTAAGATGAACCTTACATCTCTGTGATGCAACAGATTAAGCAGAAACTGAAGTTGGAATTTTACTGGTATCAGCGTAGGGTTTAGTCTGGACCCAACACCAGAACCTTTATTTTACTCAAGTTATTCTTTGTTTACCACTGCAGGGGCATAAGGCGGTAGATGTTAATCAGTCTGTGGATCAAACAGTTTGATTCACTTGTACGGGCCATATAAATAATTTCTTCATCTTCTTATTTGATGTAAGCAGCTCTGATGTTTTCCAGAGCACTGCTTTATGAATGTATTTCTCTCCTCCTCTGTCAGAGAAAGACGATATGAAGATGTTAAGATTCTGTGGGTAACATGGACTGCTGAGCTTATCCTTTCTCTCTTAGGAGAAAAAATATTATGACAGACTCTGTTTTCCTTCTTTGCTGACAACATGTTATGCATTTTTATACATAAAATCCTCCTCAAGTGTAACAGCATGACTAGAGGTTCGACAAATCTGCTTGAATCTTGTTCCTCAGCTGGATTGTTGAATAATTGCTGAAGCACCGTTTGTATTAGCAGTGCAGAGTGCCCTCTCAGACCTCGGCCCTGACTTTTAGACAGCCTCTTAAGACAGTCACGCCATGAAGGTCATTGATTATTCAACGCTCTGGCCAAGCAACAAAAAAGTGTCCCTAAGAAAGAGAGACAGAAAGCCAGTGTTTAACATATTTATTATTCAACCTTGTGCGGGTCTAATCACACCCATTCTCTTTGAAACCATAGAAAATGCTAATTAATTTTTCATCATGCGAATTAGAATCCTAATTTGGAAATGCAAGATCAAAAGAAATCATTTCAATGGCTGCAAGAGAGAGAAATCCTCAGTGGCTGAGGACAAGAGGCTGTGGTGTTCAGGATGTCTCTGGTGACTGCGTCACTGCAGAACGCAAAGACGGATTTACTGTTTTTTGGCTGAATCACATTAATAAAGCATGTACATATTAAACCGTGGTGACATTCATAGGAGGAATGAGTCACGCTCACTCTTTCATCATTGTTCATTGTAAGAATGACTTGCCTTTAGACACCACAGTCTCACAAACTCTGTATTCCTCTGCTGGTCCTTGCACACCCCATTAGGTTGTACAGTACATGTTTGACAAGAGGCTAAATAAGCAGTGCACACATTCGGTACATTGCAATAGGAGTGATTGCATGAGGTCGGCATCAGTTCTGCAGGCTGGATGAAAGGTCACAGAGGTTGTGAATCACAGAGGAATCCTAATCAGCCTGTGTTGCAACTCTAATTAATTACAGCCCAGAGGGCAAGGGATCATACAGGCCTACAAGGCAGCACACATGCAAACACTGACGGATACACACACACAACACAGAGAGATGTTTCCTTACATGTCTTACACAATCACATGCATTACTTTCTGTATTTAAGCAGACAGTATGCAACTTTTTCAGCAGTTACTTTGAACAGAAAATGGCTCTGGCTGCCTGCCTCAGGCCTGCACGAAAATGATGTCAGGTTTTGGCCTCTTGCAGCTGTATGGCACTTGGTCACAAAGTATACCATAATGATGAAAATTAGTACATCTCTTCCTGTTTGATACTATGGATGAGACAAGTGGATGGGAGAGGATGGTGACAGATAAAGCTCGGGGCTGATATCACATAAGATTTTTAAAATCATAATGATTTTGAAACTATGAGAGACCACACACTCAATGATTCATAATGGCAGATTTATCAGCTTTGTTCTTGTAGTGTATTGTGCCACAAAGAGAGAGATAAAACACACTAGCTGCATCAACTGATTCATTCACCAATGACTATCTCTTTCAGCTTGTAATCTCTTGTGATCAAATTTCAGAAGGAACTGCCAAGCTAAATGAGGCTGGCGATTAGCTTCCATTGACATCCTTGGTGGTTGTAATTTCTGTCTGATGTTCTCTTTATCAGTCTGTCCGATGGGATTAACATGGAGTGCTGTGTAGGCAGTTGTGTATTTGCAACACGCCATTAGGTTGCATCAACAAATAGACAAATTGGTCCTCTGTTTTGGACGACTGTCTGACTTTATGTTTCACCTTCACAGTTGTCACCATGGCTACGTTTGCTTCCTGCTCCAGCCACCTTTTTCTCTGATTGACTTTGTTCCCTATATGGCAAAACACAGAGGCTGTGCTCTATTGTCCTCATGCACTCAACACATCAGGATTTCAGTTTGTAAATACTGGACATGTTTAATATTTACAATTACAAGTCGGGGTGGCCCCGATCCTCTTCTGAGACAATTAAAGAACTCTTAAAAGCACATCTCATAGCACAGGATAATCAGGTGAGATAAAATGTAACACCCCCAGATACTTGTGCTTTGGCAGACTTTGGTCAAACGCAAGGATCATGGCCAAATCTCTGGCTGAATATTGTGTAGTGGCTATCCCTTTTAAGAGGAGAAAAACACTGAGTGAGTGAGCAAAACTATGGCCAAAAGAAATAATTGACTCCATTAACCTTGCTGTAGGATGTTTTCTTGTTAGATCAGCCATAAAAGTACTGTTTCAGAGTGAAAAAGTTATTAATTGTTGCTTTATGGCTGTACATGAGTTCGTACTGGGGGTCTCTAACCACCAGGGCCTGATGCATTTGGTATCAGGCCATATCAAACAATTTCTACCAAGACTGTCTACCCAAAACATACACCCTGTGCTGGCAGCAGCATATCATCTTATTCCAGACAATCGCATGGTTTCCACATCCATGATCTGTCTCCAGCATGTGCCAGAGGCAACACTCTTCACTGCCTTGCTAAGAACTGTGGTGAGTCAATTTTCTTTTCTTCAAGCTTGTGTCAATCTCCACTGAGCAGATCGATCCAGAACAGGAGAACCTGTGTACAGAATTTCATTAATTTCAGAAAACAGCACATAGACTTTTGGTTTTAAATCTCACCAAATTCCAACATTATGTTAAGCCAGTCTCACATGGCTAAAAGTCATTCGCTTGGTCAAAAGATCTCAAAAAAAGATTGATGCCAGAGATAAAGATAGGATGATTTGGGGAATTGAAACTACAACATTTTATTATTAGACTAAAAATCATCTTTAGACAGACTCCAGAAGGGACAAGGCATGAGCTGGGATTGCAGAAGTTTTGGAAGTACATGCAAGTGTAACCTCCTGATGAATTATTATATCGCTATACAGCCATTGCCATCTATCTATCTCAATATCACTGACTTAGAAAACTGTTCTGTCTGGGGGGCATTTTGATCTGCGTTAGAACACCTAAAGGTGACCATATCTACTTTAAAACAACCTTAAATCTAATACATATGCTTTGAATTTCAGTTTTTCTCATTGAGCGACAGGAAATTGACCTAAAAACTATTATATCCTTGTTGCTCACATGGCTGCAATTATGATCCTATGATTCACGAGTCTTTCAAGCTCCCAGAGGTTGTGGTGCACAACACTTAAAAAATGGATCCAATAGACAAGGGCATAAGTCATTGGCTTGAAGCAAAACTGCAGTGCTGACAAAACTGCTAACAGTCTGTGTCAGGGATATGCAACACTGAGGGCCACTTCAAAGCATTGTTACAAATTTTCAGATACTCTTGATGTGTATTTTTTTAAACAACTGAAGAAATATAAAGCTGTCATAAAACTGACGATAATAACATTCACACTCAAGCACTTTCTGTGTAAGTCCAGTCTAAATTAACGCAGCCATACCTTTAAGTATTTTGAAAGATTCACTCACATTTTTTACCCACCCAACTGTGGTTTCATCTTCATTGTTACTTGAGCAAAATTTGAAACAGAACCAAAAGGAATGGAATTTGAATAAAGCTGATTGAAAACAGAATAATTCTTAAATGTTACAAATGGGAGAGAAAAGCAGATTTTGTCCAATCTAGTCACATTACCAAATAGGATAGGGCTTATCAGAGGATTGTTTACCAGAAAGAGCTTGACAAATGGCTGATTAAAGACATTTTAACTTCTTTTTAAATGCAACAAAACAATGGACATGTACATTTTCAGTTAATATCGCCAATTTTGTCAGTTTAGTATGACCAAATACTTAATGTTATATTATCACGCTTCACAGAAGAAATTTTATGAAAGACTTACAGAAAATTAAGCTCTTTCACTACTTGCAGAAACATCTCTAATACATGTCCAAATTTTCTTCATGTTTACAATGAGTTATTTTTTTCCATTTTGTAATTTGAAGGACTGCATGTGGGCCAGGGTGGCAGTTGTCAATCCATGGTCTAAATGTTAATTTAGGGTCAGAGATCAGAATCATAAATATACATCAGTTTACAACAATAAATTCATATCAGCTCAGCCAGGAAATGCTCTATTAACACAGTTTAACATTTTGTTTCAGACAACTGTTTACATAAATGTTGCAAACTCATCTGTCACAGACACCTTATGGAGGGCAAAACTAATTAAAATGAATATGAATATGGCAGAAAATGGAGGGTTTTCATAGCGTTTTTGCCTTCTGTTTACACAAGAACGATGTCAGAGTGCCTGAATCAGAATCAATTTTTTTAAATGGGTCTGGAGTGGAGAGTTTTTAAACTGTATCTGTGTTTGGCTCTGTGTGGATGAGATTCAGCATTTTTGGGTGAAACGCTGATGTTACCGCTTGGGCAGTACTTCACATGAGGCTGTGCGTGCATTCCATGAACAACAACAACAGCTTTGGCCGTCTACCAAGCAAGATGCGAGCTGTGCTCGATTTGTTACCAAGACAAAAATGTCCAGACAGATTTGTTGTCCAGACAGCAAACTCCTGTGTCTTTGTGTGTCCACTTGCCATTGTTGTTTGTGAAAAGTTTGTCTTTACCGGAAAGCATGCGTGTTGTAGTACCACTGTTTCTCTACAAACCTTCATCAGCATCTACTGGCCTGGCATGCACGCTACAGCATTTTCAGTCATTCTCAAGTTTCTGTCTGAATGCAGCTCATTTTGAAAAGGCAAAGGAAAAATCTTTCCGTTTTTGGTAAAACAGCATTTCAGTTTAAATGGGGCCTTCGAAGTCCAATGCATCAGGGTCACTGGCAAGCTGCTAAGAAGTGCATGGTCTCTTGAACATGGTCTCTTGTCAAAGTAAAACTCTGATCTTGTTTATTTAGATCATGGCAAAAATTCATGGCTCCTCTTGATCCTGTGGTATAGTGAGTTGCATTTATTTTGCATGTTTTTGTTGTAATGCTGACCCCTCTGGCTTGTTGTGCATAAAAGGTAGGAGGCCTGATAAAGAATAACTTTATCATATATGTAAGTCTACCACTTTCCTGCAGCTTGCTGCCTCAGTTAGAAATGTCTTTCACATAATACCTCAGCTGTCTCCAGTACACTTGTCTGGACTTGCATCCCACTGTTTTATGTGTGAGCAACAGCTACACAGCAAAAGTCAAAGTGTGAGGACACCGTAGGAGCTGTAGTTTCTTTTAAGAAAATAGTCAATTCAGAAATCAATGTCAGCATGATTCTCAGTAACACAGTGTGAGTCCAGACAGAAACCCATCAGTTTTGATGAAATGACACTAATACTTGACATCTCTGTGGTTTTTTTCTTTTATCAGCTCCACACCTGCCAAGAAAACAGTCTGTACATGTCAGATCAACTAATAAAACAACTTGATCTTCAGGGAAAAAATGACTAGCAGCTTACTGCGAACAGAGATTGATGTTAAGTAAATATGATTATCGTGCTTTCTTGCTAAGAGTAAGTATCTTAGGCCTCAGTAAACATCTTAGCACATGCCATGTACAGCAGCATCTGCTGACCAGCACCTTTAAAGCCTGCTAACATGTTTTCCTAAGTTATTATTTTGAGTGTGACAAGGGTACTGTTACTCTTGTATTACCTCAACCTGCTAAGGAATGAACCTCCTAATTTTTTAATGCTGGACCCAAAAGCTTCAAGGAGGAGGCAGGTAAAAGTTGACATTTACTTTATGTGAAACACAATCCAAGGCAAGGTGAAAACAGTTATCCATTGACGATGGTGAGTATGTACAGGTGACAGGTGGTGAGGGCTCGTGGAGATCGCTGTGGAAAAAACGGAGCAGTGCAGAAAGGTAAGTGGCTCAGTGTGACCATGAAGCATCCAGTCACTTGAACAAACACATAGACCAGACTCCAAAATGGAGACTCTAAGGCTTAATGGCAACACAAAACTTAGGCAACTAAGAGTACTGATCAACGGCCTGAACAAACCACAAAAGGAGTGGAATCCACCAGCAAAGCAGAAGAGTCCATGAGCAGGTGTGGAGCTGCTGCAGAGAAGCCTAGGGAGACCACGCCCACTGTGTAAGCAGCCGAGAGCAGGAAGGCAATGAGGAAGGGGGGGAAATGAGGAGAGAGAGGGAGGAATCCTCACACAACCTTCTTTTCAACAAAATTTTCAATAAGCGTTTGTCTACTGAGAAGACAACTTGTTGAAGCTTTGAAGGTAGATTTTCCTACCATTCTTCCTTGATGTACTATTTTGGTTGCTTAACAGTCCAGGCTCTCCATTGTCACATTTTGTGCTTCATAGTGCACCCCACATTACCTGCAGTCTTTCACAACAATGCACCTCAGACATGTGCAGAATGTAGTTTGTTTTGCTGAAAAAAGGGCCCCCTTGTCCCTGTTCATCGTCCCTAGGCCCAGTTTCCTGATCTCTTCCCTAATTCAGCGCTGATGTTTGTTGTACCTCAGTGTGGATGATTCTGGCCTTGTCCCAGTCCATAAGATGGTTATCCCTTTTGCAGTGGTCGGTTATGGCAGATTTGTAGTTTTTCTGTTGTGCTTTTTCTTTTATTGATCTTGTTTGTCTTGTTCCTTTTTCACACTCCTTCTGATGTTCTCTCCTTCATGTGCTGAAACTCCTCTCTGTCTCCCCGATGTATGCTTTATTGGAGGATCGGCAAGGTATCTCATATATGATGTTACATTTACTGTTTTGTTCTATTTTGTCCATAGGGTGTACCAAGTTGTCTCGGTTTTGTGTGTGGTTTGACCGGTGTGTTGATGTTGTATTTTTTCATAGTCCTCTGGATGCCTTCTGTGACCCCTCTGACGTACGGTAGTGTCACCACTCTGCTGTTTACTGGAAAAAACAACTTATGGACTGGGACAAAGCCAGAGTCATCCACACTGAGGACAACAAACATCAGCGCTGGATAAGCCAATCGAGACCAGGAAATGGGGCCCAGGGACGATGAACAGGGACGAGGGGGCATACATGCTCTCACACACCTGGGGCAACGTCCTGCAGAGGCAAACAGACAGCGGGAGGCGTGACCCTCCTGTCAGAAAATTTGACAGGAGGGTCACACCTCCGTAACACCAGCTGATTAACACGTCACACCTATCATCTGGTGATACTTCCAGGGAAACATGTCAAGGTACGTGGAAAATTCACATGTCTGAGATAAAAGAAAGAGAACTATATCTATGTAATTTAAAGACATAATGAACACCATCCAACTAAGAGTCCCTACCTTTCAGCTTTAATGATGCCCTCTAAGATGTACAAGTTACCAATGCAATGGGCATTAATACACCATACCATCACAGATGCTGGCTTGATTTCCAAAAAAAATATTTTGGAATATGGACTCTTCAGGCCTCAGCCAAAATGTTCTAAAGCCCATGTGGTAATGTCCTTCACAGAATGATGTGTGTGTTAAATGCAGAGCCGCCTGAGGGATCATAGACATTAAATTTTGGCCTTTCGGCTTATATGCTGATATTTCTCCAAGTTCTCATAATCTTCTGATATTATTGACTGTAGATGATGAAATCCCTAAATGTCTTGCATTCATATGTTGAGAAACATTTTTTTAAATGTTAAATTGTTCTTAAATTGAGTATTCACCCACACAGCTCACCTGTTTATAGTTTAAATGTTCACGTGTGGAATGAAAAAGGTGTTTTCCTGAGTATCCCTAATCTTTATCAATTCCTTGTTGCCCCGTCACAGCTTTTTGATAATGTGTTGGAGACGTATAATTCAAAATGAGTGACTATTTACAAAAAAACAATGACGTTTATCAGATTGAACACTCAATTCCTTGTCTTTGTAGTGCATCAAACTGAATATAGGTCAAAAACAGGAATTAAAAATCATTGTCTTCTGTTTTGATAAATGGTTAACACAACACCCTAAGTTAGTTGAAATTGGGTTTTGATTGACAAAAAGTAAAACAAAGAAAGCAAAATTATGTAATGAAAAGCATAGGTATAAGGAAAGTAAAATTACTGAGTAGAGAAATAGTCTATCTGAAATAAGATCAGTCCTGAAGCAAACAGTTGATTAACATGGAGCAAATGGCATACTTGAGTAAAATTGGCAGAGCAAACTGTGCTGAACCACAAAATTGTGATAAATTAATAAACCTGGACAAAAACACGTCGCTTGATTGCAAATGTTTAGTTTTGAGATTCTCTCCATGGGGCTCTGCTGGGTTCAACCTGACAAAGTCAGATTAATCCCTGTTGGCCCATCACTGACATGGTTAGGCAGTCAGGTCAGTTGCAGTTCACACAAAGCAGCAGGCAGAAGTGGTGGCCCTGGCATGATGATTTCTGTTTGGGTAGACTTGTTTTTGAAACATCACCGCTCTATCCGGGTAGGAGTCAGAGCTGGTGCAGTAGGTAAAGGGCCACATAAAGGCTGGACACTATTGGCCTCACGTTCATGCACAGCTGTAGTTTTTAAAACAGTCTTCCAGAGAGTGGCTGTGAGAATACTGACGAGCCTCCAGTACAGAGATGTTGTGTTGGGGTTGTATCTCTGTGACTGTAAGTGGAAGGGACTAAGCTGTTGTTGGCAAAGTCTTAAACTGCCATCTCCAGGTGAATTTCTTGTGCATCTTTTGGAGGTTGGGTGCTAGGGCTGACCCTGGCACCACCTTTTCTCCAGCCAGACAGAACAACAATCCTCTAGAACTCTGACCAAATAGAGCCAAAACTGTGAATATGTACTTTGGGGAGCAATATTTGTCCGGTAATCTTTATTTAACAGAAATACACAAAAAATACAATCACAGTGATCCTATGCATATCTATGCTTTTGTGACTGCGTAATCTTAAATATGTCTGAGCTTAACCCTCACCTAAAAGTACTGGGCCAAATCCTAACGTGAGCTAATCAATAGTTGAATTTTCTATTTATGCCTGAGCTCAGTTGTCAATGGAGATCAGTGAAACTGCTTGCCTGTTATCGGATTATTCATGACCAGACCCTGAGATAGACAGTACACAGGTGTTACTTTAAACATCTGTAAATTGTTTAAAGAAAGTGAACAGATAGAGTTTCTCTATACAAGCCTGTGCTCAACAAAGGAAAAAGCTAGAAGTGCCCAAAAAGCAAAATTATCTACCAGGGTATTTTTGGCACCATTTGCCTCATGTTAACAAATCCTTTACCAACCCTTGGATCGGCATCCAGGTTCAGATCAGAGCCAAAACTGAGTCTATTCTCCCTTGCACCATGGCTAAAATTTTCTGAAAATGTCCTCAAAAACCATTCATGACTTTTCAAGTTATCTTGCTAACAGATAGATAAAGAGACATACAAGCGGTGTCAAAAATAGAATCTCTGGGGTGGAGATGACAGCAACAGCATTTAGCTTTATGTTATGTCATGGCTTCAGCACTGCCCACCTGGTTGGTGGTTCTTCCAGCTATGGTTTTCAATGAACTCTCGCTACCAGCCCATAAGATAAACCTCAGGCGTGGGAAGCTAACAGCTAGAGCCACATGTAGACCCAGTTAATTGGAAAAGTCACAAAAATGAATATCAGTCCCTCCAGGAAATTGTAATTTCGGGATAGCAAAAATTAACCAAAAATAATTCAGGCAATCCTCAGGAATTCAGCATGCATTGCAAGTTTTTTTGAATCACATCAACTTTTCGGCAAATTTTGCCAGTAAGCTTCGCTCCCACCCTGCAGCAGCCAATTCAAAAACAATTCATTCTGACTTCCTTTTATTTGCTTGAGAGGATGTGCAGGCATAAACTGCTGAAATGACCACTCAAAAGGTACAATACCTGCAATGCATGCAGATGTGGTGCAACAAGAGCAACATTCATCACATTATGAGCTCCATTCTAAAGAAAACCTGTGGATTGATGCTGATGTGCAGGTACAGCAAATATGAAAAAGTCCTGTTTAATGCTGGAGGGTTGTTTTATTGAGTAAAATTGCTTTTAAAGATTGCAACTTTTGCTGTGACATTTTCAAAAACCTGCTGTAAAATCTGTTATTTTGATTTCTAAGTTTAGCATAGCATACACGTGCTGTGATGTGGCCCCAAAATCAATACTGCCTCACCTTTCAGTTGTCTGGTGTGTCAGGTTAATTGTGGCCCTTTTGGTAAATAAAAGAATATAGTTGCTATGTCATTCTGGTGTATTGCTTAGTTGTTAAACGTATTGGAGACATTGGCCCTATGTAGATTTTCCACCATCTTCAAAGCCCAGTGCAACTTTGGTGTTTGTCACTCAGAAGTGCTGACCATCTGCTTTAACCTTCTTTTGCTCTGACTACTGCATTTAAATGCTCCCACACCTTCAGTTTTCTTGGAAAGTTTTCAGCAAGTTTAAATTTGGCAATAAAGGCAAATTTAATTTTATGTCCTCTTTCCTGATCACATGAATATTCACTGCTCTAATCAGCCAAGTGCTGCATTAGATAAACAGCTCCTAGTACTGAAAAGAAAGTGGTGCACTCTACCAAAGAGAGTTGATCCATAAAACTACATAAAAGAACTTTGTGCTAAGTTCTCTAGGTAATATACCTATTTGGTAACACAAAGTGTGACATGTTATTAAATAATGATTATTCAGTTTTGACATCAGATGTTTTGAATATTCCTATCTATATCTCCTATACAACTGCACGAGATGCCATCCAAAAGCCAGTACATAGTGGCTTGTTCTGGAGACACTGAATCTGAGAGGTCTATGTTCAAGACCTCTTGTGGATGTCTAAGAGATTTGTCCAGAAGACTTTGGTATTGGTATTGTGTTTCACTGGAGCTGTAATAAGTGGACAGTTTGGTATGTGTAAATTTATTTCTATGAGGCACATGTCCGTAACAGTCAACAGCTAGTTGACACGCTGTTGGTGAAAGAACACACAATTCATGCTCTAGATAGACTGCATGTCCCTCTGCCAGCAGTGTGTCAATCAGCTGTTACACCGGGGCTCTGCATGCTTCAAAAAGAGGAAATGTCACCACCATCTACAAGATTAATTGGCAATTCTTGCAGCGAATGTGACCTCTGTTTATTGTAAATACATGAGAATACTTACATGCACTGGAGCATACACACATAAAAAACTCTGCTGATGTAAACTTAAGCAGAAGATACACTTGCAGATTGTCCCTGCATTCCCGTTTGTGTCTGTTGGCGCTATGAGCGTTTTTATTTATATACTTGGCTGTATGTGAGGCATGTTAGTGGAGGACACCAGCCAAGAGTGCAAAAGACCACAGCCTGTGTGTACCTGTTGTGTCAGAAACACACTAGAAACATAATAGTTACTACATGAGAAGTAAGACATCAACAATCTCCATTGGAATTGTCTCGGTGCATGGGTGTATTAAGTCATTGTGTTATCGCTGCTGTGGTTCTCTGAATTTGACGGTGGATTTAATCCAACAAGTATCTGTTGAATCCTGCTTGGACCTCATAGTTTTTGCTGCTGTGTAAATGAAGAGGAGCTTAATCAACCCTCTGAAGAAAAACTGTGGACATTCTTAACACTGTGGAGTTTTTTGGCTTTTGCTGGACTTTGGGCCTAGTAGGTCTTGGTTGATTACCAAACCATGCCACCATAAGCGTCAAACAACACCAGGGAAGAAAATGTCACCATGGCTCAAATGTGTGAATTGTTGGACCAGCAAAAGGACTTCTACAGAACATTCATTGATCAACAGGGAAAAAACTTCAAGACTTGTGTCCAGATCTTTGTTGATTCTTCAAACAAGGGGATTGATGATCTGTCAAAGCAAATCTATGATTTCAAGGTAAAACTTGGTCCAAGAACTGTAGTCTTACCAGAGCAGATATTGACACAGTTTACAAGAGCTTGAATTCATTCACAGACAAGACAGAATATCTGGAGGGCCAGTCTAAATGTCATATTGTTGTGAGTAGCATTAAGGAGTCTGTGAGAGAAAAAGTTTCTGAATCTGAACAAAAAGTGAGAAAGCTCTTCAGTGAAAACTTCAACTGGATCATATGAAGATAGAGTTGGAGTGAGCCCCCAGGACTTGGAAGCCAGTGGCATAAGAGAAGCCCAGGCCCATTGTGGTCAGATTTCTATGGCTAAAGGACAAGCTTGCTGTTCTGGACAAAGTTAAAACCTTAAGGGCTCAGGCATTTTCATTAATAAGGACTTTCTTGAAGCTGTTGGGCAGAGAAGAAAGGATCTACTCCCAGCAATGAAGGCAGCTTGAGAGAAAGGTGACAT
This sequence comes from Scarus forsteni, assembly GCA_036419115.1. Classification (NCBI taxonomy): domain Eukaryota; kingdom Metazoa; phylum Chordata; class Actinopteri; order Labriformes; family Labridae; genus Scarus; species Scarus forsteni. Next base: position 8,397,518 of record JAZDUH010000049.1, read on the forward strand.
TGCATATTTGAGATATGACATACTTATTGTCCATCCACCTACCATGAACCATCCAGAACAAAGGAAGGCCAGTGCTTAAACTTTGGTTCATCAGTTTCAACTGATGCTTGTTGTATATTTTTAGACCTCTTTTATTTCTTGTTTAAGGTTTTTTTTTAATCATATTTTAATTTTTTTAATTAAACTTTTCACTTCCATTTTCTCTTTAATACTCATTATGGACTACAACAAATCCAACTTTGAAGGGCACACCCTTTAATGCCTCTAACATTGACTTATAATCATGATGTTGACCCAGATCTACATTTTTTTTATCACTTGATACCTCTAACCTCTGTAGTTTTTATAATGAAACCTAGTTTGACTTATGTGTTCTATACCAAATAGTGTATTCTCTACTTGATAGTTGAATATAGGAAGTTGTTCTAGTAATTTTGACACATTCCTTCATTATATATTTTCACTGAAATATATTTTTCCTATTATAGCCCTGTCAAAAACATGGCTTAAAGAGGATTCCAAATATATTTTTGACTTACCTAAGTATACTTCTGTTCATTATGTAAGACCAGTGTTAGGAGTAACAGCGTTAGAAATAACGCTGTTACCAACGTCGTTATGTTTTCCCAGTAACGGGTAATCGAATGAATTACTTTTTCATGCATTACAACGCCGTTACTGACAGTGAAATGTGGCGCATTACTTTGCACCGATGTCGAGCAGCTGTTATCTGACCTGCCTCACCCACAAATTCCACGGCACGCGGAAGCTCCGCTTCGCACCGCAGTCTTGCTCTGACAGACAAACCCCACTGAAAGCGATGCGACGTCCAGCCCCGTAGGAGGAGGGCTGATCCCCGGAGGGCTATAACTAATTACTTTTTTAAAGTAACGTGCCCAACACTGTGTAAGACAGAATAGATCTGGAGGGGGAGTGTCTCTGTTTATTCATGATGACTATAAGTTTAAAAGTAGAAATGATCTTTCTCTGAAATCACATAAAGCTCAGATGGAATCTGTTTTTATAGCGATCTTTAATTTTAATGAAAAGAATATCATCATTGGTGTTATTTATCAGCCACCTGACTCCATCAAAGATTTTAATGAAAGTTTCCCTTGTTCTCTTGCCCTGATAGAAAGTAAAGGAAAACTCTGCTTTATTTTAGGACACTTCAATATAAACCTTTTCCATAATAAATCAGATACTGTAAATTGCCTCAATATTTTTATTCCAGTTATTTTTTTCCTCTAATTCATAAATCTACAGGAGTTAAAGAAAACTGTAACTGTAACTGTAATTGATGACATCTTAACTTATTCTTCGATGGGGATGAAATCTGGGGTCTTGTATTCAGACTTCACTTATCAAATCATTTTTCCATATTCCAATACTATTTAAACAAGGCCAATAGAGTTAAACATACAAAACCACAAAAGAATTGTGAGTAAATCAAATATTTCTAAAGTTGAAGAAATGCTTGCCAGTAATCCATGGGATGACTCACTGTATATAAAGAAAATAATGCAGATCTTGCATACCAGAATTTTTATGGAATATTAGTTCGAGCTTCAATGTATGTTTTCCAATAGGCAATTCTAACAAGAATTACAGTCAAGACTTTAATAAGTCTTGGTTTACAGCTAAGTTACTAAAACTATTGAGGAAAAAGTACAAACTGCATAGAAAATATATTTTAAATCCTACTCCTCTTACCCATGGTACATATAAATCCATTAGATATAAATATATTCTTTCCATTAGATCTGCAAAAAAGAAATATTTCAGTGAAAATTTTCAGAAATGTTCAAAAATATTAAACCACATGGAAGGTGATTAATCAAGTACTGCATAGAGAAAATACTACATTAGAACTACCATCTGTTTTTTTTGGATGGAGAAAATTCTTTTGATATTTTATTTGATGTAGTTCAAAAAATTTAATAGTTTCTTTGTTAATATTGAGTTTGAATTAGCTAATAAAATTCAAACCTGTCAAGGTCCACTGGATTTTATTCCAGAGGAGTTTCCTACAGTTTCTTATTTTAAGCCGTCTGATATTCAGGAGATAAGTGACATAATAAATGAACTAAAAACATTTTTTGCTGGCCATGACATCACTCCTGCAGGTGAACGAATCAATATTGCAGCCTCTTGTTAACATTTTTTCCCAGTCTTTGAAAACAGGTGTTGTACCAGATGATTAAAAGTTGCCAGGTATTCCTTTGTTTAAATCAGGTGATCCACATTGTTTAAATAATTATAGACCCATGTCTATTTTGTATGGTGGTGTATTGGATTCACTTAAAAAAATAAAAAAATAAATAAAAATCCGCCTGTTTTAATGAGATACTATCTTGCACAGGTAAGGTAAGCCCGCTGTACTGGTCCAACTGATCATGTACAAAAACCGCAATGTCGAGCAGATCCAAGTGGGCTTTGTGTCGGAACAACCGCAAATTCCTCAGGTGTCTGGACAAACTAATAACAATAACAACTACAACGCTCAAAGACGCAAGTATCTCCCAATGTTTCAAACCGAGCAGGAAATGAAACTGAATAAGGTCTAACATGCACAACATGTTCTTTACTTTTAAGATTCCTTAGTATCTCATAAAAACAGGAAACTCGAAAATAAATCATTTCCTGTTTTTACGAGATAGTATCGCCCAAAAACAGAAAATTCAAAAATAAATAAATTCCTGTTCTTACGAGATAGTATCTCATAAAAACAGGAAATTAAAAAATAAATAAATTTCTGTTTTTACAAGATAGTATCTCATAAATACAGGAAAATCGAAAATAAATAAATTCCTATTTTTACGAGGTAGTATCTTGTAAAAACAGGCAGATTTTATTTATTTTCAAGTGAATGCAATAAGCCACCGTAATTTTGCCTTGTTCTTCAGGAATATTAGAGAAAATCATTTACGATAGGATTCTTTTTCAGTTTGATTCAAACACAGTTCTTGATAGTCACCAGTATGGAGTTCACAGAAATCACTTCACGTATATGACTCTGTTTCATCGTAATGACAATGTCACCTCTGCACTTGATAATAATGAATTTGCTTGTTGTATATGTTTAGACCTCTCACAAGCATTTGATATAGTTGACCATGATATTCTATTGGGCAAACTGCAAAAATTTGGCTTTAATGATATTACATATGAATGGTTAACAAATTATCCTTTCAACAGAAAACAGTTTGTTTGTGTTCAGGGTTGCTATTCAAACAAAGCTAGATCACCCTGTGGGATTCCACAAGGTTCCATTCTTGGACCTTTACTATTTCTCATTTACATTAATGACTTATCTAGTGTTTCAGATACTGTTTCTTAAATAATGTTTGCAGATGACACAGCTTTAGTTTTACCTCTGTCTTCAAGTTCAATTCTTTAATCAAGAATGCTATTATTGGTTTGGCTGCGTATGCTGATTGGTTCAGGTTTAATAAACTACCTTTGAACATAAAAAAATCTAATTTCATTATTTTCAATGGTAAAAAGTCATACATCAAAAAAATATCTCAAATCTCAATTGAGTCTATTAAGATACCACAAGTGTCAAATACAAAATTCTTGGGAATTATTATTGAGGAGACTTAGAGGGTTAATAATTTGGTCACCACTAATTGTCGCCTCACAGTTCATTACAGTTAAATTTATCCTTATCACTCATATTGTAACTTAATTTGGGCAAGCACATTCCCTATATTCTTCACAAAACGTTTGCCCTTCAGAAATGTTTTGTTAGGATTGCAACCTGGTCTGAGCCTCCTACATCACCAGTCCCTCTCATTTAGAGACTCAAAATTCTTACCATTTCTGACATTAATATTTTTCAAATATGATTTCATTTACAAGATAATTTCAAGTGAGTAGAATAATCCTGAACAGTTCAGGATGTATTTCATAGAAAATTCACAGGTTCATTCTTACTCTACCTGTCATTCTTCTGATCTTCATCCTCCAAAAATTCTTACATGCAGAGGTCAGTTTTCACTCCGATAAAGAGATAATAAATTATGGAAACTTTTTTTTCTCCTGTTAAAGCAATGTTCCTAAACAAATAGTTATACAAGATGTTTAAAGGATCATTTAATAACTGTTTTGAAATAGTTTCCATCTTTCCTGTCAGTTGTGTGTACTTTTTTTTGGATTATTTCTTGCTTTTCATTTCTAGTCATTTTGTCTCTGGAGACATTGGCAATACAATCCCTTACTGAACTCACACACAATCATACATATCACTCATATTTTCTTTTTGATGTTTTAATTTTTTCTTTTTTTAAATTGTGGTTTTGTTACAAGTTTGTCATAACTTCTGAGTAATGTTTTTTTGCTAGATTGCTTTTTTTCTCTTTTTTCCACTCTTTGTTTGCATGTTATAAGTGCAAATATTATTGTGTTCTTTGATATATTTCAGGTGAAGGCTTCAAATTAGCCCTTTGGGCTTTTTGCCTCTTTCTGTGCCTCATGTCATTTGTTATCTTTGACTTTTGTGTATTTCATAATTGTCCAAAATAAATAAATAAAAAAAAAGATTGCTTGAGGTCACTTTTGCTGATAGATCTTGTTGACAAAGCACCTGAATAAACAGAGGGTGTTCCCTTCAATGCTTCAATTTCAACAATTATTGTATCTTCATTCATTTATGCCTTAGAAAATACATCCAAGAAAACCATACTAACTCAAAAATATCCACAAACAAGGCCGACCATTGCAACAACTCCAATTCACCAATGTCCACATTACCAGTTGAAAAACCACACATAACTTACTTTCTTGTTCTCTGACTTCTAAAGGGAAAAGTATCTGTTATCAGCTGAATAAACTGTCAGGTTTGTGCCTGGGCAGATCAACACATTTTTCAGATACTGATGATTGTGTTCTTGATTTATCAGTTTGCTGTGGTCAATTTGGCATCTCCCCTCTGCCCCTGTACTGATCCCACTGGTGATGTGTAGACTGCAACTAGCATCTGTGTGACATCATTTTGACTTCGGGCACATTACTTGATGAAAACACACTGTATGTCTGTTGACGTGGAGGTGAACTGAGCAAGAATAACACAGTATTTGGATGTCAGTGCTTGGTCAGCTTGTTCACCTTTAAATATTTGTAATTAAAAAAAAATCTTTATTTTAGATGCCTTAAAGGCAGAGTTGGCAGTCACAGAAAACATAGCATGAATTTGAACATAGCATCTCCTCAGTACTCCATCATGCCCTATCCCTTCCCTCCTCCTTGTGGATCATCTCCAAAACGACACCACCGCTAACATGCACAAGCGCCGCTGATTCACGACCATACATCTGATATAAAACCACCAACTCAAAACCTGTCCTCGGCACATCGTTTTTGTTTTGCACTACCCCAAGTCATGTCTCAGTCAGTGATAAGAAAACACCAAAATATTATCATAGTTAAGTTAACCCTATAAAGCCAATTGTATCATATTTGCTACATGCTTTTATAATACCTCTTTCTACTCAATATGATCAACAAATTACAAAAAAAACCCATCTGAATACAATCAGATAAATGATAAAAATGTCCTTAAATGGATTATCAGTTGCCAAAAACACCTAATGTATCAAATGAGCTATGAAAAATCTATATGTTGAATTTTCTGGACATTTTGATTTTTATGGGTTTTAGCAGAAAGTGAAACAAACATTTCAGCTCCAAAAAAATATAATTTTCTAGCTATAATCTATGGTCTTGGGCCTTAAAGAGTTAAAACAGACAAACAAACAAACATTGCAAGTTAGCTTGTACTCACAACCTGATGTTAACCCTCATTTTTGCCCTGGCTTTGTCCAAATTATTTGTTGTTTCTTCTCTGCTTCTGTCTTTCTTTTCTTGCTTTAGCAGGAGGGGCAGTTGCCAGTCATTGGGATATTTTCTCTGCCATTCACCAGAGATTCCTCCCGGCTCGACTTAGCGCACAGAATCAGCGTCAGTGCTTGCTGGCAAAACGTATGTGCAGAAGGTGGGCTGAACGGCAGTACAGGATTTGTATGGTTTCATAAATTTGGTCTGAATTGCTGTGATTGGTTGGTGTTTTTCTTGGATTACTCTTGCTGTAGACAGTGTCTATTTTTCGCTCTCTTTAAAGAATGCAACATCCTCGAGAAAGCAAAAAAGGAGTCTGATGCAGCACTTGAAGGAAGTTATGTTGTGTATGAGAAGATCGCTGAAGTGGGAAAGCCATTTACTGAAGGTCCCTTTCTGAAAGACTGCATGATGCAAGTTGCAAATATTGTCTGTCCAGAAAAAATGGGTCAGTTCAGCAACATCAGTCTGTCAGGTAACACAGTGGCAGAGTGGATCACTGAGCTGTCAAGTGACAAAAACAGGTAAGTGGCAAATGCAAAAATATCCATGCAAACTTCGTGAAGCTGGATGAAAGTACTGACATTAATGACATTGCTAAACTTGCCATTTATGTCCACGGTATTATTGTTCAGGTTCAAGTGGCGGAGGAGTTGCTGGATGCGACCAAGATGCAAGGATGCACCACAGTTACGGATACTTTTCAGCTGTTTTATGAGTCGCTATAGAAGGCCCTCTCCTGGAAGCTAACGGTAGGAATAAAAACAGATAGTGCACCATTTATGATAGGGAAGAAAATGGTCTTGTAGTGCTTGTTCAAAAAAACAAAAAAACAAAGGAGGAAGGTGATGGTTCTACCGCTGCTCTTCACTGCATTATCCATGAGCAGGCACTGTGAAGCAGGTGTTTGAAGTTTGACCATGTGATGTCTGTCGTTGTGACATGCATCAACTTCATCAGAGCCTGTTACAGCACTTCCAGTTCTGTGCTTTTTTGGAGGAAACTGACGCAGCATATGGGGATGTGCTGTTTTTCACAGAGGTACAGTGGCTCAGCTGGGGAAACGTCCTGAAGAGATTTTCTGAGCTGAGATGGGAGGTGAAGATGTTCATAGAGCACGGCAGGCTGGACCTTTCTGAGATTGATGATTGCATGTGACGGATGGACTTAGTTTTTCTTCTGGACATCACACAGGAGCTGAACACACTCAACCTGAAGTTGCAGGGTCCAGACGAGCTTGACACTGCAGCCTTTGAAAATGTCAAAACTTTTGCATCAATACTGATGTTATGGAAAGTCCAGCTCTCTGAGAAAAAAAAATCTTCGATTTTCCAGCATGCAGATCTTTAGTGGAGGAGGACATTGCGTTCACTGGTGATAAATATATTGCTGCCATTGAAACTACAGCAGGAATTTGACCAAATGATTTGAAGACTTTAAAACATGCAGTGCCACCTTCCAAATGTTTTCTGACCCTTTCACCTTTGATATGCGGGATGCCCCGTCTGTTACAAATGGAGCTGATTGGACTTCAGTGCAACCAAGTTCAAAGAGATAAATGGAAAAGAAGGCAAGCTTGATCAATTTCTGAGAAAACTACCACCATCCTTCCCAGAACTTTCCAGAATGTTCAAGAGGACCATGTACCATTTTGGAAGCGCATTTGTCTGTGAAAAAATATTCTCCACATTGAACTTAAATAAACCAAAGACCAGATCCAAACTCAATGGAGCCCATCTTCAAGTCATCTTGAGGGTTTCAACTACCACCTCCCTCAGAGCAAATGTGGCCAGGCTGTTTGAGAAGAAGCAAGCAGCAAGCAAAAAATACCAAAGTTGACACTTTGGATGAGTACAGTTGTGTTCAGACTGTTGGATGTTTAGTTTTCTATTTCATCGTTGTTATGTAATACTTTAAGTGGCCCCCTGGTGGCAAGACTGGATGCTCAGTGGCCCTCAAGTAATTTGAGTTTGAGACCCCTGACCTGCACTGTTTTTGTGGCTTGTTACCTCCGCCAAGGCGGTTATGTTTCCGTCCATGTGTGAACAAAATAACTCAAAAAGTAATGGATGGATTTTGATGAAATTTTCAGGAAATGTTCAGCATGGAAAAAGGAAGAATTGGTTTGATTTTGGTGTTGATTCAGATCAGCGTCTGGCCGCCATGACGAAAAATGTGATTTTTGTGAATAACTACTGAACTAAAGTAGATATCATGATGAATCCAATTGCTAATGGTATGTTTTCATGGTCAAGGAATCTAAATATTTGAAATAAAGGTAGGACTAATATTTATGGTGAAAATAACAATATGGGTGAGGACTGTGGCACTGGCGAAGGTCTGCACTCTCCGAGTGCTTTTCTAGTTTTACCTAAACTCCTGAAAAAAATAGCCCATCTGCAGTCACATCTGCCAGATTTTATAGCCCAAGCTGGTGGGGCTGTTTGACACTGGATGCATGTTACTTGTGTGAGTGCAGTGGTGCATGCAGGGTTTCATTTTAGTCAGTATTAAGAGTGAGCGAGTCGGACCTTTCACACTGCCACAGGCCACTTCTTTCCTGAATGTCTACTGCACTGACTTCTTGAGAATAAGAGGCTTGCCTATGTTTTCCAATATGTGCATTGCCAAAACAGAAATGAACATGAGTGTCTATGGGTGTCTTTAAAGGCACTTTAAAAATGAAATGTATTATCGTATTATCATGCACATCGAAAAAACATGCCATATTTACCTTAACCCTTTTACTACCAGCTGTTTGGCAGAGGTCTTTAATAAATTCAGGGACATTGGATATTTTAAAAAATAGAACAAATCAAATCATTGATATGATTCTGTCAAAATTTCAGGGAACAGAGAAAACTACAAACAAGCCAAGGATATTTTCTTGGTATTCAACGGATTAAACTGTTAATATTTTATGATGTAATGACATCAAAATGCACATACATTCAGGGCAAAATCCATCAGAAAAGGCTAAAATGTTTGAAATAAAGTAGCAATCAAAAAACATAAAATAGATGGTACTGTATTTGACATACAACAGTGTTTTTGATGAATACAAGATTTTATATAAACAAATTATATCAGTAAGGGCTTCTGCATTCAAAATAAAGTAATTCTAATAAAAAATGTTGCTTTTTGAAACTTTAAATTTCCCACAAAGAGAATATCAGCTATTAGGTTTGTTTGCAGTTTTTTCTGCATCCTAAAAAAACCCAAATGACTTATTTTTTTAACATATTACATATTCCTGAATGCATTGACCTCTGCCAAACAGTTGAGCTGGGAGTTAAAGGGTTAATTCAGTTGGTACATGTGTCCAAGGTAGTAGAAGGCATCACAAAAAAAAGAAAACATTCAATAACTCTTCCTGTCCGTGCCTTAAAGGCGTGTTTGTCACCACTTTGGAGAAACTCGCCTTCTATGGATTAGGTCCCCTGTGGTAATATTAATTGTGGTTCTTTGTTCTTCTCAGTAGAAGCTTATTATTGAGGTGAAATATCTCTATATATGTGTGTGTGTGTGTGTGGAGAAATAGAGCTGTGACTGCAGATGCAGCCACAACTTAGCACACATGCCTGGTATGAAAGCCTTAGCACTGGAAGCTTGTATGCACATTAGACACTCATCTGGTGTGAACCCAGCAACAGGACATTCAAACATCCACTCCTTGTTCGTCAAGGCTCGTTGAAATTGTTTATCACTGATGATTGCTTGCATTAGCATAGGCCGAACTGCTTCTGCTGCAACTGACACTTTGCTTTGGAATTATCTATAAAAAGGACTTACAGATATGTAAAGGTGGCATTTAAAGGTTTTGGGAGAATAGTCCACCACACAGCAGTTGATAAACTATAGCTAGGTATGTAGGTTAAAGTTCAAAGTGGCTACATAAATATTTATTAAGCATAGACTTCCATTGAGTGACATGCTGCTCTGCATCACTTTTGATGTCCATCAGTAAAAGAACAGGGGGGTGACCTCATGTGTAAAAGGTCAATAGCTGTTTTCTAGTCATCTCTGTATATGCAAACAGCCAGCCAACACCAACACTCAGGGTCTAATGCTGCAAATTGATGGTGACACATCAAATGGCAGCATCAGATGCTGAGTTCCAACTGTTGTAATAGCAGCTAATGGCAGCACTCCCATACAGTATATATCATCAGGTTTGTAGGTACAGGTTTCATTGTTGTAACAGTAGCGGTAGTAGAGCTAGTCATCAGAATCAGAATCAGAAATACTTTATTAATCCCCAAGGGGAATTTTTTTTTTTTTTTTTTCAAATCAATTTATTATTCAATCAATTCAAGCAAATTATTTTTCAAATAGTCATGTAGTCCTGATCACATTTTCTACATAAGAAACTGTAGTTCATAACACACTGAACTCTGAAAAGACCCTCTCAGGGGTAGAGCTGTATGTTTAAATGTTAAATACTGTGCTTGTGTTTGTGGCAGCAGTATTTAAAAGGCCAGTGTGTGGGAGCTCTGATTAACAGTGAGGAGGCCAACCAGAAGCTTCCAGGGCAGCTCTGTTTGCAAACAGCGCGAAGAGCAAGGGCACGGCAAAGCAAGAGATCACAGGGTATGTGAGAGAGAGAGAGTGTGTGAAGGAGCGCGTGTGCATGCATGATGATATCGTTCATAAATTAAACAGTGATGTCCTAAAGTTTGCTGACTCAAATTCTCAGTCATATCTGGACCATCTTTGGTTAGAAAATCGTGATCTTTGACAGGCCTCAGATCAAAACAGACTGATCAAAAAAATGTTAAAGTGATGAATCACTGACTAACAAAAAGGATGGCCAAATGAATATGTTAACCTTGACTTCCACATTTTTGCTAATGTGCTGAGTAGGTGAAAAACACTGTCTTAACTTCGATAATGTCAAGTTCTCAAACTCATACTGATGCAGAGTACATATTTTCCTAATCGATTTGGGAGCAAATCCTCCACTGAAGGCAAACAGGACGTTAGTATTCATGGGGGCGTGTGTGCCTCTCACTATGTTAATAATGCTGTCTTCTGAAAGGCTCAGGGTATAATGAGGATTCACAAATTCAAATCACAGCCTGCTACATATGTCAATGCCATCAATATAACTGAGCTCAGGCTCTGCAGTTTCCTTGCCGTTTCTGACACAGGTTGACTTCTTGAACCGTTCCACCCCAACAAGGAAGCTGGAGGGAAGTTATCACTACTCCCAACAGATAATGACAACATGATGACTGGCCTCTGGCCCTGGCTTCATGGTTTACAGGAGAGCTGTTGGCAAGAAAAGGGCAGTAAAGAAAAAATAGAGAGGAAAATGGAGAGGTCTAAGCAGAACTGCTGTTTACGACTTGTCAACATCAGTATCGTGTTGTGTGATGTGAGCAGAGATTTGGTTTGATTTCTTTTATTTAATGAAAGTAAGTGGACAGTTCCTTAATGTCTATGTGTCAGCGATAGCTGAGGCCTGGGGATTGTGCTGTCTGGATATCTGTCTGTATATTTGCACAGTTCAACTATTGTGAGCTCCATATATGTAAAATTCATCAAGAAATTTTCCTCAAACTTTGACCACACATCCAAGTGGAACCAACAATGAGAACAAATTAGATTTTGCGGGACACAGCGCGAAAGTTAAGATTATGGAGTCTTGTGGTCATCTTTTGCTTTTGAACACTATATCTCAAGGACATTTGAAGTGATTTCTGTTACGATTAACTCAAAATTGGATCTCAATGCAGAGGAGACAACCAGAAGGTTTCAAAAATTTATTGCAACAAGAAAAAAAAACGAACAAAAAAAAACAGGCAGGCTGTGGAAGCAGGATGTCCAAAACACTGACAAAAAGGAGCAGCTGCAGATTCTTCTAAAACCTGGAGAAGAGGGAGGATTCAGTCAGAAGGGTTCCCAAAAAGAGGTCAAAAAACTTTTCAAAGTCAAACGGTTTGAGCAACGAAGTGACTCTACCTTACAAGAAGGAATTATCTGGCAGTGTGGTCGACTCCTGCCCCAGCTTTTAAAGGGAACCTGATTGCCAGAGTGACCACAGGTGAGCATGATTGGCTGCAGCTGCTTCACCCTGCTTCCACAGACCTGCAGCAAAAACAGGAAGGGAGGGGGAGAGAGCAAAAACCAACAGAACCACAATGGAAACACAACAGTACCCCCCCCTCAAGGGACGCCCCCTGGCGGCCCTCCAGGCTTTCCTGGATTACGGGCATAGAAGTCTCTAAAGAGTTCAGGATCCAGAATGAGTTTGGGAGAAACCCAAGAACGCTCCTCTGGCCCATAACCCTCCCAATCAACCAGGTACTGATAGCCCCGACCCCGCCTTCGTACATTCAGCAACTCCTTCACTGTAAAGGCAGGGTGGTCGGCAATGACCCGGGGGGGTGGAGGGGGTTCGGCTGGAGGGCTCAGAGGACTGGTGGAAACAGGCTTTAGGAGTGAAACATGGAAGGAGGGATGGACATTCAAGGCGGCAGGCAACTTCAGTTTAACGACACTGGGGTTAATGATTCTTTCAATTTCAAAAGGGCCGATATACCTGGGTGCCAGTTTGCGAGACTCAGTCTGAAGAGGAAGGTCCCGGGCAGATAACCAGACCCTCTGGCCAGGCTGATAATCGGGAGCAGGGATACGATGTCTGTCAGCCAGTCTCTGATTTCGAGTTTTGGTGCGTGTTAGAGCTGCACGGGCCTCATGCCAGACTTGACGGGCTCTCCGAAGGTGATGCTGAACGGAGGGGACCGCCACGTCAGACTCCTGGGCTGGAAACAGAGGAGGCTGGAAGCCATTAGAGGCCATAAATGGAGACATACCTGTGGCGGAGCAGACCAGGGAATTATGGGCATATTCCACCCAAGGGAGGTGAGTGGACCAGGAGGCTGGGTGATGAAAGGTCACACACCCAAGAGCTGCCTCGAGATCCTGATTTGCCCGCTCTGTCTGGCCGTTAGTTTGTGGGTGATATCCTGACGATAGGCTGGTAGATGTTCCCAAGGCCTGACAAAATGCCTTCCAAACTTGGGAGATGAACTGCGGACCTCTGTCGGAAACAATATCTTGAGGGATACCATGTAGTCGGAATACATGCTTAATAAGCAGATTAGCAGTCTCAAAAGATGATGGTAATTTAGGGAGTGGAATGAAGTGCACAGCCTTAGAAAACGGTCAACAATAGTCAAGATGGTGGTATTACCTTCTGAGGGAGGAAGGCCTGTGACAAAATCCACAGCAATGTGTGACCACGGCCGGTGAGGAATGGGAAGGGGACGAGAAGGCCGGCAGGAGCACGGTGAGAGGCCTTACTGCGGGCACAGACAGAGCAGGCAGAGACAAACTCCTGGTGTCAGAGGAGATGGAGGGCCACCAAAACCTTTGCTGGAGAAGATGCAAGGTCCGCCAAAAACCAGGATGACATGCGACCTTGGAACAATGCCCCCACTGAAGAACTGAAGATCTAGCCGTTGGAACAAACAGCTTACCACCTGGACATTCTGCAGGAATGGGATCAGAATCTTGGGCTTCCTGGACCACCCTCTCAATCTCCCACCTGGCTGCCCCAACAACACAGGGAGCAGGAAGGATGGTTTCCTCTGCAGGTTCCTCAATAGCAGGGGAAAACTGGCGTGACAGGGCATCAGGCTTGATGTTTCTGGAGCCAGGCCGGTAGGTGATAGTAAAGTTGAAACGCCCTAAGAACAGAGCCCACCGAGCCTGACGGGAGTTGAGCCTGCGGGCAGAACGGAGGTAAGATAGGTTCTTATGGTCTGTCCATACCACAAAAGGATGAGTTGAGCCCTCCAACCAGTGCCTCCACTCCTGAAGCGCCAGCACAACAGCCAACAACTCCCGGTTTCCCACATCGTAGTTTCTTTCAGGAGGGGTGAGTCTACGGGAGAAGAAGGCACAAGGGTGCATTTTCTGATCCACAGAGGAACGTTGGGAGAGAACTGCACCAACCCCAGAGTCTGAGGCATCAACCTCCACTACAAACTGAGCTGAAGGATCAGGGTGAGACAGTACAGGAGCAGTGGAAAACAACCGTTTTAACTTCATAAAAGCTGTCTCAGCAGCTGATGACCATACAAAAGGAACTTTCACAGAAGTTAGCTTGGTTAAAGGTGTAGCAACTTTGCTATAGTCACGGATAAACCTTCGATAAAAATTAGCAAATCCTAGGAACCTTTGAAGTTGCTTTCTTGATGTAGGAGTGGGCCAGTCAACCACTGCCATGACCTTGGCAGGGTCAGCTTTGATTTGCCCCTTCTCCACCACAAAACCCAGAAAGCTCACTGAGGGAACATGGAATTCACACTTCTCAGCTTTGACATAGAGTCTGTTTTCCAAAAGTCTTTGTAGTACCAGTCTTACATGTTGAACATGTTCATTAAAGGAACGAGAAAAAATCAAAATGTCATCCAAATATACAAACACAAATCTATTCAACATGTCACGCAGGACATCATTTATGAGTGCCTGAAAAACAGCAGGGGCATTAGTTAACCCAAAGGGCATGACCAGATACTCAAAATGTCCCAGCGGTGTGTTGAACGCTGTCTTCCACTCATCCCCCTCTTTTATCCTCACTAAGTGGTAGGCATTGCGAAGGTCTAGCTTGGTGAAAATAGTGGCTTGGTGGAGGGGCCCAAAAGCAGAGTCAATGAGTGGAAGGGGGTATTTGTTTTTCACAGTTATGTCATTAAGACCCCTGTAGTCAATACAGGGCGAGAGTCTTGTCTTTTTATCGACAAAAAAGAAACCAGCCCCCACAGGTGATGAAGAGGGACGAATGAGTCCAGCAGCTAATGAGTCAGAGATATATGTCTCCATGGCTTCCCTTTCTGGTCGGGAGAGATTGTAAAGTTTACTGGTAGGTAAGGGGGTGCCAGGAAGCAAATCAATGCTGCAGTCATATGGTCTGTGAGGTGGAAGTGACAGAGCCTGGTCTTTATTAAAAACTTCCTGAATGTCATGGTACTCCGAGGGCACAGAGGTGAGGTCAATAGGTTTAGGGGGAGCTGGTGCAGCAGTGACTGTGGCAGGGGTGGCTGACTGTAGGCAATGAGAGTGGCAAAACAGACTCCAATTAGTGATGGAGGAATGAGACCAGTCTATGTGTGGGTTGTGCAGCTTAAGCCATGGGAGCCCTAAAACTAATGGGGATGCAGGTGAGGAAATTATGTACAATGAAATGGATTCATGATGGTTACCAGACAGGTGGAGGGACACAGGGGTAGTGCGATGAGTGACATGAGCCAAAAGCTTCCCATCAAGAGCAAAAACATCCTTTGGCTCAGGTAAGAGTTCAGAGTGGATCTTGGACTGAGAAACAAAGTCAGAGTCAATGAAATTGTCATCAGAACCAGAGTCAATCAAGACTTGAATAGGGAGTGACACATGTGACCAGGAAATGGTACCTCTCAGTTGAATTCTGTTGGAGGGTGATGATATGGAGGAAGTATGGCTCACCAGCGCCCCTCCTGTGGCTGATGAGCCAGGTCTTTTGGCCGAACAGGACAGCTGGCAAGGACATGGCCAGCCTGACCACAGTACATGCAGAGCTTTTGGAGAAAGCGGCGTTGACGCACAGCCGAAGTTAGTCTCATCCTCCCCAGCTGCATAGGTTCCTCGCTGCTCAAAGATGCGCTGGGTGCTGGCTGATCTGGAGACTGTAGAGGTGGAGCTGAAGGTGCATGTTGTCTGGGAGGCCTAACAGAGAAGCCCTGTCTGCCTGTTCTCTCCCTACGTCTCTCTCTAAGGCGATTATCTAGACGAATGGTGAGGGAAATTAACTCATCCAGGGATGTTGTTTCATCACGTGCAGCTAGTTCATCCTTTAGCTCTTCACTCAAGCCACAAATATAAACCCCCTGTAAAGCCTTCTCATCCCACCCGCCTCGTAGAATGCGGAAATCAATAGAGTAACCAGAAACTGAACCGGAACCTTGTCAGAAGAAAGGAGGCGGCTACTAGCCTCCTTTCCTTTCACTGGGTGATCAAATACTTTAAGCATTTCAGCTGTGAACAACTCAAAAGACTGACAAATGGGTGAGTTATTGTTGGAAACAGCTAAAGCCCAGGCTGAGGCTTTGTCTGACAGTAGACTCATAATGAAAGCTACTTTGGATCTATCAGAATTATAGGTTGAAGGCTGCTGATTAAACACAAGAGAACACTGGTGGAGAAACTGACTGCATGACCCTGAAATTCCAGAATACCTGACTGGTGGTGAGATGTATGGCTCTCTGGGTTGGCTGGGTTGGACGTCCGGGGAAACTGGAACAGGCACAGGTGGAGCAGAGGTGGAAGGCATTGGTGACACTTGATCCTGGGCCGGGGCTGCCAGGGAGTTTAATTGTGTGGAAACTTGGTCCATCCGGTTGCCAAGCTGGGTAATGCTGGAAGCTAAGGTGTTCAGAGTGTCCATAATTTGTTGAAGAGCTTGCTCATGTTGCCCAACCCTAGCTCCTTGAGAGGAAACAGCCTGTTTGATCTTCTCTACCTCTGCGAGATCCATTTTGGCCAGATAATTCTGTTACGATTAACTCAAAATTGGATCTCAATGCAGAGGAGACAACCAGAAGGTTTCAAAAATTTATTGCAACAAGAAAAAAAAACGAACAAAAAAAAACAGGCAGGCTGTGGAAGCAGGATGTCCAAAACACTGACAAAAAGGAGCAGCTGCAGATTCTTCTAAAACCTGGAGAAGAGGGAGGATTCAGTCAGAAGGGTTCCCAAAAAGAGGTCAAAAAACTTTTCAAAGTCAAACGGTTTGAGCAACGAAGTGACTCTACCTTACAAGAAGGAATTATCTGGCAGTGTGGTCGACTCCTGCCCCAGCTTTTAAAGGGAACCTGATTGCCAGAGTGACCACAGGTGAGCATGATTGGCTGCAGCTGCTTCACCCTGCTTCCACAGACCTGCAGCAAAAACAGGAAGGGAGGGGGAGAGAGCAAAAACCAACAGAACCACAATGGAAACACAACAGATTTCAATCGGGCTTCGCACTAATGTTTGTTCTAACTCAAGAAAGAACTGACCAGAGTTTGACCTTTGACCTCCAAAGTCAGAGAGCTTCATGTGCACCCACTGCTCATGAGCCTTTTTGTGGAAGTAATACCCCAAAAATGCTTTCTTCAATTTTTATACCATTGTTCACCATGACACTGAGATAATGTCATCTTCGATATTACACAGATATCAGTACATTGTTTTTACATTTTTTTCATTTATTTTTGCTCCAATTTTAACTTTGTTTTAGGAATCAGTCCAGATAATCTGACATGTAATGTTGTCAGAGATCAAGTCCACAAGTTCTATCATTATTTACTTACGTAATCTTTTTAAAATTACCAAAATTCTGAAGGACTTCCTCAAAAGTTAGCACATACATGTATGTCAGCCATGATACAGGGATAGACTGATGGGATTTTGAAGTCAAAAGCCACAAATTAAAGGTCACAGAATCTATCTTACTATTATTTACAAGAATGTGGTTGAACATGGCTTAGTTTTTATTTGGATCGGTTGTTTTAATTTTTAGGTCTATAGGACAGAGGTCAAAGTCTAATGTCTAATTTGGTGACAGGCCCACAGTGCACACACGTCACCAAAGCCTCAGAGGCAGGTTTCCAGAGTGTCAGACACATGTCAATGCAATAAACAATCACAGCAACCACTATATAACGTGACCATCTGAACCAGCATATACATTTGTATCTATATTAATTGTCCCATCACATCTGATGTCCGATCAATTTGTCAGTTTGTCATTATGGAAACTTAACCTGACGGAGTTCACATCTCTCAAACCAACCACAAACAGCCTTATCATCCGATACAGAGTTGCTATATATCCTGCTTTTCTCGTCTAATGAAATTCAAAAGAACAGATAAAAGAGAGGGAGAGGCTCGCTGAATAAATGAAAGTCACTTGGTGTCTTAAGGATTTACCTGTGATTACCCACATTTCTCTGTTTCAATCCTCATTGTTAACGTAATCAAAAGATAGAGCACATTGTTGCAAGGAGGATGAGAAGAAGATACCAGGACAGGTTATATCACCAAAGGTGATAACAGACCATGATGCAGGTGGACCACAAGCATGATGAATGGATTAGCCTGCTGCTGTGTTTAAATGTTACTGTCACCTAATTTTGTAATCCTAATCATGACACAGGAACAAATTACATCTGTCCCGCGAGGTGGTCCACACAGTGAAGCACATCATGGCCTCAGATGCACGCCATCAGTGCCCCTGCACTCTCTGAGTTGCTGTAAAAGTGACAGTGGTTCTGACCGTCTCTGTCACAAGGCCTTTCCAGCACATCGTGGCCATGCTGGCAGGGATCAGTCAGACCGATCAGTCATTGCGTTTCGCCCGCAGCGTATTGAAAGGCAAGGACAGTCCTAATTTGATTAGTGAAGATGATACTCAGCTGTGTTAAACCCACTCATGCCTTCTCTCCTCGCCTGTGCCAGAGGGAGGGACAAAGACTTGTGGTGGGCCTGGCTGCACCTTGTACGAAAATTGTAAACTGTCCTGGACACACCCCGTTGGCAGGCAGGGCAGGTGTGCCACACCTGGTCTACAAAGTTAGAGCCCAATATGTCAAAATTTTCACAAATCTGTCCTCTCTGATATGTTGATGAATTTGTTACATTTTAGAGCCATAATGGGTTATATATGTATATATCTATATCTATATCTATATCTATATCTATATCTATCTATATATATATATATATATATACACATATACCTCAAGGAGGCATAAAGCCACTTTGCAGTAGATCTTATTCATATGTTTTTCACTTACTGTGTAGAGGGTTTTAACTGCATTTCTTAAAATGAGTCTCCATCTCTGCTCTAACTATGTTTAATAAATCTTTAATAGGATGGGTACATGAGAGTCAATATAATTTAGCCATGCTCAAGTCACTGTGTATTAAACAGTAAGTGTTTATGTAAATGAGAGCTGGCTAGCAACTCTCCCTCTGGTCTGGTCTCAAAGGATATAATTTATTCACATGGAAAAAGAGGCACTTCAAGGAAGAATTGTTTATACATCAAGCCAAGCACTTGCCTGGATTGTGATCTTGACTTCACGATGATAGCATGTTAGTTAAATGAGCACCTTGGTACAGTAGCTTTGGCTCATTTCCTCATATCATCATTAAACAAAAGACTACCGAGCTGCAGCATTCACTCTCTTCAATATCCCTTAGACTCTCTTTAAGCTTCCCCAGCTTCTCCTCTGTTTGAGAATTTCAGTCCTAAATAGTTACTTTGAAGAATGAACTTCAGGTCATTACAGCGAAAGTACTTGATTAATTAAGTTGTTAGAAGAGAAAGCACAGAGCAATGGTTTGCTGCCTTTTGGTCAACACTTGTTTGCTTCTGTTTATTAAAAAGGATCCTTTGGGTGAGGAGACCTCCTAAATGGGGTTAGAGCTTGTTGAAAGCAGCATTTTGCAGTGAATAATTGGATTGCAGCACTGAGAATGCGTGTGTTTAAATGCTGGTATCGAACAGTGCCTGGGGTGTGTTTACCTGAATAGGCTCTTCCCTTCTCTAATCTGACTTTTTCCTTCCTACAATCCATCGCTGCTCTCCCCCTTTCAAATTAGTCTAATAAAGGATATCTTCTGCTGTTCAGCAGCTATAGCTCTGCAACAACAGATCAACAACAGCCCTAATTGTACACTCATTTGTGGGGTCCAGCACAGGTATCTTTCCTATTTTCTACCTAGCTGTTGTATCTTTTCATTACCCAGAGCTCACAATGTTTAAAATTAAATGCACTTGGGCTCCTGTAAGCACCAAGAAGAGGTGGTTGTCGTAAAACACCCTGGAGACATGAACACATCAAAGGTATAAAAAAATCACAATATGGCATCTTTATTGCAGTTACACTGTTGACACCTTTTTAAGTGTCAAGCTTGTCCTTTTGGTCTCCCTGATATATTGGAAATGTGTCATGAAAAATAACTTTGATCTGAGCATTAAAATTTCTCATACAGTGTTCTTTGTCGTCAGTGGCACAAATAGGGCTCATATAATCTTAAATGAGTTCAGGCCAAAAAAATATGGTTGCATCAATAACAAAATGACTGCTGGTTGTGTTCAAGTGAACAACAGCTAACACTCTGATTGACTGGATTTATGTCATGCCAAAACACCTATGTGTCATCAAACATGATCCATCCTCCATGTGTCCTAATCTAGCTTTGAACAGGGATTTCTGTCATCAAAAATGCAAAATATAGATCAAGCACCAAAGTGCCTTGTCTGGCTATCCCCCCCCCCCCCACACACACACACACACATACATACATACAAAATGTGTGATATATTAATGGGTTGCATGTGCAATCTGCTGGGTAAAGCACACCGATATGCACACAGGAGTTTGCGAACTCACAGACTTGAAGAACTGTGCTAACAAGCAGAAGTGAGTGGCTCTGACAAATGGCTCTCCGCTGATGAATTGGAGTGTGTGTACTTTGGCTAACAACACTTGGAGTAATGAGCTGGTTGCCCCTAAAGTAACCTCTGCATGCTGAGTTACAGAGATGGATGCTCTCTTGGATGACTTAAACATTAAGGTGTGTTCATGTGCGAGTGCACTTTTGGAAAGTTGCAAGAGGCCAAAAGTCTTTAAATCTGGAACTGGAATCATCCTCTTAAGGTCACACAAGCATCCCCCCTGACTTTTATATGATCACAGCGGCACCAGACTATTTGTGTGCCTATAAACACAGAGTGGAGCAGAAGAGCCTTTTC
The DNA here is from genome assembly GCA_036419115.1 of Scarus forsteni. Lineage (NCBI taxonomy): Eukaryota > Metazoa > Chordata > Actinopteri > Labriformes > Labridae > Scarus > Scarus forsteni. Next base: position 8,418,144 of record JAZDUH010000049.1, read on the forward strand.
AATGGCTTTTACCATTCTAGGAATGTTGCACAGAGACCAGTGGCTCATCTGCAAATGACACATGGGATGCCAAGTTGGAAGCATTAGTGGATAGTGTTGCTGATTTCAGACGTGTTTGTTTTTATCCTGAGCATGAAATGCCGCCACTCAAGCTGTTGGTGCCATTATAAAAAGCTTCTGATTTTGTAACCTCCTGTTGGCACTTGGAGGTTTAACAAACTATTGCTTCTAAAATACACATGCCAGCAATGCTGCTTTTCAGAGAAACCAACCATACTACTTAAAAGGACCTGATTTCCATGGCAGCCATGCTCTTGTGTTGTATTGATGTACACAACACCTTTATTTGCACAATAGCAAACATTAAGACATACACATGAAAATATAGCTTTTCAATTATGTAAGTAAATATCCAGAATATTTGAACTAAATGATGTGTTTAGTGTACATCATTACAGAAACAACAAAAAAAAAAGGTCTCCTCTGGTCAGTTGGATCGCTCTGACTAAAACACGGCTGCTCCTTCAAAGCTCACACATCTCTTTTTCTTTTCCTCAGACTTCCACAACTCTCCTGATCCTCTAACTTCTCAGGGGTCTGAAGTGGAGGCAGAATCCTGTAACTAACATACATTCAGAAAAAAGAAAATTACACAATAAAACAGATGTAATGTTACAACATAACTTTTTTCCACCTGCCTACACTGTCTAACACATACAGTAGGTGTTACAAGTTTTCACAGCTGATGGGGTTTGTTACATTTCATAGAGATGATGGGCTGTTACTGTGTCGTATTGCTCTGCACTGTTATTATCAGCCTCTCCTTTGTCTCATATTTAGCATCTTTACCAGGAGCATAAAGTCATCCTACTGCAGTTATGTCTCAGTGGGCCTCAACTTAGCTTAGAAAGTTTGTAACCCATAAAGTTTTCTCTAAGAGCGTGCAATAAATGAGTCCCTCCAGAGAAGCCTTCAGGCACAGCCTAAGAACCACAGTCAAAGTTACAAAGTACACATGCAAACACTGAGCCGCTGATGTTTGAAAAGTAATTAATTTGAAAAGAAATATGATAATACTGTATTTTTTCAGTCCACATGGTGTATTTGTCTCTTGGGATGTTCAGTTGACTCCTTGCCCTCCTCCCTCTGTATATCAACAGATGCACTTTGGTGTGAGGCACTCTGCTTTATGACAGTTCAGTTCAGGCACTCAACATCCAGGATGCTGGAGAGTAGATGGATGGAGTCTTACATTCTGGGACTTTAATGCTATTTAACATATTAAAAAATGTATCTCTAATACAAACTGTAATGCTTCGTTATAAGAGCTGAATAGAACTTCAGCTATGTGAAACATCTTTTTGAATGCAAGAAATATTACATTTTCGTGCATTTCTATATCTTCCAAAAAAAGATCGTAGTTATGCATCTAGAAGAGTTCATTAGAAATAATGCACCAGTCATTTCTCCTTGAAACATAATGCAAAGAATTAGTAAGCATCCACATTCAGACATTGTTTTGAAAATCTTTTGCCTTGCCACATTTGCATGAAAGATATGTCATGTTTTCTTTCTGTTTAGAGTTTATCTTTGGAATTGACAAGTTAATCGCGCTTTCAGAGGAGGAGGGCTTGATGCGACCTCTAGGCCACAGGCTGCCTATTGTTGTTAAAAAGAAATAAATACAAAAAATATAAAATGCAAAATTGAACACAAGAGAAATCTGACACTGCATTTTTCTTATTTATTAAAAAATGGACAGAAAGTCGCAAGTTTTACCAGCACACCCAAACAATGCAAATCCAACTTCTACCTTCAACCACTTCACATGTTTCTATTTTCACAGGAAGTGTGTGTGTGTGTGTGTTTGTGTGTGTGTGTGTGTGTGTGTGTATGTGTATGTGTGTGGTTGGGGGGGGGGGGCAGCAGAGATGTTTGATATGAGCCAAGACTGGTGAGACACAATTGTTACTGCCACATTCACGGTCTGGAGGACAGCTGAAGCCATTATTACACATTTAACCCGAATGTTTCCTAGAAAATATCTGGGTTACCATCCCAGACAATTCTCCCAACTTCCTGTCCACACTTGGCCCTCACAGTGGGAAGTTGTCCTGCAGTATTGCTATCAGTCAGTGGAGGAGTTGAGGAGGCAACAGATAAATGGCATCAGATAAATTTATCACAATTTCAGGTTGAAAAACCCAGGCAGCGGAACACATCAATGCAGATTACATTGGACAGGTCGGTGTCAAAACACTTAGTCTATGTTCTAATTGATCCTGTTATAAGCAGCTCATACCACCTCAGTATCTAGTTAGAGGTGTCTTAAAAAAGATTTTAAAACATGTTGCAACATATACAAGTGAAGCAGTAAGGACAATTGCATGGTATCCGAATTCCCCAAACCTGATGTTAATGCATTGTTTAAATCACTTTTTAGTTAGACAAAAGTTAAATAAATTAATATATTAAAGAATAAATTAAAAAAGTTCATGGAATCTTAACATTTATTTGCCAAACAACATCAACTATCTCCAGCTGTATGTACTTTCAGTTCACTTGTTTGCTATTTTATGCCGTTTGTTACCCTTCAAACACAAAAAATATAATTTTAAAGTAGTTAAATTCAACCATTCATGTTCATTATAACTACACTCTTCCCCTTTAAGCTCCCATGTGATGCAGGCCTAGTTCTGTGAATAAGCCTGTGCATCATCGTGCCCTCATTTAGCCTTCCCTGTGGCTGAATGGAAGCAGTTACGAGCCCTGATTCTCACAACCTTGACAGCTGCGGCAATCAGCTTAAATCACACTCCTTTATGACCCAGCTTTCTACTCTGATACGCTGCACTGAATGAGATGTTTTATAATTGGAGAAGCGCTGCACTGTAGGTGGCTTTAGATTTACAGTTGATGGAGTTATTAAAACACAAGTCAGTGGTGCTTTTAATGCGCATGGCTGTTTGTGGTGTGTGATACTGCTTTTACAGCAGCAAACGAAGGACTAAATGCTCTGATTCATAGTGTTGGCAGCATGATGGTCACATCTCTCCTTGATCAGGTGGTTTATTTTGGGCAATAAAAATGTACTTTGACCGTTCAAAGCAGAGATTCTAATGTTTAGTAAGTTACCTTGTAACATAAAACTAGAGGGTAACTTTGGCCAAACAAAAGGGATACAGACTAGAGAATGGTTGCCTCCACACCTACAGTTTATTTACTTTTTCCAATTCAGATGTTAAAATGATTAATTATTGAATTTTATGCAGCATCCTGTTAAATATTTAGTATTTAGCTGGCAAAAGCACATACCAACAAAGGCCTACAACCTCTGTCATCTGCCATGTAAACAAATGCCACATTTGCTTGTTGCACTTTGCATTATGGCCTATTGTTAGCAAGCTAAGCTACCTAAACTTTAGTTGTGGTTTACTTTGGACTAGTGGAGAGATCAAATGTTTTATGGATGTGTTGACAGATTATCATATTTATTTTGACGCTTGTTACAATGCAAAGTTAAAGAAGAAAGAATGGATTATAATGTTTGCAAGTGCTGACAGCAGGAATGCCAGAGGCACCAGTTTACAAGGTAACACATGGAGGTTCAAGTGATGAACATGAATAATTCACCCAATACAACAACTTAGACAAAACTCTGGGAACTCAGCAGGTTTCAAACCACCAATCAAACCATTTGATTCTGTTGAGTTCTGTTATGCTTTGCTAACAAAATGATGAGAAAAATTTGTCCATTGCAAATTTTATACTTATTAATGCTTGAGTCCCAAAAGCAGTGTAAAAAAAACACTGGATGAAAAATTATTCTTGTCTTGTGTAAAAACAGTTTTAATCCAAATTGAGGGTGAATATAATACTGGAATCAGTATTATTGGCCCGGTATAGCTCTTTTCCTTTTCACACATGCAACCAGCCTGCCCAAGTAATTCACTGACATGGCTGTTAACACTTCCTCCTCCCCACAGGAAGTAGTCCCTACTGGATGCTTGAGAAGTGGTGAAGGGAGGCAGGGTAACCAAAAGACAGCACGTGACATCTAACATATGCGGAAAAGTCTGTTTTGCTGCATTTGCAAATCAAAATTAAATGGCTGAAGGGGGAAGATCTGTAAATTATTCTGATTTGCTGCTATGATGGTGGGGGAGGCACCGTCCAGGTCATGGCTTGTTGCAGCTGACAAATTGTCTAAATAATTTTGAAGTGAGTGGTGTGAAGGCTTAAGGTAACTTTATTACTGTTTCCAGTTATGAAGCTTCTCCATTTTTACATCATACAAAAATCAATTATGTCTTAAGTTATAACTGAAGGTTCAGCAGTCAACAGAGCAATTACCACAAGAGCCAACAAGAGCGAAACCAATATGGCATTGACCATCAACAAAATCTCAAAAATTTTAGATTTCCTCGCTGTTCATCTTTTTGTTGTACTTTTTTTCTTCAAAATAGAACTCATGCCAGGACAGCCAGAGGATTTTGATGGTCAGTGTAACTTAATTTAGAAAGAAACAACAACAACAAAAAAACAACAACAACAATTTAATATTCTTTTTTGTTCAGTTTTATTTTTTGAGGTAAAAAAAAAAACTTCATGCACATCAAAAGTGTGCATTATATCAATTATTACATGTCCTACCCTTCCAACAATGGAAGGGAATGCAGAGTACAAGTAACTTGACACACTAACAAAATACAGACCGCTGCTTCAGGAACAATCCTTCTAATCTCCACGATGCCATGAAAGCACATGTAGACATTGAAAGATGTCAAAAGTCCTTTTGGTTAAGAATTGCATCTCTTCTTTAAGTTATGAGCCTTGAGAAGAGGACACTGGAGAATACATAATGATGCCTTCAAAGTTGGCTCAGAAAAAGACAATTATATCAGTAAATAGAGTATCATGATGATGTACTCAAAAATAATGAAAAGATTAAAAAAAATGTTTTGTAGAGCAAACACAGCTTTAAGATAGAACAGCTGTTAGTTGCCAGGGGAAAAAAACTCTTTAAATGTATTTTTAAATGTGTTAATTTTCTAAAACTTGCATCATAAATAGCATCAAATAATTAAATACTGCAGTGTGGGCTGTATTCTGTTTCACCCCTGATTACTAAATAAAAGCATATCTATCACAGCAAATATTATGATGATACATCTAAGAAATTTACACTTCCAAAGAGTGCTTACTCTTACATCCTGAAGTTTACAGCAACACTAAATTTTAACACTAAATAGAGCCTGTTTATTGTGGGAAACATGTATATGTTTTATCCATGTAAATTACTTCTTCGACCCACCTGTAGTACCCCTAGTGCCGACTGTCAGGCCACGGCTCACACTTTGGGAAGCATTAGTCTAAAATGCTGAGTGAAACTTTTTGTTGTTGGTACTGTAAAAATGGGATTATTGAGGCATGTGGAGAAAGGTTAAAGCGCTACACCACCATACAAAGGGCAATCTGCTCTGGCGAGTGTGCCTGCATTTACACATTCTCTTTAATGAGGTCCTGAACTTCATCAAGACACGCTGCATGGTGCCATTATCTGCACCCAGAGAGCCACGCAGGGCTCCAGTGGCTGATGGGATTAAGGAACAAAGAGAATCATGGGATTAGTCTGGTATGGGAGACTTGCCAGAGTCTGAAAGGCAACCATTTTGTTTACCTTTGTCTTCATTCCTTTATTTCATCTCCTTAATGTTGTGTTGTGTGACTCCCTGTCGGAGGGGCGGTGGAGAGTGATATCTTGTTTGGCTCCTGACAGCACCACTTGGAGAGGAAAATGAAAAGCAATGGTGATAACACAGAGACTCATGCGTTCACACACACCTCCTGCTGGCCTGTCCACCCCACGCTGCTCATAGGGCAATTCAGGCCTGGCAATTTAGGGCTGAGTTAAAGTGGAGGGAAAAGCCTAAAAATAGAGAGAATAAGTAAGAGAGAGAGGAAAGGGAGAAGAAAAAGGAGACCTAGGGAGTGATTGGTTGAATAGTGAGCGACAGATGTAATTTTCAGACAACGACAGGGAAGTGATGTAATTTTCTGGGTGCAATTTGTGTGAGTGTTATAGTGCACACACGCTTTTGTTTGTGTGATGTGTGTGGAAATGCAGATGCTAAAGTAGCACTTGGATGGAGGACTCATCAACTGAGGGAAACAAAACATCTCAATTTGGTGCTCTGTCTTCTTTTTTTTGCAGAGTCAAAAATTGATGCAAGTTTTTGTGATATAATGACCACCTTCAAAACAAGAGAAGGGGCTCTCACCTCTTGTTTGTGCCTTACACATTTGGGCATAAACACATTTGTTTCTAGAAGTCATTAAATGAGCTTTGTCATATAACTGTTATTTCCCCCTCATTCTTTTCCTCTAACAACCTGCTGATAAAACAACATGCACAGCAACTGTAATCTCAAACAAATAAGCTGTACAATTCTGGAAAGGCACAATTGATTTTCCTATTAATGTAAATTGTGACTTTTATTTTGCCTTCTCTGTTGGACTTGCCAAACTAATGTTCACAGACACAACAATGTTTGATGCAAAATGCTTCTGGCTGTCTTAGTAGACAATTAGTGTGACAGATGAATTAAAGAATACGAGGCCGTTTTCTGCAGGAGATGGATCCCTCCCACTGAAGGCTTTATCCATTTATAGAGGTCTATTTTCATATCATATGAAGGAGAAACATAAAAAACTTTAGTGTTTGGTAATTGAATGGTTTAATAGCATGCCTCTCAAAGTGATCCAAGGACAGATGCATTTATTAATATGAACTTGAACACAAACTTTACAGTGTTTGTGCTCAAAGGATTGACAGTGGATAGAGAGCCAGATGAAAGAGTAATGCAGTTTCTATCTTTATGATACAAATTTAACATACAGATTCTTGAACAGAATAAAGAGCAAAAGTGTTAAAAAATAGTTATTTGTGGTTTAGACAGTTTTCAGATGCAAGAGTGTTGCCAGCAAGCAGTTTCTATCTATCTTTAGATATATTTTCATATGACTGCAGAATTTCACTCCTTGCTGTGTTGGTAATTGTGTCAAAGACTGAATGACAACTTTGGTTGGCATAAGCTCCCATCGCTTAAAAATAGAAATACATTAAAAACATAAACATGAGAGCCAAGGGTCACCAGCAAAAGTGAAGTAGAACATACAGGATATTTGTTCCGTCATAAATGCACTTCTTACTCCAGTTTAAAGTTCCTTTCTGTGTTTTAGATTGACAAGTTCAACTAGACAAACTATCACCAAGAAAAAGTGCTGTGGTGGGTCAAAGAGGGCAGTGTTTTTTGCTGGCAAGTTACAACTCACCTGGCAGACGGACTGGGGCTGGGGTGCTGCTTTTAATATTAGTAAGTCAGTGGCTGTCATGAGTTTTGCTTTAGTAGTGCCATTATTCTGTGTCGCGGATGACGTTATCGTGTTCACCAGGTCACTGAACCCAGCTGATTGATAACACTGGCGATGGATGAAAAAATATAGCCGAAATGAGCGATTTTGCAGAGATTATGTCCCGCGCTGAAGCTCCTTTAAAGGGCAAAATCACTCATTTCGGCTATATTTTTTCATCCATCGCCAGTGTTATCATAAAGTCAGCTCGTCTATCGTCTTCAGGTGGATCAGCTGACCTGGTAAACAAACTTTTGATGACGTCATAGCCGCGCGACACAAAGGTACAGCTGACTTAGCCGGCATTGCTGAGCAACATGGCAGAATATTTATCTGATGCCGAAGAGTCAGACTACGACGACCGGTTTGAGTCTGAGTACACTGATGAGGAGCTCCATGAAAGAAGAATGCGGAAGGAGAGAGACGAACAGCTGGCTCGAGAACAACAAACAGGAGCACGTCCACGACTCAATGCGAACTGGTGTGCACTTGTGGACAGTGTTCGCCTATGGCAACAGAAGAGGAGTGTGTTAGCTGCTCAGAGTGGGACTTGAGACCGGCTGACACGCGTATGGATCTATCCAGGAATATATGTCTGACTACTCTGGAGGATTTCTCTGCAATGACAAACCGGGCTGTGGTAGAGACGAGCAATTTCGCAGAGATTATGTCCCGCGCTGAAGCTCCATTGCTGTGGCCCCTGCTAAGTGCGGCTAAATCGGTTGGATCTAAATAACTTCTGAAGGACTCCGAGCTGCACGATGTTTGTCTGAGTGAGTACATGAGCATGCACAAACCTAAAAATAAGGTCCAGGTGTCAAAAAACCGGAGTTGCCCTTTAACTATCACGAACAACTCGCTTGGAATCAGCTTTAGCTGTCTTTGTGTCTCATAATGCCCCTACCAATTTAATCCACTTTTATGGATGCTAAATCAACAATGTCTGTCTTCTCAATGGCAGTCTGCAGAAATGATGATAAAGAAGTCAAAATGGTGATCATGGCAGACAGGAAACACAAGTAATTAGAACTGTGGCTTAAAGGGATGGTTTGGGTCTTTTGAAGTAGGGTTGTGTAAAGCACATGGCATGAGCCTAAATGTGTCGCAATGTCACAGCTCACAGCTCTCACCAAGCACAGTATTTTTGACCAGGACTGTTTATCTAGCTTTGTTTATGCCCACAATAATGAACATGCCATGTGCTATCATGGAACACAGTTCAAGTTGAAACCATTTTGAGCACATTTACAGTGTTTAGGAATGGGCAGAACCTTTCCAGAATAATATCCAGGAGGTGGTTGGATGATCATTCCATCAATCATATCTAATACCAGCCCATCATATAATGTAGTATGTGGGAACTACTGCTGCTGCGTAAAGGACAGAAGTTGAGCCAATTAGTATACCAAACTCTGGCCAACATGTGTCAAAAAGTGGAATGAAAACGTCCTTTCTATAGAGATGCTTGTCATGTCGTTCTTTGCAGGCAAAAAAAAAAGTATTCCAGATCGGATAAAACTTCTACTGAAGCTGTTAGGCTCTATTCTAATTTCTGTATCAGTAGTCACTTCCTGCTATCGTCTCTCTCATAGTTCTCACCTCCTCCTGCTTTATAAATTCTGATTGGATCATGCTGCTTTCAGGTGGTCACAGTTGTAGATTAGACCTTGGCAAGATGGATCTGGCTGAGGACAGTTATGAATCAGGCAAATCCTTCTACACTGAAAGGTCACTTGAACAAAGGAACCAAGCTGTGGGTGTAAACACCTCCATATATGTATTCTATTGTAGTGATAGCCTGTCATTGTTTTCTTCTTTACTAAAATTAATAAAATAGGATAAAAAGTTGTACTCTTCAGTATTTTACTGTATGCCACTGAGCAGGGTTTTTTTTGTCAGTGGGTGGGTGGGCTGGGGGTGGGGGGTTCTTTTTAGGACCTGCATTTTATCTGCCTTGGGCTGAATAGTTCCTCTGTGGCCACTCATACAGTGTTGTCAGTTGACATATAATTTCTCTCACTATTAGTAGGCCATTCATCGGACATTCACCGTATATATAATTATATGTATATATGTTAAAAATCCATAATTTAAGCAAATAAAAGTTTTGATCAGGACTGAGCTTGATGAAGAGACTTGGAGAAAAAAAATGAGCTAAAATCTTGGCTTTTAAACAGCCAAATCAAGACGAAAGGGCAGTAAACTTGCTAACAGTGTATTTTTCACCTTTCAGATTTTTTTAAATCACATTTTCAAAATGTCTTCACCAAAAACGAGTCAAAGGTATGGTCCATCAGAACTAAATATCATCCTCTTGTGGCAGAAAAAAAGCCCCTTTCTAAATTTCAATTTCTTAATGTCTTACAGATATAACAGAAGCGTTCATGGTTTGTAGGTCTATTTGCTGTCTGTCTGAGTTATCTGAGCGCATAGTTTGTACAACTGCCTTATTAATACAATAATAATTATAATTAATTTAATAATAATGAATTAACTTAATAATTGATTTTGCTGTTCTTCGCAGCTGTAATGTTTCCATGAACATCCTCACCTCTGTTATTATTGACACTGTTGCTTCCGTTTCTCTCAGGCAGCAGGTGCTTGGCGCTTCTCCTCTTGCTCCCAAGCCACTGAGGCTAACCCTCCTATCATGAATGTTTACTGCAGTATAACTGTTGACTCCAGTGGTTGTGACTCTATTTGAAGTGGAGCTGTATGGCACTGGGTCTGGCTCACTCCTCACCGCAACATCACTTTTCCCTGACTTTGCACAATAACTTTGGACATTAATTGTTGTTACAACTGACTGCAACTATGAATATTCGACCCCTATGCTGCTGGGTCTTGTCAGATGCTTGCAATAAACCGGGACACTAAAAGCAGAAGCGCTGTACCAGAACTATCAAGCTTGCTGACTAATATAAAGGAGTGAGTTTAAATCCAAAGAGAAGATAACAGCACAAAGGTGGTTAGGGGCTTGAGGTGCACATATGCCATTTGGTCGACAAGTACAGCCTTATTTAGCAGCAAGCTACATTAGCTAGTAAACTGCAAGCTAAATAAACAACAATGAAACCGACATGTCACTCAGATTTCATCATACTACATGATATAGAGCTATTTGCCGTTTCTAGTGCTAAATTAAATAGCAACCTCTAAATATACTAACTTTTGCACCTGTAGCCACAGAGACATTTTGCCTTTCCTTCTCACTTTCCAGCCTTTAATTAAAATTCAGGATTTAAAGTGAGTGTCACTTCTAATTCCCTCCTCTATAACTGTGACTGATAGAGTTAAATGAATGGAAATAAAGTCAGTGATACCACATGGCCACCATAAACGTGACGGAGCTGTCTCCTGTTGTTAAACTGTCCTCTCACCTCATCTGTCTCTCATTATACAGACAGCAGGTCGGTCATGAGCAGAGACTGAAAAGAAGGATTCTGTTCATTAGATCTCCCGCTACTCTGTGCATTAATCAGGCTTCATCAGCTTTACTGGGCTGTGCCATCATGCGGCTGAGTAGTTGATGTAATAAATCCTGCAGCTAGAGGTTATAGTGAAAGGCAGAAATACAACAAAACTCTGCATAACCAGCTTTGATAATTGGGTGGTTTAAAATAAAACCCCATAACCAATAAGGGACAAGAGCCGGTTTTTAAAGGTGTAAACACATAGGTCATGACCACATCAGATCAGTAAATCTGTGCAGGGTTTTATTCATGCATTCACCTGGAGATAAGACAGAGTTTATAGGCTCCTCTTGTGACCTGCTCGTCCTTGTGAATCTCAGCGGGACTGTAAGTGTCTTGATGGAAGGTTACCTCCCGGTATAAAACACCCAGTCCTCTGTGACAACAACTTTATAGAACACCTGCGGGAGCGCAGTTTGATGAGCTCATCGGCTGCATGGTTTTACATTCTGCAGCTAGCAAAGTGACATATGCTAAAGAAACAAACAGCGCGTCCTCAAGACACCTGCATGCAGATGGCGATGGTCCAGAGCCAGCCATGTTATTCCATGTGACCTTTATTGTCCTAATGAGACAAAACTGCTACAACTAAAAAACAGTAGTTGTCAAAGCAGTCATCCTGAATCATGGGATCAATTCTGAGGGAGAATATTAAATGAGTTCATTTAAATTTGAACATTTATTGAAACAATGGACTTGAAACATATATTGACAATATAATAGCACAAAATTAAACACAACCACATATAAAAAGTCAATCGATAACCCAAAAACAAATAAGCTTATGATGAAAGCCAAAAGGAAAAGCACAAATAAAAAAACAGATGTTACAAAATCTTACAAATTAATAACCATAACAAAAAATAAAGTACAACAGATATGAACCAATACAATAAATAAGGAAAGAAAAGGGGAACTAAGACAAGCAAAACACAAAACTTCCATTACCACAGATACAAAATCAAACAAAACACAAATCCTTCAAATAAAAACTGTTTTGAGAAGAAAATGTGATTAAATTTGTTATTGCTGTACATTATGATCTGTAGTGTTTTACTGATCTTTTGTGAACTAATGTTTGTTTCACCCTTATTTTATTGTTTTCCTATTTTCTGTTAAGATTTTAAATATTTTTGTTGCCTAATTTATTTATTTTATGGTAAATGGACTTGAGCTTATGTAGTGCTTTTCTAGTCTTTGACTACTCTAAGCTGCTTTACACCGCAGGTCACACCTACCCATTCACACCCATTCGCTCTCACATTCACTCACTGATGGTTCAGAGTTTATGTTAGTTATCCATCAGTATTTCTAACACATTCCCGCCCTTTCATGCCCATTTACACACCACTGACGCAGCAGTGGGAGCAACTTGGGGTTAAGTGTCTTGCCCAAGGACACATCGCCATGTGTCGCCCGGAGCTGGGCTTGAACCTGCAAGCTCCCAATCACTGACCAAGCACACTATCCAACTGCGCCACCAACGCCCCCAATTATGATTCACTGTCAGTTTTTTGTTTGTGATCAAGTTGCATATGCTGCATCATTAAATAGGCTGTTGATTTCAGTTGTATGCTCTAGTGAATGAAGATTTCACATCTTAAATTTGTTTTGTGTTTTGAAATCTCTTGTGTTGTTTCTGATTTTTTTTAATCTGCTGTTTATTACAGTTGTTTTAAATTTTGCATTTTTTCTTTGTTGTTGACTTTTTGTTCTTGCTCTGTTTTTAGATGTTGTCTTTTCTCATTTCTAGCTGTTTTTTTTATTTTGCTGTGCTTTATGCTGTGTCCTATGGATTTTTTTCTTGTGTTTTTCCTCTAGTCATTGTGTTTTGCACTCAGGGCCACTGCAGTAATCAAAGTTAAAATGATGAGTCACCTACAGCCATCGAAAGTGTTAATACTCAATTAGCACCCTATTTTAAGAGCCTCCTGTAACTGCACCCATTTGCATGCATTTTGCATAGCTGAGCTGGCAGAGGCTGACGAGAGAGAGCAGCGGTTATATATCTCCTCGCAGCAGAGCGCGTTGATCCTTTTGGGGGCAGTTGAAATTCTGCAGAAGCCCGGTTTTCATTTTCATGGCTGCATTTACATGCTGTCCCACCGTCTGCCCCTTTGAGTTATATCAGGGGGCTTTATCACCTGAAATAAAGCAGAGATAAATGTTGCTGAGAAAGTGTAAAACACAGCCCCCCTCCGGCAGTATCTACATGCGTGCACGTAGGTGAGTGCGTGTTCATTTGTGTGTGTGTGTGTTAATGTGTTATTTAACGCTCTAAATCTTGTGTGTAAACTATGAGCATTCTGCAGACTCGGCTTCTAGCGTTGTTTCTTAACAGATCTGCTGAGCAGGCACTTTTACCTTAGGGCTACAAGAGGTCACCGTCTGACAGAGCACACACGTGAGCACACGCATGCACACAAAGACACACACCAACATTTTTACCTCTTGTGACATTTGACGCACATATGGATCGAGCTGTCACTTAAAAAGAGTCCACTTCACTGATGACATTTACCTGAGGTTAGCAGAAATCATTAGTCAAGGTCAGTAAGTTCCGCTTTAAACAGGGAGGGAGGACATACACCTCCTCTGTGGCCAGTTTACATTGTGCATTAAAACCAGTGCAGGGTAGGAGGGCATTAATGATTAGCATTAAGTGGTATTCCTAACTAACGTGATTGTGCCTCAATTTGGACCGAACTTTTCCATATCTGATGGTGATATGGTGTTCTACATTGGTTTTGTTTGCCTTCCTCTGAATTGATTGCTTTAGTAGATGCTCACACATACAGTATTATCATGCATTAAAGACTGCTCTGGATGTGCTACTAGCCTTTCAGCTTGTATCACTTGCATCAAAGCTGCAGGCAAAATTAAACCAATAGGGCAAATTAATAATGAGCTACAGAGCCAGAGGCACTTAGCCTGGTCATGTCATACCAAGAGTAGACCCTTTGTCCCCTTCAAATTCTGGCTATTAGTTTCTTTTCCAAAAGTATAAAGGAAATTGATAAATTTAATCATAATTGAAACAAAATTGTTTATAGAGGACAAAAGCCTATTTTCTACGTGTCCCAAACCTTTGATGTATTAAAAAATGAATGGACTTGATTTTAGGTCATAACAACTATAATACCTTTTTGGTGTGTATACTGATATTGGCAGTATTCATGATTATTGACAGTTTAAATGGTTAAAATGCTCCTTTTTTTGGCTTCATCTGGCTTTGTTTAATTTGTTGGTTTACACAAAGCACTTAAAGCTATGGTCTACGATTTGGAAGCTTTGTACATATTAATAACACCGTTTATAAGGCTGTTATGGTCCTATGGTCCTATCTACACAGTATAAAGACCAAAAAGAACGAAAAAAATCCATTCAGTATATCCGCTGAAAAGCTGCATACTAGCTGACCAATCAAGCCTAAGAACCTGCAACTATTAATTGGTCCGTGAGTTAGTCCATGAGTCCATCCAATCCTCGTCTCCTCGCCACGCAGTACGCAGCATCTTGCCCATGGTCCCGCCTCTACCTCCGGTGAGCAGCTAGCAGTTAGCTACTGAACTATCATGGAGCCGGAAAAAGCCTAGCGCCGAAACCGGGAATCCGCCTCCCTCTCCCGCGGGGCCCAATGGAGCTCTGCCCGCGGGTTGAGGCCTGTTAGCGGGCTAACGGCTAACGAATAGCCTCAGCCGGCCGTCAGACCTTCAGCATCGGCCGTTTCGCCCCTGGTTGATCAGGTAATGGCTTTGTTTACTACAGTGTGAGATGTCTGCTGAATTACTCTGGTTAGTTTGTGCCTGCACGGGCTAATAACTTGTAGGGGAGCGGGTTAGCCTGTTAGCCGCTAATCGTTAGCACTGTAAGCTGAGCTGGGGAGGACAGGCTGAGAAAGATTAATCCTCCCCCACACTCGGCTCCGCTCTGGCGGCGCCAAACCCGCATTGCCGCCGGTCCAGTTGAAATGGCTACTGCTGTGTGTTATAAGGGAGATGTCTGTCGTGTTTGATACTTTCAGTTGAGCTGAGCTGTTTTTGATTGAGTTTGCTGCTGATATATTGTGCTAGTCGCTCGTAGCTCTGCCGGAGGGGGCTTATATGAGGCGACACGAGCTGGGGGCGGGATCTTGGAACACGGAGGGGAGAGGTGAGGGAAGGAGGGGCAGGCTGCGGTTTCAAATCGTAGACACCAGCTTTAAGGTCTATTGAAGACAGGGTTTAAAGCGCCCCGATTATACTTTGTGAATTTTATATGCCCTTTAGTGTGTTCATATGGTCTTCTCTATGTAACACACTACTTCTATGAACAAGATAAATAGTCAATGACACTGTGACTTCTCCCTCTCCCACTCCTTAAGGCACCCCTTGAAGGGTCAGGAGTTCTAACAGAGCATTCAGATAAACTGGAAATACAGCTGGATCAGGTGTGCTCAGTCTTCAATTAGATGTACTGGTGTTAAATGATTGTGAAATTGTCTTAAAAAATAAATGTATGATCCAGATTTAAGGCAAACTATGGCCCCATCCACACGAAGACAAAAGGCTTAACAGTTTCCAAAACGATCGTCATAAATACGAAGGCGTCTCAGAAAATGTGTGTCTATATGAATGCACTTGATATGCATCAAAACGCTATAAAAACACATGCCAGACCTCTAGGGCTGCTGTAACGATATGACGAAAACAAGCGGAAACAGACGAAAAAACAGTGGGCATGCGCACTTGCAGCAAAAGTTGTAAACAGAGATTGTGATAAAGTGATCATAAAGTGCCATAATGTGTCCTTGATAATTGTTTGTTCAACTCGGTGGTGATTGAGAAGAAGGAGATTTTGCTGCAACAGGGATAGCAGGGTCACTAGCTTCATCAGCACATATGCTTCACGTATGCCGCCATTGTTGTTGCCGCGTGTGGCGCATGCGTGTCAATGAAGATATGAAACTATGACGTAAGCGTATCTGAAAACTTGCGGAGAGCCAGTAATCACGGAGCTGTGTATACGGCATTTCAAAATCTTTACACTCTGGAACCTGGTTTCAAAAATGATCGTTTACAGACCCCCAAAACGCCGTCTTCGTATGGATGATACGCAGATTCGACAAACACTTCTGCGTTTAGACCTCGGTTTGGCTTCATGTGGATGGGGCCTATGACATACTTAAATTCCAGAGTCTTAGAATAAAGCACATCTTGGCCAGACTACATGCTGTAGGTAATTGGGACTATTTGGCCATACAGGCAGGATCACTGTGGAAAAATGTATATATACTTGTCGCTTGACATTTAATAAAAAACATCATGGCATTATGAAGAAAGCTTCTTAAAAATACCTCATCCTATGAAAGACCAGTGTCTACAATTTTCAAGTCCATTTCTCTATATCCCCCCTGTTAAGACAACATTTTGTTTGCTTACAACTACTCTGTTATCTCATTTGAAGTTAAGCTGTTTTCCCAGACTTGAGCTCCTTTATAGAGATGTGTTGGTGAACTTTTGAGCCCTCCTGAGTGGCTGACTCCACTCCCTCTGAAAACACAACTCTGGAGAATAAATCAAAGTGCTGTGCTGAGAAATATACTCTCAATTTGTGTTGCCTGTGCATCTATATGTTTGTAGCTGAGAGGAAATGAGTGTCAGTGGTGGGATTTAAAGGAAACTGATGCACAGAGACTTTTCTGAATAATTATTTTCAAGACTTACTTCTCTAAATTCCTCATAGAGAGAAAATCACTCAAGATTGCCTTTTTTATTCTAAGCACAGCCTTGATATCTCACAATATATCTACTTATAGTGGAGCATTCACTAACTTGGGACTATGAGAAGTTCACTATGTGCATAGTAATAAGGAGGACCATGGACAAAAGAAAATCCAACCTTTAGAGCTCACAGATGCAAATAGATCCATAATAAAGCAATCTCATTGGCTCACTTGGAGTGGGTTGATAGGAAAGGACAGAAATATTCTGATCATGTACCACTGGCGTAAGTTATTTCTTTACTCCTTCTGCCTTTTTCTCAGTGATCCAGGTCTCAAATGATGAGGCTGGAGTATCTGTACGGACTGAGAATCGGTTAGTCGTACACTCCAGAGGATCACCAGGTTATTTGATGATAGCACATGAGACATGTGAGGTATGTGTCATATCACAACACAGTTCAGTTAAGTCAAACCTGAGGGGTAATTAATTGGGACGCTAAGGAAACAGCAATGCAAGCAAAATACAACAGAGGAAAAACAGATTTATTTGGAAGTATGTGATCACAAGGAACAGGTCCCAAATGCTTCTAACATGTAACATCAGCAAGAAAGACACAACCATCATAATCAAGAAATTAAAATGTTAAACTTTACACAAAGACTTTTGCAACGTTCCTCCAACTGAGTTTTGCCATCCGTGTTGCCATTTAGCACCCATGGAGCTGCTGGGTCTTGCCGTGAAATGTGATGTCAATGCATAGGTAAGATAATGAAGGACTCTGAATGTGTGAGGTCAACTGACTCTTTGAAAGTCAGAATACTTCTTGAAGTTAACAATTAAAATAAGGAGCAGACTGGCTGAACCCCAGCTTTAATTCATTGTTATAGCTTCTTTTGAGCACCGTTGCATACATCAATGTGAGTTAATATTAGTGGTGGTGGAAAAATCTGTATACTAATGTATTTCAATATTTTACATGGCAATATTAGATCACTTCATGGCTGCCACATACCCTTATTTTTATGTATTGATTACCAACAATAAATAAAGCCTTTGGTTCAAAAGCATTACAATCAGTCACTCATTGAGTACACACTGTGGCGCTGTTGAGCCAGGTCAGATGGGTGACATTCATTGTACAGAAGAGAGGGAGATGAAAGGAACGCACTATCTGCATTTAAATCTGTGGCGTGGACTTATTTTACAGACTTGTAAAAGGACTAAAGAGATGCACATGACAAAGGCTGTGTAAGGGGTGATGCGTGAAAGTATTGCAGAGTGGACTTTCGGCTCACCTCCCCCTGCACCACCAAGGGACTGTGAAAGTCAACCGCAGCAAAGCTAATGCTAAGCCAACCCTGTTGATCAACCAGCCAACACCTGACTTGCATAGCTTAACAAAGCTGCCTCCTAGTTCGTAGTAATCAAAAAACTATATCTATTGCTAACTTCATGAACAAAGACTGAAGACCTCTCCATGTTGTGGCAAACAGGGGCTTTTGTTGTATGTTGGCTGAAGCCCGGTGCAATCTCTAAACCTATATTTTTAAAACTGAATAGGTACTTTTCACACAGACACAGTTCAAGTTCACAAAAGCAGCGGGAAAGTACTTCTGGGTCTCGATTGCTCTCATACAATCCCTTCTGTCAGTGGGACACCTGCCGATTGTTAATGGGTTAACCGGCCTTCAAAAAACCCACGTTGACCCACTAATTTTAGTGTGAAAGCGGTATTAGTTGACGAAGCAGCCACCTACCCTCTCTCTGACCATGATTATGCAGCTTAATGTTGATACAGTTTATATTACAGCTGAAAGGACAGATAAATTGTCTGTTTGTTGTTCGAGCAATACAGGACACTGCAGTGACATCTATGACTTGAACTTACCATAAATGTTCTCGTGAAACAGTCAGAGGGGATATGTTAACATGTGAGGGGCTCATGACATATTGAAAGGCCTGTTATATTTCAAAATTAAATTAAATTCAGTGACACGTTTTTGTCATTTTGTGTTTGAATTTTGAGCCTAAAATCTAAGTAACAAAAACAAGGCATTCTTTTTTATGTTTCAAATTCAAAACGAATGACAACATAACTACTCACTTTTTATTTTTTTGATTGTCAATGAAAATGGAAAGAACAAGACACACAGACTGAATCCTACCATGCATTACCATAACATCATCTGTAGAGACCAGCCTTCACTTCACTGCAAAAAAAGGATTTTTAAGAAAGAAAAATGAAAAGCTTGTTTCCAGAAATTTGTTCTTATATTTTACCTAAAGAGAAAAATGATCTTGACAAGCAAGATGTGTGTTAGAAAAAAAGTCGTATTTCAAGAGAATATGTCTAACAAAATCTTAGTAAGAAAGTACAGCTAAAATTAAGCAAGTATTGCTGGTAACAAGCCACAACAGTGGTTTGAATGAAGTCCCAACAGAAGAATAAGATTATTTTACTTACTGTAAGATTAAGATAAGTTAAGAAATCACACAAATATAAGTTGAATCCATCTGACCGTCTAGAGCTATCTGTTATGCCTGTACCCAGAGGCCGGCTGGAGTGTACCCGTACACGCCCTGTGTGGAGCCAAGCTAAGCTAGCAGCTTTGGTTGGAAGTCTCTCATATAACTGGTACTGGACGTACAGTCAAGAGAATGGTCTCTACCTGCTTGTTATGGACTGGGGACTGAGGTAAGACACCGAAACAACGAAAATGTTGGAATATTCCTTTAAAAAAGCTCAAAAAACTGCATTTTCTGAGGATGATGGCTGAGTTGTTGAAAGTTATGCTTTTGGAACTGTTTGTCAGCTGATTTGACTGTTTTAATAAATGGAAAGCAAACAGGATTGCTTCTGGTGCCTTGATTTTGGATAAAAACATTTACATTTGTGTTTTATTTTTAAGAAATTATGTCTTATTCTAAGTTAATTTTGCTTATTGTTTTTCTTGGACAATTTCTTTAAACCAGCTAAATCAGAAAGACATTGTCTTGCTTTAAGAAAATTTAATATATTCCAAGACTTTTTTACTAAATGAAAAACATGTTAATTCTTAAATTAAGTAAAAATATTGTTGAAATAAGCTAAATCAAAAAGCAGAACACAAAATTTAAGTGAACTTTTCTTAAAAAATAACTTTCTATGCTTGTAATAAGCAAACTTTTCTCAAATTCAGGGCAATTTTATCTAGGTTCAAGAAGGATTCCATTTAGATTTATAAGCTAGTTTTAAGAATTCTAGCCAAGCAAAATTTGCTTACCCCATTGGCAGATTTTTTGCTCAAAACAAGAAAATTGCAACAAATTTAAGGATATTTTGCTTATTTTTTAGTAGGGCTGTTTTTGTAGTGTTGTTATACGAATTTGATACAAATTGATACCAATGGAGGCATGTATGCCACAACCTAAAAGATTAACAGCAATCTTTTCTCCTTTACAATGTCATACAGCTCTCTTTACTCAAAAACTATCATTTTCTCAATGAGAAGTGTAGCACTGATGTTAATCAACCTCTGTTTTGCACCTATAAGGAAGTGGTCAGTCTGCTTAATTGGGTGAGCCAACATTTTTTTTCTCTTGATCTCTTTCCATTATCATCCAATCTACAGCTGCCAAAGGTCAACAAGGAACAATAAAGTTATCTGTTAGTTCTTGAAAAATGATAAGGAAATGTGATGTTTGATATGGCTCCTTGTAAAAGTTGAGACAGAATTAACATCCAAGTGAGGAAAAACTGAAAATATGGAGCCAAAAGGATACCAAGAGAAGCAAGTGATGCAAAAAGTTGTCATAATGAGTTTGTTTGATTTCCTGAAAGCCTAATCTTGGCAGAGGGATTTTGTCAAAGTTAGAACAGCCTTTGTATTTTGCAGCAAAAATTTGCTAAATAATCCTCTGGATAATGCTTGCAACATTTCAAATGAAACTGTGATATTTCTTTTTCTTTACACAACATCTTAAATTTGACAGGATACATTTTGCTAAGCTATGAGATTCCAATTCTGTCACAAACAAAAATCTTCCTGGGCCAAAGCACGATACCTGTCCAGAAACAGAGAAGTGTTCTAAAAAATTCTCTTTTCAAAACACAAAAGGAAGTCCTGCAATTGTTTTTTTATATATTAAAGATCTGGTTGAAGTTTGCGTCCAATTAAGCCATCTCCTCAAACATATGCCTTTCCAACTTTGCACAAACCTCACTGGATTTTTCAGCAAAAAAGATATGAAAAAATTCTGCACTTGCTCAGTAGGGTGGAGATAATAGAAAACATGAAAGATTTATTAAAAGTAGAATAGCTCTTTTCATCTAATAAAACACATTTTAATCTGACCCAGCTCTTGTGATACATAGTAAGGGAGCACAATATGTGTCTGTGTCCAGGCTGTGCAGAGCTGAGCAGATCTTTTTCTCAGTCACACAGGACAAGACTGATCCGGACGTGTCTGGACTGGATTCTCTTGTTGTGACTCAGTGTGGCACCACATACGTCAGTCTGGGAAGAAGGGACAGAAACTGGCAGGTAGGACACTGGTTATTCATGCTCCAGGCTGCATAAAGAGGCTCCTTCACCTTCTTCTTCCTGTGCTCAGCACTTCCTCAGGCTGGTGTGTGGAAATAAACTTTGTTTTGGTCCGACATAAAAGACTTTTTCTTTCTGTCAGCACAATTTTCTGTTTTTGTTTGGTTTGAAATAGCCTCTCAGTGGATACAAACACAGAGCAGGATTCTATTATCTACTAAGTTACTGATGGACATTTGTGCTCACCGTTAGCTGTCTCACACAAAGATACAAAATGTGTTCTAGGGAGTGAAACTGCTGTCTTGATTAAGGAAAAAATAAAAATAAAATTTGGGAAATGTTGCTTTTGAGTGGAAAAGAAACTTAATCAAAATGTGAAAGAAAGGTTAATATAAGAACAGAGATATTGTCTTACTATGTACTCACCTGCAGTGCCTACAAGAGACTGGGAGTCATCCTTGACAGCACTATTATCTTTTACATGAACCTTTCCTGTGGCTGTAAGTAACAAGGAACCAGGTAACAGGTATGATTCTGAATAGAAACAAACAATAAAAAAAATGATATCCTGTTATTAGCTTGTATATCAACTGAGAACCCCCTGCCCACCCAGACTCCCATGCACGTACACAACACAAGGCATTTAAAAAAAGGCATTTCCAGTACATCATTTTGATATTTACCTCCCTTGAGGCTGCACATCCTAGTAGGGGTGCAAAAGCACTGGACTGAGCACTTGACATGGCGCTGCTGACAGTGGCGGGTGAAAGTCAAACACATCGGTCCTCAAAAATGTCATTGTGGGCCAGCTGCTTCCCACATCATCGACACAAAGCGGAGCCCAAAGTGCTTCCATACAGCACTCTTCATATATTTCAGTGTTGTTATTGTCTCCTCAGAGTGGGTTTGCTGGCCCTCCATTTCCTTAAGGTGTCTTCCTCTTGTTAGGTGTTGGTTGTCAGTGTGAGATGGACCCAGAGCAGAGGCAGAGATCAGATCAAAAGGTGAACACCAAGGTTTATTTACAGGGGAAAAAACAAAAACTGGTGATATGTACAAAGGTGGTGGCAGTGGCAGGAGCTCGTGGAGACCTGGGAGAAAAAACAGAGGAGAGAATCTGAATAGTCCACAGGTAAACCCAAACCGTCCAAAAACACTTCCAAATCCCAAACATAGAAAATGAATCATTCAAAGAATGAAGAGAAGAGACAGAAGCCAGCACGAACTGTGAGCAGTACGAACCACTAACTGAAATGCAATCAGCCGGCGAGTAGAGAAGTCCTCCACCAGCTTAAGTAGGGCCGCTTCCTCATCAGGTAGATCAGGAACAGGTGGTGAGGGAAGTGGAGAGCAGCTCCAGGTTCCGCCCAATCCGGATACCCGCAGAGGCGTGAGAGAAGGGAAGGTAGCTCCGTAGCGCCAACTCCACCACAGGTGCTCAGGGTAAGTGCAAGACAGGGAAACAGAGGAGACAACCCGAGAGGGGAGGGAGAGAGGAGCAAAAACTGGAGGACTGGCGAGCAGTCCTCACACCTCTGTTGGTTTCCAGCAGATAAGATGCAGCTGTTTTATGATGCGTTCACGCTGCATGCAACCAAGATTGCTTTACCCACCCAAGTTGCATTAGCTGTCCATATATAACTCATTTTGTCACAGTTGCATTGTTAATTGATGTCACGCCCACTTGAGTTATACCACAATCATCTCATATCATACACGTATTCGTATGCTGACATCATTCCAACTGTATGCTTTTCACTCATCTATCAAACGTAAAATACAGCAACTGATGTGGATGAGGAAGGACAGGGCCGTAGAGAGCCGCCACCTTTGTTGATAAGGTAGAACTAGAACTTAATTTAGTATTAAAAGTGACTAATTACTGATCTTGTGAGCAGCTTAAGTCTTAGAAAAAAATTTATTCAAAGTGTTTGTACATTGATGAGGTGACTTCACATAATTTACTCCTCCTTTTTCCATTCCCCACTTGTATATGTTCTATTATTTAACAAATGAGGGTGAGTCAGACATGGAAATATGTCAGTTTGTTCAACAGCTAGTGTCTCTAGATCCTCCTGTGAAATTAAAGTCTTACATGGTGTGCTGCTGTGAAATCCCTTGACCTCTTTAACCTGAGTACACACATCCCTAGCAGTAGCTTTTCTGCCACTCCTGAGGTAATCTTCATTTATAGTAACAAATATTCAATACAAATCATGTGACATAGTACATGGTAAATGGACTTGAGCTTATATAGCTCCTTTCTAGTCTCTTTGACCACTCAAAGCAGCTTTACACCACTGGTCACATCTACCCATTCACTTTCATTCACTAACTGATGGTTGGTAGCTCTATCTGTTGTCCATCAGTATTAGCCATAAGGCCCTACTCATTTACAGACCACTGACAAGCGAACAACAAGCAACTTGGTTTTGAGTGTCTTGTCCAAAAACACATTGCCATGTGACAGCTGAAGCTGAGCTACAACCTGCAACATGATTAAAAATATTCTCGAAATGTTACATTTGTATGATAAAGCACACAGGTAAATAATGAACAAGGGTCGATGGGAAATGTATGTTTTACCTTAATAACCTTTAAAACCTACCTGTTTCACTTTTTCATTTAAGTGTTCATTTGTACAAAGTATATTTTTAACTCTATGGGCTCTAATTTCGTAGACCAGGCGCAAGCGCAGGCGCACCTGCCTGCGCCGGCCTTCGCCGCGCGGACTGGGTGTGACCTGCACACTTTGCAAGTTTCCTGCAGTGCCAAGAGAGGCGCACTCATGGCGCAGAGGTTGCGCGTCCACGCCCACGTCTCTGCCTCTCCGCGCAAATGTCAGAATAGGAGGAGAATAGACGTGAGTGGGATTAACACAGCCGATTGCTGTTTTCACCAATCAAATGAGCACCTCTCCTCGCCTTTAAATGCGCTGCGGCTGAGGCGCAGCGTCTGATTGGTCTGAATTATCCCCGCCACCGCGGAAACAGTGTGCTGGAAAGACCCAGCAGTGGAGATGCTGTCCCTTCAGCAGGAGAATGGACAGCGGGGCGCGTCACCGTGTGGGCCAGCTCCCGGGACAGATGTAATCTGTTCCTTTGTCATTAATAGGAGTAAAAAAAATAAGAGACAGTTACACCACAGCTGTCTTATCCATTCATAATGCTTGTGATCCACCTGCACTCCTGGTTAGTCATCGCCAAATAGCAGAGCCTTTAGTGATAAACTGTATACTCTCCCGGTGTCTCCTCCTCATCCTCCTTGCAATAATGCTCTCCATCTTTTTAGAGCAAGTTAAAAATAAAGACTAACATAGAGGAATATGGGAAATAACAGGTAAATCCTGAGTGACATACATTTATTTTCTCTCCTTTTTCTTCGTCTTTTTTCCCCTTTTTTTCTTTGAATTTAATGAAATGAGAGAAGCCAGATATTTACTCAGTATCAGATGTTAAGGCTGTTTATTGTTGACTTGTAAGATGTGCATCAAACTTCCAGCTGCCGTCAGGTTAAGTTTCCATTATGACAAACGGCTTTAATCTGACATCAGATGTGACGGGAAGGTTAATATAGATACAAATGTACATGCTGGTTCAGACGGTTACATTAAATAGTGATTGCTGTGATTGTTTATTGCATTAAAATGTGCCTGACACTTTGGAAACCTGCCTCTGAGGCGTGCGCACATGTGCGCCTGTCACCAAATTACAGCTGCGGAGGGTGTGCTCCGCCCTGCGCCGAGGTTAGACCAGGTTGCAGCTGGCGAGCTTTCAGTGCACTTTCTGCACTGTTTTTGGCACGAAATTGTCACTGCGCCAACATGAATCTGCCGACACCTCCCCTTGGTGCGCCGTCACACCCACCTCTGCGCAGACGGTCTACCAAATTGTCAAATTGGCAGCGCACGGCGGTGCGCCGGACGAAATTAACACTGCGCGGGGTGCGCCAGGCTTACGCCCCCTGCGCTGCACCACGAAATTAGAGCCCTATGACGCACTTTTTGTCTTACAAGCCAAATATAATCAGAAGTCCCCATGACCTTGACCTTTGTCCATGACCATCAGAAACTAACAACTACACCCTTGAATCCAAGTGGACTTTTGCAACATGTTTTAAGAAAAAACATCTTAAGTTTTTCTACAAGTTCACAAATATAAGCAGTGTGTGTCCATATGTAGGCTACAGAGCAACAGATGTTGAGATAATCTGTATAGCCTACTTAATGCTTATGGCCTCTGGTGTTACAGGCACAGAGTTATAAAAATAAGTTAGATCTTCTTGATCATCTCTTAAAGTGTATGCACATACAGACATGGTCTATGGCTACTCCCTCAAATTAACTGCAACATTTTTTGTAAACTGTTTTGCTCAATCTGTTGATGTAGATTCTAAAATTGAAATATCACTCATGACAAAGCTGGAACTGAAATAAAACAAGAAGAAGTGTGATCAGACTTTTGACTGATGGGAGGTTTCTGTTGTCTTTGTTTAGTCACCTGCTGTACAGCAGGTGCACCAAGTGGACAGATGTTAGCTGTAAGCTAGCTAGCAGCAGACTTGCTTACCATGTGTGCCTGCATCCTGCTGTGTTGAGCTCAGCCTCAGGGTGAACTCAGCAACCCATCAAACACTCCAGTCTTCTCTGTTATTCCACTTCTGTCTATGTTTCTCTCTCATCTCTGTAGTTTTCTGAAGTGAATTTGTAAAGCCCTCTGATCAAAGTGAAACATTTAAATCTCATCATTTTAACACTCATCCTTGAACTTTACGTCTAATTATGTGACATTCTGTGCATTTTATCAACTCCAACTCTGACCCTGTGTTTTGTCTGAACTTAGATGATAGTTGTCAAACTACAGAGAGAATTCTTTAAGATCTAAGATCAGTGATGTTACATCTAATCCCGCAGATGGACTGTTCACTGTCCAAATCTTTCAGAATCCAGTTAAGAGCTCCTCTTTCAGAGATGTCTCAAGAATTTCTGTGGCATGGCTTAACATTCTTAAATGTGTACATTGTTCCAAGGCCTGAAGTAAACGGTCATCATAGTGGTCTTTAAATTTAGATACTTTCTTCTTAAAGTGAAACATAAACCAGTTAAAATCTAACCCACTGGCCACATGTTGCATATTGTTACTTTTGTAATGCAACAACAGGAATGCTCCTGCTTGATAGTCTAACTGTGTTTCAGTAAAGTGAAGCAAAACATTTAAATGCATGTTCAATAACTGGTAGGCCGGTAAAACCTCTAAAATACTGTATTTTAATCCCTAAAACAACTATCAAAATGTTTATTCTTTAACTAATACACAGGCATGGAAGTTATTATCAACTACAAGCAGCAAAAAATATGAAAATAACCAAAAACTCTTTATTAAAAGCCCTGCCCAGTGGAATGCAGCCTGAAACACAAGACCACAAGAGACCAACTTCACAAGGGAATTGTGAGATAGCATGGCCCCTGGCATGTAAAGGAAGATTAACATGTCAATAACATTCTTTACAGCCTGATTTGCATTGATTTGCTGTCTCCATTGATTTTTTTTTTTTTTTTTTTTACAAATGGAGCTGTATTTTGAAATTTACTCAAGAAATTTGTTTTCTGGCAGAGATCAACACTGGGTTGAAGTGGCTCTCACTGAAAACACTGCGTATCTTCAGCCATCTAGGACAGAGGGCCAGATATCTACACCAACTGACTAGCCCTTGTGGGGTTTGATTCGCTGAAGTGTGTGCAAGATAGAAGGACATGCTCTCCTGATGGTGTGACAAAGTACGTCACAAATTCACTGACTTACCGAAAAGACATGGATTTGGAGAAATTTGTCTAAACAGAGGTAGCACAGCAACAGTTGCTATGCAAATGGTGGTTCAACAGACAGAAAGTCTACAAAGGTTGTTTTTAAAGACCATCTTTTACCAATGTAACACCCCATTTGAAACTAAGCTAAATATGCCAGGATGTCCGCATTTTGTAATTTGTGAAATTTTAAGGTCATTGGTTTTATTTGCCAAACCTAAACTCTTATGGGCCATACAAACACTCCCTTGAGCCCATATTAATATGCATATATCTATATCTATATATATCTATCTATATCTATATCTATATCTATATCTATATCTATATATATATATATGTATGTATGTATGTATGTATATATATATACATACATACATACATATATATATATATACATATATATATATATATATATATATATATATATAGTTTATATGTGCTGTATACACAGATGGCCAAGAAAATAGCTAGGCCCCTGAAAAACCTGGCACATGGGCCCTCCACAGATGTAATGTAATATTTTTGTCTTGGTAAGATAGTGGCCCAGGTTTAAATCCAGCCTGTCCCCAAACTTTTTCTGTCCCAACACTGTCTGCTGTCCTGTCACTCAGAAAAAAGGCATTAAAGCCCAAACTATTTAAGAAAAGTCCATGTCAGTAAAGGTACCACGCACAGCCTTTACTGACATGTATGTGCTGCATTTATTTATTCAGCTTTCAGCTGAATAAATAAATGCTGGTAACAAGTTATAAAACTCCAACAGCACTGTGCTTATGGTATGGTAAGATTAATACACAAAAGATGGTTATGTATTTATCATAAAAATAATGTATTTGCTAACATCTGCAGGCCCATTCATGACTCGGGGCCCCAAAAAGCTTTATCTTTTTCTTCCCCCTGAGTGGCAGTTGCTGCTGTATACACAAAAAAACAACAAAAATGCTTATAGTCATGCAGCGCACACTTTGAAAGCAAAGCCAAATCTGCATTTCAAACACACAAACCAACCATGGGCCCCAGAGACAATGGACATGAACTTTCAAAAACAACTTGATTCTCTCTGCATTTGAGCCAAATAAAAAGAAACAATAGAAAAGGTTGTTGTGAGGACGCTGGTGAATTCATAGCAGTTCTGTTGTTCTGAGTGTTTTATGTCAACTGTTTTGTTCTGATATGCCAGTTTGTCCAGGGGACTTCTTATATTTTATTCACAACAAGAAACAATGGATACTTTTTTTGTTTGTTTTCAGAGGGACAAATAAAGATGGATATAGGGAAACAAAATATCCTGAGAATTGAAGTGTCTGCATGAATTTGTTTAGTCTGCCAAACTTGCTACAGCACTCTGTGTGGGGATTTTCCCTGGTTACCTCAAAGAGCTAGAATGTCACCTGGGTAAATTAATTGTCTTCATTTCATATGCAGAGACAGAGAGAAAGAGAGAAGAGGTTGAGTTTAGGGGAAGTAATTGAATCCTAGAGTTATTGATTTAACCACAGTATCCTTTTGGAAGACCATACAGCAATGACAGAGCTGTCTGCTAAAACAGAGATGGGACCATGAGTTTCAGACTTAGAACCATTTGATTCAAGCCCCTCATAGTGATGACGTACGAATTAAATTGAATTTGCCCTTTGAAAACCTTTGCATGACTCTTTCTTTTTTTTAATTCTTTCACAGCACTTAAACATTTCAGTCACGGAGCAAGTGCTGAGACTGAAACACTGTGCCTGAACTTCAGCCCCATAGCACTCCTAAAGGGTGATCTTTGGCAGCTCAAAACCATAGCTTATCAGATGATGATGCAACCAGTGCTGTGCACTGAGGACTTCAGCACTCTGGGGGAACCAATAGCCACTGCCAGGAGGCCTGGCAGCAGGAGGCCCCTTCACACCTCCTTAGTAATACTGTATTGTTGCTGTGCATAATAGGGATCAAACTAATCAGAGTGTCAGGTGGTTACAGTTTAAAAGTATGGTGTGACTGCAGCAGGCCCATTTTACAACTGAAATGTGTATAATAATATCTATGAGCATAAAAGAGACACTCGCAAGCCCTTTTCACAGTGCAATTGTGTGAAGTGCCTCAAAAACCTAAAGACTTCCACATTAATCCAATTAAACTGTGATACTTGTGTCCATTTATACAGGTTTTGGGAGCATGAGAGAATACGACATCAAATGTTTTACATATACAGAGTGACAGACACATGCACTGTGCTCTCCCTCTGGCTCTGTGTGCTCTCTTCTCAGCTCCATTAAGCCTCTAGTTTTACCTTAGGAAAAAGAACAATCCACTTGACACCCATGACAATTTGAAGTGACATGGAATCCAAGCTATTGTGTGGATTTTGGCTTTTAAGGGCAGTGGTCTTAGAGTTTTTAGTCTCCTGTCAAAAGCATATTTGTGTTTAATGCAAGTTTTCAACCAATTGCTCACTCAAAAAAAATGTCTCTTGCTCCTATTTCTGCTTTTGCACTTTAAAGTTTTAATTATAACCTCCCCGAGTTTTTGATTGGGGATCGTATGTATTCATTCCTAGAGTTGACAGAATGAGTTCATCTTACAGAAATCCTGCTTTAGGTGGATAATTGTTGGTGTGAAGTCAAAATCACCATAGATGGTATTTTACAGTCGCCTTGTCTTCTTTATCGATTTTTCACAAGTATTTGTTTATAGGAGACCTGTGTGAGGGCAGGGAGGGGTTTTTTTGTTGCCGGTTTGAGCATGTGTTACGTAGTAAAAGGGCCTGTGTGGAACATTATATTGAACTATAGCTCTGCCAGCATGCAGGTATGCATGTATTCGTCAGGCATAAATCCAAAATCAGACCGCTCGTATCAAACAGTTTGGTACGAACACATACACCTTTACACTCCTACCAACTATCTCGTTACTGTAGGGCACCCACACTAACCTCGAGCACCACCATGACCTTTTCCTTTTCTTCCCTCCCAATTCCTTCAATTATGGTGTCCTCACATGACTCTTCCTATGGAAACAATCTACAGTCAGTATATCCCCACTTCTCTTTGCCTGATCCTTAACTTCCCACCTTATGTTTCCTCCTTGCCCTTTATCTTGCTGCACTCAGCTGAAGCAAGAACCCCACAGAACCTTTGTGCCCCTTTACCCTGTGTATCTTATTCCCCTGGTGCTTCAGAGGAAATATATATGCCAGTGAGGGTGCACACTTCTTCCAGCAGCAGTGAAGTCATGTTTCTCTCTCTGGGCCAGGAGCCAAAGGCCAGTGTTGGTGTTTTACTACGAACCTCGGCAGAGGAGGTGCAGGGCTGAACTGCAGCGATGGCACTTTCCCACCTCAGTCCCTGGCCTCCCCTTAACTCCCTCTCCAGCCCCTCATTCTCTGGGGACTTCTGAAGATAAGGATTGAACATCTCCGGATGCCACTTTGCATAAATGTTTAATAGCAGGGAAAACATTAGCATCAGTAATTAAAGCAGTAATTTAAGCCTAGACGCCATCAACAGGCAAACTACTTCCACGCTGGAATAACACTAGTGAAACACAGTAATTAGCTTTGCTTTGATTGGACGGGAGACTGGGTTCAGAAAATGTGTGTGTATGTGTGTACTTTTGCTGCACATTACAAACACGGACACACTTTAATGCTACCCACCTACTGTGCTGAGGGAAGTTTTCCAAAAAGCTTGTGTTTGTGCATGATGCCGTTTGATATCCTGGCTTCATTTAAGAACCAAAACACACCAAGAGTGACATCTCCTGTTTTCTGTGAGATTACTAAGTAAAACCATCCCAGACACAGCTACCAGATTCCTGACCTTGAATTTTATAATTTAACACATTTTCCATCCATAACCAGCCTTCTAGGGCAGCTTGTTCCCCCTTCTTCAGGTCAGCTGATCTGTCCTGAGGCCTCCAGAATGTCCATTGTGACCCTCTGCAGTTGAAGTGGGCTTACCCCATAGTGCCTTGCACAGTCTTGAACATTTATGCTTCTGTGTTATTGTGCCAGCTTTGCCCTGCAATGCTTCTGAAACAGATAACACCAGAGGACTCAGAATTTACAAAAAAAAGTAAATCAGTGAAGGTAGAAGATGAGAATTTGTTGGTTGCTTATTAGGCCACTAAATGAGATATGAATGAGGAAATACATTTTTGATGTATCTGCCAGTAAATTAAATATATCAGTTCATCTTCTGCAGCCATTATTTGACATTATGGTACATCATATATTGCCTAAGAAGTACTCTGACCATCTGGCAAACCAACTCATGATTCCAGAGTGGTGCAGGGATGACATATTTTTGAAGGCCAACATTGTGGCAACATCTGCATGTGCTCACTCACAGGACTATTTGAAAGTGGCACACATAATTAAGATAGGGAGGGGGGCAGGGTGGGTTAGTTATGTGAAAACGTGTATGTGGCGGTGGGTGTGGTTCAGCTCAGCTGCAGGGGAGAGAGATGTGAGGGTGGCTGATGGGAACAGGGCCAGCTGAGTGACACAGGTGTGATCTGGTGGCTGATTGCTCTTCTTTGTCTCTCTGCAGTAGCATGCTGGACCTGGAGAAGCACACACATGCTGAAGAAAGCTCCTGGAAGGAGCAGCTTTAAGTTAGGTGGACTTTAGCCTTTGGGAAACAGGCTGCAGCAACTGTGAGCAAATTTGTGCTCACAGTAGAGCTGTGTGTGTGGCTGAAAAATAAATTAGAATTTCTGTTGCTTCAAGATCTCTGTCGTCATGGTGTGCAGTGAAGGGAACCCCAAGACAAGGTCTCATGTTACTGTGTATATGCCTGTTTCAAAACAAGATGATCACCTGTGTAGGGTTGACATGGATAGCTGCATTTTCGTCCTCTCGGGTAGATCCCATTGAGGACAATTTGAACAGTTGTACAGCTTTTGCCACAGTAATTACAATTTAAGAGTAAACAGAAATTTGGGTCAAGGCATGCATGTCAATGATAACTTAAGTTTACTAACCACTGGAGATTTACTACAACTTTGTTATCATATTTCATCAAGTACTTTTCATGAACCTCCTTTTTTGCAGGTAGTCCATGAACAGAGTTTGTCTTTTTCCAGGAACTATTCATTATTAACTCTATTTTTTGGCAGCCATATTGAAAGGGGTATTTTTATCTGGTATTGCGTCCTAGTTTAAATGTGGTGAATTTCATAGAATTAGTTCCGCTAAGGAGGTTATTTTACCAGCATTTGTCTGTTTGTTTATCTGTGAGTAAGATAACTCGGACAGCCGTTAATGATTTTTCCAATTTTTATGAATTTTTCAGGAAATGTTTATCACACAGGGAAGATGCAATTATGTTGATAATCTCAATCAGGACATAAATTGTAGATTTATTTTTATTTGAAAGGACTTGTTAACAGTTGGGCAGTATTACCCATTTCTGTCAGATATGCCTTGGCTCAGGCTTGTGTCCTTGGTGCACTTAGAGGAGATGAGTTCCCTTAAATCAGGCTGTTTCTTTTAAAAACAACATCTTTAAGATATTTTGAAATACATTATAAGCCAATCACATTTCTAAGGTAGTCTCCCATGGAACCCAGGAGGGCTAATCAGTACTGAACACACTCACACAAAAACAGAACTTCTCAAAGATGTATTATCAATCATCAATAAGACCAATGTAATGACAATACAACTATCATAAAAAAAAACAAAATAAAATAAAATGCGCGCACAAACAAAAAAAATTGTAATAATATGGCCTTTTTTCATGTTGTTTAGTCTATGTTTTTTTTTTATGAGCTCAGTTTGTTCGTTGGGGCCCTTTAATCTGTGTGAAATTTCTGTCCTATCACACCGCAGGTAAGGAGGTAAGTTCAGTTGTCCTTTCTTTCCTCAGCTCTGGCTCGCCACTTGTCTCTCAGGATCTGTTTCTCCAGCAGGTGTCCAATAGCCGCTGGTTGCTTACCGCTGCTGGTCCTCTCTCTCTGAAGTCGACCGTGGATGCGCTAATGCCTCTCCTGACAACAATCGGCACCGATTCCAATCTCTCAAAAAAACCTGACCTATGGAACAGGCCACATTCACTTGGTTCAGTAAAATTAAATCACAGGCCATAAATTCTTAATGAAAATAAATAAAATAAATATGACCTATATAAATCCAAATATAACATTTTTTTTCTTTCTTCACAAATTCCACTTTACCAGTGCAACTGCAAATAAAAGTTCTCAAAAATTAACAAATCAGACTGCTACCATCAATTAACTGCCTAAATAATGTAACAAAGTAAATTTTCTCCCCTTTTTCCTCCTTCACACACACATTCACACCACGACAAGCACACAGTATGCAAAGTGCGCAGCCACACACACACCCGACACGGCAGATGCACACTTTGATACTATAGTATGCACACAGTACGAAATGTGCACACCCCCTTACACACGTCGACACAGCCGACACACACACTCACGACATGCTCACACATTAGCTTAGGTCAATACCAAATTCACACTTAAAATGGCCCCAGCGGCTAACACACCAGGCTCAACATAAGCTTTTAGCTGCTACCATTAGCTCGCGGCTAATCCGCTTCTACTGGACGCTCATGTACATTAAAACACATAATAAACTCACCGCCGAGCAGTCAACATCCAGCACAGACTCCGCGGATTCAGCCGGCGTATTATTCCAACCGTTTTGCTTAGTTTTCACAAGTTTATAGACAATTTCTGCAGGACCCTCTCCTTCCACGCAGCCAGTCGGTGCTGTCTCTCATCTCTCTCTCTCTCCGCTACGCGGTTGACCGTGACATCATAGCGCAACACGCTATCATTACGCCAGTTCAGCTCGGAGACTAACTGTTCATTCTGTTATATATATATATATATATATATATATATATATATATGTTTATTTATTTTTTTTTTTTCTATTTATTTGAACTCCACCATAGCTTATGAAGCCTGGGCTACACTTTGGCAGCCACAGTTGAAAAAGGTTAAGACTAAAGTGTTCTTGTGAGGGAAGCGCCAGCTCATGGAAAATTTCTTCCAATGCATAAAAAGGTGGGTTTGGAGAGAAATTTAGGCAGGCCCACAGAGATGTGGGGAAAATCTCTCTGGATTTGAACTCAAGGACATTTGAATGGGCTCTGGATGGCTTCTGAAAGGGAGGGGAAAATTTAAGCGGCGGCATCTGTTCATTGTATTGAATCAATGGTTACAGAAGAAGTGTTTTTTATGTCACAGTTTCTTTGAATTCAATTGAATAATTAGAGACCTGTTACCTTCCTCAGGTTAACATGATACCTGCTTTAACTTATTCATAGCAGTGGAGATAATTCCTCATGATTCAGGGGGGTGATGACCTACTCTGAGTTATGGGGCTGTAAAAAAGGGAGTCACAAATCTTCAACAGCTGTCCGAAAGATTGATCTGGTGAGAATGTGGACAAACCCAGAGCACCCATGTGAGTCAAATGCCATTCCATTTAGGTTTGGACAGTGTTTAACAGTGGAGGCCATATATTGTCTAGCATGTCCGTAAGGTAGCTGATGTTGTCCTTATGTCATCATCCGTGCCCTGTGAGCCTCTGCCTTTCTCTAATTCCCCCTAAACTCTAGACTCTAACCTTTCTATCCATCTGGCACCTTTGGGACACAACCCTGCATTCTTTTTCATTAAAGTGCTATGATAGCAATATGGCTGAGAGGGGGGAAGATATGTTTTTGCTTTTTTCCACTGGCATCAAAAATCGTTAGAGAGCAAGGAGGTCAGCTTGGCTCGTATCTGGCTTTTAATGGGTCCTTAAAGCTAGGCCCTGGGGATGGGTGTATACACACATTTACACACAAACACACAAACACAAAAACCACTGTGTGTCTGAAATCAAGCCAAGACCTTTCTCTCTTCCCTCATCTCTCTTTATTTCACTCTTTTCTTGCTCATTCATTCTGCGGGCTGGTTTTTCCAGCCAAATAGCTGCAGCCTTTGATGTATCTCAAACGACTATTGCTGGAACATCAGTGCTGTTTTATGATTCTCACTCATACTCAGCTGCAGTGGAATCTGCACCCATGATTGTTTCTTTATCTTTTCAATTCAATCTTTTTCATGTCGTTCAAAAGCACACCAATAGCACCTACATTTCGATCAGGCTGCTGTCAGATATTCTTTTTCAGTAGTACTCAAATGGTCTAACCCCAGGACTCTCTTACACCTCCTTAATGGTACCAATTTGTGACCTGAATTTCCCCAAAAGTATTCAGCCACTTCATTTAATACAAAAATGTCAGTCTTTGAATCTAAGATTGAAAAAAAAAGTGGCTGCACAAAGAGATAGGACCAAACATACATACTTAGGAAGCACAGGAGAGGCACATTTAACTTATAACTTATTAATATTATAATAGCCCATTATATTCACTGTGTATATCATCTTGGCTTGCACTGCATGGGCCTTAATTTCGTGGCGCAGTGCAGGGTGGCGGAGATTGGCGCGTCCTGCGCAGTGTTAATTTCGTCAGGAGCACCGCTGTGCGCAGCCAATATGGCAATTTTGTAGACCAGCTGTACCAAGATGGGTGTGACGGCACACCAGGGGGAGGTGCCGACAGATACAGGTTGGTGCAGTGACAATTTCGTGCCAAAAACCTGGTGCTCTGAAAGTTTACCAGCTCCAACCTGGTCTATTCTCGGTGCAGGTGAAGCACACCCTCCAGAGCTGTAATTTGGTGACATGCGCACAAGCCTCACAGGCAGGTCTCCAGAGTGTCAGTGCATTCTTTGTTGCATGTTGCGTGCCCCACAACACAGTCTTACACCATTGGTGTGACTTTGCCCTCACGGAGGAGACATTACAGGACTTATGACGGAGAGAGGCCGAACTGGGTATGCCGCATCAGCAGGGAGCATGCACGGGGAAGAGAAGGGGACCACCTGCACAGCGCTGTCCTTAAAATGTGCTTGTAAGCCTCCCGTTTGTACATGCTTTTTTGCCACAATTTATTCAGTCACATTAAACATACAAAAAAATTATTTCTGAGAAAAATAAATTGCATTTCAATGCGTCTCCTTCCTCTTCCTCCTTGAAGGAAATGATTATTATATCAGCACTTGGGCTGTTGGTTGGAGAAGGAGAGGACTGGAGTAGAGCAGCCCTCCCCTGTTTAAAAAGAAAAATACATGTATTTTTGTCTTAACCGTAATCCCAACTTCAACCCCGCCAAAGATCTCAGTGCTTAGCATGGCGAGGGTTGAGGACTCAGTGTCCTCTGCTGAGCTCTTCGTGAGGCCGGTGGCCACCATGTGCCTTATTTGATCTGACAGTTTTCTTTTGGCCCTACTCCTTACATTATACTCTTTTGTACATTGGACAGCGGTTCTCAAAATTTTTGGGCAAACTTGATTTGCAACTTCCCAGAGGCTGTTTATGTTTTTTAAATCCTATCTAAATGTTTCTCCCTCCTCTTCCTCCTCTTGGACTGCTGGTTGGAGAAGGAATGAGAGAGCCTGGGGAGAGCCCTTCCTCCCCTGGTCCGGGGATTCAGACCAGGGGAGGACAGCTGCATCCGCCAGCCGAGGCTGGAGTCAATTGAGGAGAGAATGAAATTATCACTGCACCTCACCCACAGCGCATTTAAAGGCAAGGAGAGGTGCTCATTTGATTGGTTAAGACAACACTCAGCTGTGTTAAACCTCACACGGCGTCTCTCCTCCTTCTTTGACACTTGCGTGGGGGGCAGGGACAGAGCTGTGGATGCACCTTTCTGTGCCTCTCTGCACCTCTCTGTGCCTCTATGGGCCCTGCAGGAAACTTGCAAAATGTGCTGGACACACCCTGTTGGCGCGGCATGATGAAAACTGTTAAATGAACCCCTATTGGCTACTCCTCAAGAGAAGGCAAAATGTGTATCCTATTGAGATAAAATCGATGTGCAGACTCAACAAAACTACAGAACTGAGAATGGAAGAGATCCACCATCGCGTCTTTCAATTCGCGCATGGCACAACACAGTGACAGTGTTGGATAAAGCAAGGAGTGGGCAACCAAGAACTTCTGAGGAAAACATCAATTGTGTAAGAAAAGCCTTTCCTTCTATTAACAGAATATCTGAAACACAAAATTTTAACTGGAATAAAATCTTTAATAAACACTGATTAAAATAAAATAAAATAAATCTGATTAGGATATCTCATCACATGCCTTTGTAACACATTTCTTAAATTGTAAAGAGACTTTATGGACACCCTGTATTTCACAAGTCCATCTTGGCACAGCAGCTCATCAAAAGTATTTGGGCATATTCAGCAGATAATTGGAATATTTTTCCTTCAGTCATATTCAGGAAGAATTTTTTTTACAGTGTTGCTGTTTGTTTTTTCATTTAATAGTCTGATAAAACCATCCACTGAAGCTGTTAGCATCCATATCAATCTCTATTTGAGCAGCCATGTCGTGCTGGGTCTGCCTTTTATCTCCCATTTCTTCCTGCTTCAAAAGAGGTGCCTACAATTGTTGTAGATTGGATCTTGACAAAATGGATCCGTCTGATTACAGTTCTCGAATCAGGTGGATCCAGCTGCACTGAAAGATTAGACGTGCAGCACTGAGCTTAAATATTCAAAGAACTGGGAATTTTGATGCACAGTATACATTTTAGGCACAGTGATCCTTTATAAAGTACTGGGACTCTAAATCAATCAGAACATTCTCAGGAGGATCTTAACATAATGTTTTACAGGTACCCTTCCTTTGAACTCATGCAAAGATAAACGTATTTGAAAATATGTTCCACTTCATGTGTTTTTATTTAGTTTATGAACCAACAAGTCCACCATATTAGGAATGGGTACCAAGCAATTCTATACATTTAACCCTTTTTTGCCTGAAAACACAAAGTATTGCCAGATATTTTCTGGGGGGAGCTGAAATGTTTACTTCACTTTGAACTGAAAATTAACACAAACATACACACACATACACATACACCTACACACACACACATACACATATATGTATATATATATATATATATATATATATATATATATATATATATATATATATATATATATATATATATATATATATATATATATATATATATATATATATATATATATATATATATATATATATATATATATATATATATATATATATAGGTATCATAAAAGTATGCATCAAATATATATATATATATATATATATATATATATATATATATATATATATATATACTGTATATATATCATATTTAGATAAGTTTAAGCTAACATTAGCTTGTTAATGTGACTCATAGATAGTATCAGGTTCAGCCATTTTTCAGTCAGTGTTTCAGAGCAGTAGTTTTACTGGATAAATATTCATACTAGGATTAAGAAAAATCTGTTAGTCATTTCTGTCTTTATAAAATACAGACACAAGTGGAGCTTTAGACAGCATCAATTCCTTTTATGCCCCTCTATTGGTTTTATCTCTGAAATGGGGCTCTTGAAGAGTGTAATTAAGGCTTGTTCCCTCATTGGCTAGTTCATCCAACTGAAAACTAATGTCTCTTATTCAGAAAATAAAAATTAATTCTGTCTAATAACATAATTATCATAGAGAAAATCATCGTGTCCATAGTATACAGCAGAGGGACATATATCTTGCCTGCCACAAGAGCAATCCATAATGTGTGACATCAGTATAGAGCTGCTGCTCTGGTTCATGACATAGCCCAGTTAAACCTGTGACCTTTTAGCTGTCTAGAAGAAAAAAAAACACTTTTCACTTGTGGTGGCACCCCGCGGCCTGCTGTCCGCATCCTGATAGAGTTTCTGAGCATTTTAATTAAGCATATTGAGTTTGCATCAGCACTGGGGTGTTATATGGCCAAGTGGATACTTGCACACCCACACACACATGCTGCACACACTCACAATCACACATCCCTGCACTGCTGTGCACACGCCTATCCATCCCAGCTGACAGCTTGTTAATTGCCAGGGGGTTAACTGGAAGTGGTGGTGTAATTGCATCAGAGTTTTAATTTAGCTCAGCTTCTTATTTATTTACCTAGCCATAGACTTTAAAGCAACATTAATTGTCTGGGCGAGTCAGGACAAAGTGGGGATCGACAGGCTGACTGTCAGTCCAGACTTTTTCCAGGCTACTTGTAGAGTCAGACTTTGAGGAAGAAAAAACAACACTGAGAAAATCATCTGGGGTTCTGCTTCTTCTTGAAGTAGAATATTTAAAGCTTATTGAAAGAGGAGATAATAATTGAGTCAGTGTGATGTTCTTAAAGGCTTTTGGGTATTTTCTTACTGAACTACTTCACTGTTTTATAATCTATGGCAGTGATGAATGACTTGCCTCTCTATAGCTGTCTTATTATCAACGCTCTGTGCAGCTCAACGAGACAAAAAACACTGAATATTATGGGTTATGGGGCCTTGATGGTTGAATGCATGGCATTTCATGACTGCATTGACTTTATTTTTTTCCTTGTCGATTTTTTTCACTCCGGACCTCGGAGAAACAGCAAAGCAGTAAGACCTTGGTAATCAAATTTATTTGACAGGGAAGCAACTTAAAAGCTATGCTGCAGACTAGCCTTTGGTTCAAGGCTTTGAGGGAGAATGAAGGCGAGACACTCCAATACCTATGAAACACACTTCGGTAAATGTCATCTGCTTAATCTATTTGACCACAGGGACTTTGAAACATGGTGGGATTAATTGGTAAATTATGAAATCTGTTTGAGTTAGGGCATCTTTTTATAGTTAAAAGAGTTCTGTGTTTCATTGCCCATGTGTGTATCTCTGTATTAGAGCTCAGCTGGACTTGATGATTTAATAGAAGAACGCACTCAACAGATCTGATCTACAGAACAGCTTTAGAGCAAACAAGTCCATCGATGAAACTGGGGGAAACAATCACAACTTCAATGGACAACAGGTAATTATTTTTTTAAATGTATTTTTTTGGATGGCAGCATATGTTGCACCAAAACCTGCATGTACCTTTCCACATTAATTATGCTTTCACTGGTTACCCATGACTTGAGAACTAACACCCCCTTGTACAATAACCGATGCTGGCTTTTAAACTTTGCAATGGATGACCTTTTTCCTCTTTAGCCTGGAGGACACAACGTCCATGATTTCATGTTTGTTTTTGAAATGTGGACTCCTCAGATCACAGCACACATTTCCACTCTTTATCAGTCCATGTCAGATGAGCTCAGGCCGAGAGAAGCCAGAGAGTATCTGGATGTTGTTGATATATGGCTTTCGTTTTGCATGGTTGAGTTAATGTGCACTTGCTGATGTAGTGACAAATTGTTTTAACTTACATGAAATGTTCCTGAGCCCAAGTGGTAATATCCTTTACAGTATGATATTGGTTTTAGAATGTTGTTTCCCCTGAGGGATTGAGGTCACAGTTAGTCAATGGCGGTTATCAGCCTTGTGGCTTATGTGCAGAGAATTCCCCAGATTCTCTCCATTTATTGTTCACAAACTATTCTTGCTTGTGAATGACTTAGCCTTTTTGGGATGCTTCTGTATGCCCAGTCACTCACTCACCTATTTCCAGTTGACCTGTTTACTCTGAAAAGATTCAAGCAGGGTTTTTTTTGGTTCTTGTTTTAAGCATTCCTTAACTTTCCCAGTCTTTTACTGCCCTTGTCCCAGTTTTTTTGTAGACAAGCTCCCGTCTGTATCTGTCTGAGCTCTTGCATCGCCACTCCCAACCAGAGCCCTAAGGTCCTCTGACCAGCTGCAGCTGGAGGTCCCAAAAACCAGACTGAAGTCTAGAGGGGACAGGGCCTTCATAGCGGTTGGCCCCAGACTCTGGAACAGTCTCTCCATCCATATTAGAACCTCCCAGACCCTAGAGACTTTTAAATCTTCCTTAAAAAACCACTTCTTTTCCCTGCCGTTTGATAAATGAGCACACAAATCACAGGCACTGCCATTTTTATACTTTTACTACTTTTATTTCATCGTTTTAATTTGACTGCTTTTCCTGTAATCTTTCTATTTATCTACTTCTGTTTATGTATCCTGTACAGCACTTTGTTCGACTGCTGTCTTCTTCATTGTGCTTTATAAATAAACTTGACTTGAAAGCTCACCCACTGCTAATTAGGTTAGCTCAAACACCGGGAGTCATTGGCAAGAGCTAGCCTGCCTGCGCCTACAGTCATTCAATTAACTCTTCAGCAACTCTAAACAGTCCTGTGTGCTTGTTGTATTTTTTTTTACAGCATTATGTTACCTTATCTTCTATCACAATATTATTTTCTTCATCCCATAAACAGAGGCTTTGTTTTGTTGACCTACTCCTGTGGCTTGCACTAGAGTTGTGCAAATGGGTCTAGTCTTTCGGACGATGAGTACCGATTTGCGGTTGTGAGTCAGCCATTAGTTTGCAAGCCATTCTTAAGTTTGTGGCTTTCATGGCACAGTCTAATAGTGCACTTGATCAGTGATCTGGAGGTTGCAGGGTGAGCCCAGTTCTCAATCTTTATTTATTTATCAATCAATCTTTATTTGTATAGCGCCAATTCATAACAAGTGTTATCTCAAGACACTTTACAATAGAGCATAAAGCTCTTCATTTTATGGATACACATATATGCATAGATACATAAATACATATAAAATACACATATACATATATATACAAATATATACATCCAACACCCAACATGAATCCATACAGCCAATCATGGATCCCTTCATCATGGCGGCAAGAAAAAACCTTCTGTTAAGCAGCAGGAAATCTTGAATGTGGATCCCAGTCTCATGATGAACAGCAAATCCACACGATGCTGTGTCGGGTGTGAGGGCAAAAGAAGGGAGGTAAGAGGAGACAAGTGGACTAGAATGATAACTAAAGCTAGGGACAGGTTCATGTACCATCAACCTGTCGTCTGATTTATTCGAGGGTAGCCTCTTGAGATGCTACATCTCATTTTCAAGAGGGTCCTCATGTCTGAATGGTTGTGGTGATCATTTTCTAGAAGTATAATCTTAGATATTCTTACTGAAAATAAGAATTTATGGTAGTGACGAACTCATGGGTGCCCAGACCACAAGTGCATCCCAACCATATTTGTCTCCATTAAATATAAATGTGTTAAAGGCCTCTTGAGATGTGACATCCCATTTTCAAGAGGGACTTCATGACTATGTGGTAATTAAAAAGTAGATACTGTAGGTGTAACGATCATGGATATGGAGATCATGCTAATAACTACATGAACAGCTATAATGATAATGGGAATGGAGTGTTCCTAATAAAATGGCCAACTATGTGTCATGTTTATAACTGTAGTTTTGAGGCTTCATGGCTCCACAGCAGCAGGCAGTCTCCACCAAGGATCCCAGGCCACCTACAAGACAAGAGCCAGAGACGAGTACAGGAGCAAACAAAAGGGGCAAAAGCAGATGCTGAGAGAGAGAGAGAGAGTGATAGAGCCCATTGTGCCAGACCCCCCCCCCCCGGCAGTCTAGGCCTGTTACATCTAAACTATGAGTCTAATTTATGAACTAATTTATTTATTTATTTATAAACTATAAGCTGGTCCCTAACTGAAAGCTTTATCAAAGAGGAAAGTTTTAAGTCTAACCTTAAAGGTAGTGAGAGTGTCAGCCTCCCGAACTGTGGTCGGTAAATTGTTCCAGAGAAGAGGATCCTGATAACTGAAGGCTCTACCTCCCATACTACTTTTGGAGATTAATGGTACCACAAGTAGGCCGGCATTTTGGGAGCGTAATGTTCTAGAAGGGTTGTACGGCACTACAAGCTCTTTAAGATAGACTGGTGCCTGTCCACTGAGAGCTTTATAGGTGAGGAGAATAATCTTGAATTCTATTCTATATTTAATGGGAAGCCAATGCAGAGAAGCTAATACAGGAGTAATGTGGTCTCTTCTCCTGGTTCTAGTCAGTACATGTGCTGCAGCATTTTGGACCAGCTGAAGCGTCTTAATTGACTTGCTGGGACAGCCTGAAAGCAGAGAATTACAATAGTCCAGTCTAGAGGTAACAAAAGCATGGACTAGCTTTTCAGCATCACTCTGGGACAGGATAGGCCTGATTTTAGCGATGCTACGAAGATGAAAAAAGGCTGTTTTTGAAATTTGCTTTATGTGGGAGTTAAAGGATAAATCCTGATCAAATAGCACTCCTAGATTTCTAACAGTTGTGCTTGGTGCCAGGCTAATGCCATCTATGGCAGTTAAATCACTAGAAAAGGATTCTCTAAGGTGTCGAGGGCCCAGCCCAATAATCTCTGTCTTGTCTGGGTTAAGAAGAAGAAAATTTCTGGCCATCCAGGTTCTGATGTCCTTTAAACAGGCATCTAGTTTGTCTAACTGGTTTGTCTCACCTGGCTTCA
The DNA here is from genome assembly GCA_036419115.1 of Scarus forsteni. Taxonomy (NCBI): domain Eukaryota; kingdom Metazoa; phylum Chordata; class Actinopteri; order Labriformes; family Labridae; genus Scarus; species Scarus forsteni. The sequence continues at coordinate 8,461,421 of JAZDUH010000049.1, forward strand.
GTGATACATAAAGCTGTGTATCATCAGCGTAGCAGTGAAGAGTTCTGGCTGACACAAGACGATGTATCCTTTGGCAAGAAACTTAACCCCAAGTTTCTCCCACTGTTGCATCAGTGGTGGGTAAATGGGAATGAAAAGGATGTGAATGTGTTGGCTTGCCTTATACCGATGGACAACTGACATAGAAAATCCAACAATCAGTGAGTAAATGTCAGAGTGAATGGGTATGAATAGGTAGATGTGATCTGCGGTGTAAAGCAGTTTTGAGTAGGAAAAGACAAGAAAAGAACTTTATAAGCCCTAGTCCATTTACCATGTTTAACCTTGTAGCACTTAGAGATGTTCTTTAAAATGTAAAGTGCATAAAATAAAAATCTCATGGACTCAAGAGTGAGGCAAGACAAGAAAAAAAAAAGGCTTATCCCTTTAATGCTGACGTCTGGCACATCCACAGTAACAGAGGATTCACTGAAGATTTTTCGATGGACAGGCAAAGTGACCTTGTGAACAATGCTGACATGTTTTTGTTATAAAATATGACAGGAAACATTGGTATCGCAAGGAATTATCCAAAAAAAATTACAACTATTGCATCAGAAGTTGTTAGATCAGGATGTCTTCGTGTGAGGATTGTCGAGGAATCAGTATACTCCCAGAAGCAATCTTTAGCCGGCAGCTTGGTGCCCCCTGCCATTATCCAACCACCCCCTCACCCTTTCCTAACACACAGACACACACACACACTCACCCTGTCCATCCATCTCCTTGACGTGATTGTTCCTCTCTTGTTACTTTATGTTCTAACCCATCAGCTATGAGTAAAACGGCAATTACACCAAGCCATCAATGCAGCCAGCAGTCAGAGTCAGAATTATGGCGTGGTGCATTACTGCAAATTGCTATTAAAGTTCCTTTTTTTCCAACCCGACCATGAGGAGCAAGGAGAGTAATGGACATTCATAATAAGGCACATCATTAGAATAGATATAGTCATCTCACTGGTTTAATTGCAGCCCGAAAATTCTTCCACACATGTGAGTATCCCGCAGAGTATGAGTTGTGGTTTCCCTTTTACTGCCCTTGTTTCCCCTGAAGTCAGAATTCTCACTTTGACTAGACCGACAGTGCCGCTCCTGCCTGCTTCTATCACTGCTCTCTCTCTCTCACTCTCATCATTTTAGCCACATAATGTTCCTGTGAAGTTGTTTACAGTTGCCTTACAGCAGTGAGGATGTGTCACTCTGTGTGTGCTAAAAAGTGAAACAGCGACATGAAATATGGCTGTGCCTTTTGATACATCAGAGTGATGCATGAAACTCCACAAGAAAAGGCCCAGATTCAATTACTTAATGAGCAACAGAATCACCAACTAGCGTCGCATGAAGACAAGAATAAATTGCACAAGTTAAAAAAAGGAGGGTGAAGGAGGGTAGATGAGGGAAAGGTAAAGTGATGAGTGGTGTCCCATAAGTCTGTGCTCCAGGAGATGGATGTCGTGTGAGTGGGTGGAGTTGTCCTTGGTGCAGTGGTGATTGTGTATGAGGTGATGCTCAGCAGGACAGATGGTGCTACTGGGCAGATGAGTGAATAATGATGTTTCACCACGGAGCAGTAATTACCTGCTCCCAGGCCTGCATGGTCCAACGTATGCGCTCCATGGGTGCTTACACACATACTCACACCATCATGAGTATCCTCATGAATCTCCATGCACAGTGTGTATACATAAACACACATAAAAATTAACATAGACAATACTGACAACACCGCTGCTCCAATCTGGAGAGTGATGGAGAGACATTTTATCTGCTGCAACACTCTGCAATGAACTCAGTGACGAGAAAGAATGTATGAGATTTAAGCACACATTTTAAATCAGACTTAATATACCAAACTGTATATGAGATACAAACACAGTACAAATACAAATACAATAATAAATATCTATTGGGGGGATGCTATCCCAGCTGACATTGGGTGGGAGACTGGGTCCACCCTGAACCAGTCCCCAGCTGATTGCAGGGCTGTGTAGAGAGACAGACAACCATTCATGTTCACACTTGTACCTAAGGGCAATATGGAGTCACCAGTTAACCCAACAAGCATGTTTTTGGTTTATGGAAGAAAGCCAAATTGCCTGTTGAGAACCCCAAATACACAGGGAGAAAAAGCAAACTGTACACAGGAAGTCCCTGACCAGTACAGGATCTGAACCAGGAATCTTCTTACTTTGATGCATGTGCACCTGATAGAACACCTTTGGAATGAACTTTAGTGGAGGAGGCAAATATTCTCATCCATCATCAGTTTCTGACCTTACAAATGCACTGCTCAAAGAAAGGTCAGACATTTCCATAAACACTCCAAAACCTAGTGGAAAGCCTTCCCAGAAAAGTTGAAGCTGTTATAGTTGCAAAAGGTTGGCCAACATCATATAAACCTGAACGGTTAGGAATGGGATGTCATTTAATTTCATATGAGTATGAAGGCAAACAATGCAATACTTTTGTCAATATATACATGTATATTCAGTTCAATACACTACAAAGACAAGAAATTTAATGACAAACTGATAAACTTAATTGTTCTTTTGCAAATGTAAACTCAATTTGAATTTGATGCAACACAAAAAAACAGAAAACTGGGGCAATAAAAGACTGAGAAATTGAGGCATGATCTAAACACCTGTTTGAAATATTCCATCATGTGGGTCAATCATGTAACAACAGACTTTTATATCCCGACTCTAAAAGGTAAGATTATTGAAGTTCATCAAAGTTCTCATTTTAAACTTTTTTTTTGTGTTTGTTGCTTAACAGCATTCATAGCTCATCCAGCCTCCTGTCACTCATCATGCAGACGTCTCTCCCTTGAAGTTTTCTTCACACACACCTCCTCCCTCTTTGCGTGGGAGAGACAGAGCTCTTTAGAGAACGCTTCTGCTTTTGCATAGATTGAAAGTAGGGCTGTCACAATAAACAGTATAGGTGATAACTGCCTTTTAAAAATACAATTATCATAAAGGGCTAAAATTAAGCATATGGTAATGTGACTATTTGCTTCATAACTGTTCATCCGTCCAGCTGTTCTAAACAGAGAACACAAGCAATGAGATGGAGGTATTTCTTTGCAGATTGAAGAGCACATACACATACACACACATGCATACTCACACATGAACACACCTATACATTCATACGGCCAAGCGTCCATTCCATGAGCATTGTATGCGTTTACAGTGTTCCCTCTTTTGTTTTTGATGCCTGTAAGAAACAATTCGGCCCGATCTACTAAGTTCACAAATAACAATTGCAAAATTGCTTGTGCAAACTAAAAAAACTGCATGTGCAATTAGTGAGTGTGATGCCGGCAATCTACTTTGATTGCGTGTGTAGTTGATAACAGGCACAAAAGTGGTGTGGAAATGTGTTCTAAAATGTTAACACTAGCACCACTATGGCAGTCAGAAAGATGGTTTGGAAATTAAAACAGTAACTTGTTTCTTTACCATCTGAATGAGACACACCAGATGACGTCTGACACCTGCTTTGTGTGGAAAGATTTTTTTAATCAAAACGCAAATTGTGCCCTGGACTAGAGGGATTAAATCTGCTGGGCTGGTGTTTGTTGCAACATTTGTCCAAGGTTTCAAAAACACTGGATTCATACTTGATGAAAAACACATCTGTGTGAAATACTGCAGCATCTGATGGATTTATCTTCAGGTCATGACAAAAAGAGCCACGCACTGAAGAAAGATGCTGGAATGTGATGCAGTCAGCTCTGAGTGAAAAACAGTTATTCTAGCTATGAGGGGGATCTTTACTACATAGGTTAAATTACCTCCTCCACGATGTATTAAGAGCGCAAAACAGAGAAGGTTGACTTCATTCGTGTGCCTGCATGAGTATGATGGCACACTGGATCATCTTTTTTTAACCAGTTCACCATATTGACAGATAGCCTCCAAATCGTTCCGTCACTAATCAAAAAATTTTGTCAATGACAGAAAATATTTGGTTGATGTTATATTTGTTTGCATCTGCCTTTCAAACCTGTCAAATATAGATGCAAAAACACCAAGTGCAATCAGTTTTGAATTTGATAAATCACACTGCGAGTGGTAAATGATTACATTTGCATCTCCTCCTACCAATATTTTGTGAATTCTGATAATCTGAATGTACTCTGCAGTCATCAAAGAAAACACACTAACTGAATCACCCTTTCTACTTTGCTCATTTGACAGACGCAATCCTAAGTGCTCCTAGTTAGTAGATAAGCTTTGCTTTCAAATTTGCAAGATTTTATACACGCAAACCTGTAGTAGATCAGGCCCCTTCTGTAGAATTCTTGTGCTTTAAAGAATAGTTGTGCATCTTTCAGTTTTGACACGGACTATGTGCTGAAACATATCACCAAAGATCAGCCTGATCCAGGGTGGTAGCCATTAAATCAGTTTGAACTGCTATGTCAACAACATAGCATTACAGAGCACGCAGACCTGCCTAATTCATTGTCTGAAATTCTGCATGTCCGTCTTGCCGACTTCCATTGTCCAACGATGTCATGGCTGTGAATGGTTAACAGCCCAATTAGAGAAGAGAGGTGGGAGCTGCAGACACCTTGACAGCAGGAAGTGATTGCATGTTTAAAAACAATGCCTGTCTGTGAAGTTGTCCCTGTGGATTTGGCAATATCTGCAGTTTTATCAGAAATAGATCATTGCCGGAAAATTGGGAGGGATGCTGTATGAACGATGCTGACAGTATGGTAGCCTGGAGTCATAGTTACTCAAAAATTTCTTCCAAAATTAGCTCTCCTCAGAAGTTTACTGGGACAACTGTGTGAGGAATGTCATTGACGAGATTAATGTCACATGTAAGTGGTAAATGAAACATCTGCATGGTATGACTTAATGTAGTGTAAGACGATAGTCTAAGGGCTGAAACATAGTTTAAACTAACGGCTTACTACAGGGTCAAGCTGCTAGTGGCAAAATATGATTGGTCTGTGAAGAGTGTGACAAGCAAAACGATCATCCAATCACCAGGTGCAGTTGTTTTTGAGGGTTCAGCCTCTGAAGACATTTTCAAATGGCTCTTTCCCAGATGGACTACTCAAATATTTCCATGGCGGATATATGGAACTGTCCATCTGGCATGTCAGGTTATCAACAACTAAGAAGTGGTTTTAAACTGATGGCTCTGCTGTTTAAGTCCACCATTATCCAAAGAAGGTACAAAAAACACTACATGTCGGCAAGCGTGCTGCTTAACTTTGGAAAAGCAAAGTTTCATAATCACTTCAGGAACTTTGTTCACAAAAAAAGTCATTATATTTGATGATTGGGAAATGCATTCATTTTAAAAGCATGACAATAACAAACAGGGAATTGTGTATTTTCTGCTAATATTATAACCCAGAAGGAGAATGAACCACCGGATCAGTCACAGATACAACAGACCGTAACTGAGATCAGAGACAGATGAAAACATCTCAGTGTTATTTTTTTACACAGGCACAAGTTCTTTGTGAAATCATGGACTTGACTTTGAGTTACAGAAAGGGCCAAAAATCTTGAAAATGCATAAAAATACACAATTTCTTTTTGATTTGTAATTATAGCATTGATGCACTGAGAAGGAGCAAAGTAACTAACTAGCTGAAAGAATCTGTTATGACATTTATCAGGTCATATTGTCCCACAATATCACTTGGTTAGCTTTATTATTTTTTCAATTATCAGAATTGATTTCTAGAAGGGCAGGGAGATATGGACAAAAATTTAAATCTCAATATTTTTTTGCAAAATCTAGATACCTAATAAATTGCAATATATTTTTCATAAAGATGTAATATAAACAAACCCAAATACTCAAACAGCCATGTCACATCTCTAGTGTGAAACTATGTCAACAACCCTGCCAACTACTCTCTGCTGACTCTAGATAATTTCCATAATAATGAACTACAGAGCTCATAATTCTAGCTCCTCCCCATTTAGCTCCTGGATCAGTGTTGGAAAAAACATTGGGCCTGATCTGCTAAGATACAAAACAATGGGTGCTCAATTGCATGTCCAAACTAAAAAATTACACGTGCTATTCATGGGCGTGTTGCAGGTAGTATACTATCACTGCATGTACAATTGATAACAGGCGCAAAAGTGGTGTGGACCGCCCCCTATTATTGAGGATTTTGCATGTGCTACCAGCTGTCACAATGGAGAGTTTGGGAGAGGAGAGTGGCCGTAAATGAAAAATGAAGTTTGAAGTCAAGGAATTTGAGGCAAACACACTTGCGGTAACGTTTTTGCTGCATGTCATTTTGATGGACAAGATCGTCACATTTCCTTCATGCCATATTTCTATCTGTCATTTTGATTTTAATTTTCTGATTGCAATTAAACATAACTAAAATGGCAACATTTCCATCGTTGCACAACTTAGTACACACTGATTGTGTCACACTCTCTGGCACGAACAGCCTCTAAATTCACTGTTGTTGCATGGAGAGTGTGATCAAGACAGCTCTGAGTGACAAACAGAGTTATTTAGACTATGAAGGTTTTTTTACACAGGTGAAAGGACCTCCTCCACGATGTATTAAAAGCGCAAAACGGAGAGGGTTTACTTTACACATGTGTCTGCCTGAGTGTGATGGCACACTGAATTGTTCCTCTTATTCCAGTTCTTTAAAACAAAAGACAGGCTCCAAATCTTTCAGTTTTTCATCAAAAAAATTCAATCAATGGTGGAAAATATTTAGTTAATGCAAGTACAGCTCTCCATTTATAACACTGTGCCTTTTTTGAACCTGCTTTTCAAACATACTAAATTTTGGATGCAAGAACTCGGCGTGCATTGAGCTGTGGGTTTGATAAATCACATTGCGGGTGCTAAATGATTGAATTAGCATCTTCTCCTCCCAGTATTTTAAGGGTTCTGATGATCTGCATGTATTCTGCAGATTCATGAGGGCAAACACGTTAGATGAACTGCACATGTGCCTTTTTGATCATCAATCATCAGTGCACCCTGTTAGATCAGCTTTGCATCTGCTATCAAGTTTCCACGTGTTTTCATACACGCAAAACTTTAGTAGATTAGGCCCATTGTGTTTTAAGTCAAATCCACATGAACTAAATGACAGTTGTCACACAGACATAGTGTTAATATAGTTGCACATGCCAGCATGTTCATTGAAAATGACATGAAAAGAAACTACCAGTTGGGAATTAAATAAAGAATGAAATGAATTATGTATATATTAAATTAAGTAACATATGCAAATAAGAAACTAATACAAAAATAAAAATAAAAGTTCCTTTTTTTTGCATTACCAAATACATGAAGCTGTACCAACAATCAACATGTAAAGAAAGCAAATATATACCAAAAATCAAATTTACCATGCCTGACAAAGTTGTGTGATCCTGATGAAAACAGTTTGTTTGGAGACTACCGTTTTAACTCCCAGTCTTCCATGTACTGTACTGTTACACTCATGGATGGCTCACAAGTCCTGAAAACTCTTGCTCTCCCTGACTTCAGTGCATATTTTCTGCTGCACTTCTCTTGAAAAATACATCTGACTTGACAACTGGTATCTTGGTTTTTAACAGAAGAATAAAGCCACCCTGCTAAACAACTGTGACACGTCTGAGACAGTAAGGTAAGCCAGTGCCTCAGTGATATTGCTCCACTTTTATCTTAACTTTCATAAGGCTCAGTGCGGGATATTGAATCTTGCAGCCTGCATTGTTTTGGTACAGGGGGCTGTGGTGACTTCACACTTTGAGTCAAAGCACAAAGTTTCTCCCACACACTTCGTACTGAGTTCTGTGGCAATGCTGTAATGATGGGAGGGATTTGCTGCACTCAAAACTTTAGATGCACCATGTTTTTGACACTCTACAAAAACATTAATCTGGAGCTGAAGTCTTTAAACCAAATCCTCTCCTTTCAGCAGCCATTATTTTTATATGTGCGAGTGGACTCATCTATGGGGTTGTTACTCCAGTTTCTTGCAGACTCCGACTATCATGCGCTTTTGTTGTGAGTGAGGAGCAAAGGAGAACTTCAGAACTTCATAACTACATGTTAAAAACAGTCCCCACCCCCAACCCCATTCAAACTCAAAAGCCTCCATTGATGTTCAAAAACATTCCAAAGCCTCCTTTGATTACTTAAAACATTCCAAAACCTCCTTTGATGTTTAAAAACCTTCCAAAGCCTGCTTTGATGTTCAAAAATGTTCCACAGCCTCCTTTGATGTTCAAAACATTCCAAAGCCTGCTTTGATTTTCAAAAACATTCCAAAGCCTCCTTTCATGATCAAAAACATTCCATAGCCTCCTTTAATTACTTAAAACATTCCAAAGCCTCCTTTGATGTTCAAAAACGTGCCAAAGCCTGCTTTGATGTTCAACAACGTTCCACAGCCTCCTTTGATGTTCAAAAACGTTCTAAAGTGTCCTTTGATGTTAGAAAAAAACTTCCAAAGCCTGCTTTGATGTTCAACAACGTTCCAAAGCCTGCTTTGATGTTCAAAAAAGTTGCAAAGCCTCCTTTGATGTTCGAAAACATTCCAAAGCCTCCTATAATGTTCAAAAACATTGCAAAGCCTCCTTTGATGTTCAAAAACATTCCAAAGCGTCCTTTGATGTTCAAAAAAACTTCTAAAGCCACCTTTGATGTTCAAAAACATTCCAAAGCCTCCTTTGATGTTCAAATATGTTCAAAAGCCAACTTTGATCTTCAAAAATATTCCAAAGCCTCCTTTGATGATCAACAACATTCCAAAGCCTGCTATGATGTTCAAAAATGTTCCACAGCCTCCTTTGAGGTTCAAAAACATTCAAAAGCCTGCTTTGAAGTTAAAAAACATTCCAAAGCCTCCTTTGATGTTCAGAAACATTCAAAAGCCTGCTGTGAAGTTAAAAAACATTCCAAAGCCTCCTTTGATGTTCAGAAACATTCCAAAGTCTCCTTTGATGTTCAAAAACGTTCTGAAGTCTCCTTTGATGTTCAACAACATTCCAAAGTCTGCTTTGATGTTCAAAAATGTTCCAAAGCCTCCTTTGATGTTCAAAAACATTCCAAAGCCTCCTTTGATGTTCAAAAACGTTTCAAAGCCTGCTTTGAAGTTCAAAAATGTTCCACAGCCTCCTTTGATGTTCAGAAACATTCAAAACCTTGCTCTGAAGTTCAAAAACATTCCAAAGTCTCCTTTGATGTTCAAAAATGTTCTAAAGCCTCCTTTGATGTTCAAAAACTTTCGAAAACCTCCTTCTATGTTCAAAAACCTCCTTCTATGTTCAAAAACATTGCAAAGCCTCCTTTGATGTTCAGAAACATTCCAAAGTCTCCTTTGATGTTCAAAAACGTTCTAAAACCTCCTCTGATGTTCAAAAACATTTGACAACCTCCTTCTATGATCAAAAACATTGCAAAGCCTGCTTTGATGTTCAAAAACGTTCCAAAGCCTCCATTGATATTCAAAAATGTTCCACAGCCTCCTTTGATTACTTAAAACATTCCAAAGCCTATTTTGATGTTCAAAAAGATTTCAAAGCCTGCTTTGATGTCAAAAACTTTCCACAGCCTCCTTTGATGTTCAAAAACATTCCAAAGCCTGCTTTGAAGTTCAAAAACATTCCAAAGCCTGCTTTGATGTTCAAAAACGCTCCAAAGCCTCCTTTGATGTTCAACAACGTTCCAAAGACTGCGTTGATGTTCTAAAACGTTCCAAAGCTTCCATTGATGTTCAAAAACATTTCAAAGCCTGCTTTGATGTTCAAAAATGTTCCACAGCCTCCTTTGATGTTCAAAAACATTCAAAAGCTTGCTCTGAAGTTCAAAAACATTCCAAAGTCTCCTCTGATGTTCAAAAAAGTTCTAAAGCCTCCTTTGATGTTCAAAAACGTTCGAAAACCTCCTTCTATGTTCAAAAACCTCCTTCTATGTTCAAAAACATTGCAATGCCTGCTTTGATGTTCAAAAACGTTCCAAAGCGTCCATTGATGTTCAAACACATTCCAAAGCCTCCTTTGACTACTTAAAACATTCCAAAGCCTACTTTGATGTTCAAAAACGTTTCAAAGCCTCCTTTGATGTTCAAAAACGTTCTAAAGTCTCCGCTGATGTTCAAAAACGTTCCAAAGCCTGCTTTGATGTTCAAAAAGGTTCCAAAGCCTCCTATGATGTTCAAAAACGTTCCAAATAATCCTTTGATGTTCAAAACCTTTCCAAAGCCTCCTTTGATGTTATAAAATGTTCAAAAGCCAACTTTGATCTTCAAACATATTCCAAAGCCTCCATTGATGTTCAACAACGTTCCAAAGCCTTCTTTGATGTTCAAAAATGTTCCAAAGCCTCCGTTGATATTCAAAAATGTTCCACAGCCTCCTTTGATTACTTAAAACATTCCAAAGCCTATTTTGATGTTCAAAAAGATTTCAAAGCCTGCTTTGATGTCAAAAACTTTCCACAGCCTCCTTTGATGTTCAAAAACATTCCAAAGCCTGCTTTGATGTTCAAAAACATTGCAAAGCCTCCTTTGATGTTCAGAAACATTCCAAAGTCTACTTTGATGTTCAAAAACGTTCTAAAACCTCCTCTGATGTTCAAAAACATTTGACAACCTCCTTCTATGATCAAAAACATTGCAAAGCCTGCTTTGATGTTCAAAAACGTTCCAAAGCCTCCATTGATATTCAAAAATGTTCCACAGCCTCCTTTGATTACTTAAAACATTCCAAAGCCTATTTTGATGTTCAAAAAGATTTCAAAGCCTGCTTTGATGTCAAAAACTTTCCACAGCCTCCTTTGATGTTCAAAAACATTCCAAAGCCTGCTTTGATGTTCAAAAACGTTTCAAAGCCTGCTTTGATGTTCAAAATTGTTCCAAAGCATCCTTTGATGTTCAAAAACATTCAAAAGCCTGCTTTGATGTTCTAAAACGTTCCAAAGCTTCCATTGATGTTCAAAAACATTTCAAAGCCTGCTTTGATGTTCAAAAATGTTCCACAGCCTCCTTTGATGTTCAAAAACATTCAAAAGCTTGCTCTGAAGTTCAAAAACATTCCAAAGTATCCTCTGATGTTCAAAAAAGTTCTAAAGCCTCCTTTGATGTTCAAAAACGTTCGAAAACCTCCTTCTATGTTCAAAAACCTCCTTCTATGTTCAAAAACATTGCAATGCCTGCTTTGATGTTCAAAAACGTTCCAAAGCGTCCATTGATGTTCAAACACATTCCAAAGCCTCCTTTGACTACTTAAAACATTCCAAAGCCTACTTTGATGTTCAAAAACGTTTCAAAGCCTCCTTTGATGTTCAAAAACGTTCTAAAGTCTCCGCTGATGTTCAAAAACGTTCCAAAGCCTGCTTTGATGTTCAAAAAGGTTCCAAAGCCTCCTATGATGTTCAAAAACGTTCCAAATAATCCTTTGATGTTCAAAACCTTTCCAAAGCCTCCTTTGATGTTATAAAATGTTCAAAAGCCAACTTTGATCTTCAAAAACATTCCAAAGCCTCCATTGATGTTCAACAACGTTCCAAAGCCTGCTTTGATGTTCAAAAAACTTCCAAAGCCTCCTTTGATGTCCAAAAACATTCCAAAGCGTCCATTGATGTTCAAACACATTCCAAAGCCTCCTTTGATTACTTTAAACATTCCAAAGCCTCCTTTGATGTTCAAAAAAGTTCCATAGCCTCCTTTGATGTTCAAAAAGGTTTCAACGCCTCCTATTATGTTCAAAAAACGTTCCAAATCCTCCTTTGATGTTCAAAAACATTCCAAAGCCTCCGTTGATGTAATAAAACATTCAAAAGCCAACTTTGGTCTTCAGAAACATATTCCAAAGACTCCTTTGATGTTCAAAAACGTTCCAAAGCCTGCTGTGATGTTCAAAAAAACTTCCACAGCCTCCTTTGATGTTCAAAAACATTCCAATGCGTCCATTGATGTTCAAACACATTCCAAAGCCTCCTTTGATGTTCAAAAACGTTCTAAAGTCTCCGCTGATGTTCAAAAACGTTCCAAATCCTGCTTTGATGTTCAAAAAGGTTCCAAAGCCTCCTATGATGTTCAAAAACGTTCCAAATCCTCCTTTGATGTTCAAAAACATTCCAAAGCCTCCTTTGATGTTATAAAACGTTCAAAAGCCAACTTTGATCTTCAAAAATATTCCAAAGTGTCCTTTGATGTTCAACAACGTTCCAAAGCCTCCTTTGATGTTCAAAAACGTTCCAAAGCCTCCTTTGATGTTCAGAAACATTCCAAAGTCTCCTTTGATGTTAAAAAACGTTCTAAAACCTCCTCTGATGTTCAAAAACATTCGACAACCTCCTTCTATCATCAAAAACATTGCAAAGCCTGCTTTGATGTTCAAAAACGTTCCAAAGCCTCCATTGATATTCAAAAATGTTCCACAGCCTCCTTTGATTACTTAAAACATTCCAAAGCCTATTTTGATGTTCAAAAATATTCCAAAGCCTGCTTTGATGTCAAAAAACTTTCCACCTCCTTTGATGTTCAAAAACATTCCAAAGCCTGCTTTGATGTTCAAAAACGTTTCAAAGCCTGCTTTGATGTTCAAAATTGTTCCAAAGCATCCTTTGATGTTCAAAAACATTCAAAAGCCTGCTTTGATGTTCTAAAACGTTCCAAAGCTTCCATTGATGTTCAAAAACATTTCAAAGCCTGCTTTGATGTTCAAAAATGTTCCACAGCCTCCTTTGATGTTCAAAAACATTCAAAAGCTTGCTCTGAAGTTCAAAAACATTCCAAAGTCTCCTCTGATGTTCAAAAAAGTTCTAAAGCCTCCTTTGATGTTCAAAAACGTTCGAAAACCTCCTTCTATGTTCAAAAACCTCCTTCTATGTTCAAAAACATTGCAATGCCTGCTTTGATGTTCAAAAACGTTCCAAAGCGTCCATTGATGTTCAAACACATTCCAAAGCCTCCTTTGACTACTTAAAACATTCCAAAGCCTACTTTGATGTTCAAAAACGTTTCAAAGCCTCCTTTGATGTTCAAAAACGTTCTAAAGTCTCCGCTGATGTTCAAAAACGTTCCAAAGCCTGCTTTGATGTTCAAAAAGGTTCCAAAGCCTCCTATGATGTTCAAAAACGTTCCAAATAATCCTTTGATGTTCAAAACCTTTCCAAAGCCTCCTTTGATGTTATAAAATGTTCAAAAGCCAACTTTGATCTTCAAACATATTCCAAAGCCTCCATTGATGTTCAACAACGTTCCAAAGCCTTCTTTGATGTTCAAAAAAAACTTCCAAAGCCTCCTTTGATTTTCAAAAACATTCCAAAGCGTCCATTGATGTTCAAACACATCCCAAAGCCTCCTTTGATTACTTTAAACATTCCAAAGCCTCCTTTGATGTTCAAAAAAGTTCCATAGCCGGCTCTGATGTTCAAAAAGGTTTCAACGCCTCCTATTATGTTCAAAAACGTTCCAAATCCTCCTTTGATGTTCAAAAACATTCCAAAGCCTCCGTTGATGTAATAAAACGTTCAAACGCCAACTTTGGTCTTCAGAAACATTCCAAAGACTCCTTTGATGTTCAAAAACGTTCCAAAGCCTGCTGTGATGTTCAAAAAAACTTCCACAGCCTCCTTTGATGTTCAAAAACATTCCAATGCGTCCATTGATGTTCAAACACATTCCAAAGCCTCCTTTGATTACTTAATACATTCAGAAGCCTCCTGTGATATTCAAAAACATTCCAAAGCCTACTTTGATGTTCAAAAACGTTCCACAGCCTCCTTTGATATTCAGAAACATTGCAAAGCCTGCTTTGAATTTCACAAACATTCCAAAGCCTCCTTTGACGTTCAGAAACGTTCCAACGCGTCCTTTGATGTTCAAAAACGTTCTTAAGTCTCCTTTGATGTTCAAAAACGTTCCAAAGCCTCCTTTGATGTTCAAAAACGTTCCAAAGCCTCCTTTGATTACTGAAAACATTCCAAAGCCTCCTTTGATGTTCAAAAACATTCCAAAGCTTCCTTTGATGTTCAAAAACGTTCTAAAGTCTCCTCTGATGTTCAAAAAGGTTCCAAAGCCTGCTTTGATGTTCAGAAACATTCCAAAGCCTCCGTTGATGTTCAAAAACGTTGTAAAGTCTCCTTTGGTGTTTAAAAACGTTCCATAGCCTCCTTTGATGTTCAAAAACGTTCTAAAGTCTCCTTTGGTGTTCAAAAATGTTCCAAAGCCTGTTTTGATGTTCAAAAACATTCCAAAGCCTCCTTTGATGTTCCAAAACCTTCCAAAGCCTCCTTTGATGTTATAAAATGTTCAAAAGCCAACTTTGATCTTCAAAAATATTCCAAAGCCTCCTTTGATGTTCAAAAACCTTCTAAAGTCTCCTTTGGTGTTCAAAACGTTCCACAGCCTCCATTGATGTTCAACAACGTTCCAAAGCCTGCTTTGATGTTCAAAATAACTTCCAAAGCCTCCTTTGATGTTCAAAAACATTCCAAAGCGTCCATTGATGTTCAAACACATTCCAACGCCTCCTTTGATTACTTTAAACATTCCAAAGCCTCCTTTGATGTTCAAAAACGTTCTAAAGTCTCCTTTGGTGTTCAAAAACGTTCCACAGCCTCCTTTGATGTTCAAAAACGTTCTAAAGTCTCCTTTGATGTTCAAAAAGGTTCCAAAGCCTGCTTTGATGTTCAAAAACATTCCAAAGCCTCCTTCGAGGTTCAAAAACATTGCAAAGCCTGCTTTGATGTTCAAAAACGTTCCAAAGCCTCCTTTGATGTTCAAAAACGTTCGAAAGTCTCCTTTGATATTCAAAAACATTCCAAAGCCTCCTTTGATGTTCAAAAACATTCCAAAGCCTGCTTTGAAGTTCAAAAACATTCCAAAGCATCCTTTGATGTTCAACAACGTTCCAAATCCTCCTTTGATGTTCAACAATGTTCCAAAGCCTGCTTTGATTTTCAAAAACGTTCCATAGCCTGCTTTGATGTTTAAAAACGTTCCAAATCCTCCGTTGATGTTCAAAAACATACCAAAGCCTCCTTTGATGTTCAACAACCTTCCAAAGCCTCCTTTGATGTTCAAAAACGTTCTAAAGTCTCCTCTGATGTTCAAAAACGTTCCAAAGCCCTCTTTGATGTTCAAAAAGGTTCCAAAGCCTCCTATGATGTTCAAAAGCGTTCCAAATCCTCCTTTGATGTTCAAAAACTTTCCTAAGCCTCCTTTGAAGTTATAAAACGTTCAAAAGCCAATTTTGATCTTCAAACATATTCCAAAGCCTCCATTGATGTTCAACAACGTTTCAAAGCCTGCTTTGATGTTCAAAAAAAACTTCCAAAGCCTCCTTTGATTTTCAAAAACATTCCAAAGCGTCCATTGAAGTTCAAAAACATTCCAAAGCCTGCTTTGATGTTCAAAAAAGTTCCACAGCCTCCTTTGATGTTCAAAAACATTCCAAAGCCTGCTTTGAAGTTCAAAAACATTCCAAAGCCTCCTTTGATGTTCAGAAACGTTCCAAAGACTCCATTGATGTTCAACAACGTTCCAAAGCCTGCTTTGATGTTCAAAAACGTTCCATAGCCTACTATGATGTTCAAAAACGTTCCATAGCCTGCTTTGATGTTCAAAAAGGTTCCAAAGCCTACTATGATGTTATAAAACGTTCAAAAGCCTCCTTTGATGTTCAACAACGTTCCAAAGCCTCCTGTGATGTTCAAAAAAACTTCCACAGCCTTCTTTGATGTTCAAAAACATTCCAAAGCCTCCATTGATGTTCAAAAACATTCCAATGCCTTCTTTGATTACTGAAAACATTCCAAAGCCTCCTTTGATGTTCAAAAACATTCCAAAGCCTGCTTTGAAGTTCAAAAACATTCCAAAGCATCCTTTGATGTTCAACAACGTTCCAAAGCCTCCTTTGATGTTCAACAATGTTCCAAAGCCTGCTTTGATTTTCAAAAACGTTCCATAGCCTGCTTTGATGTTCAAAAACGTTCCATAGCCTGCTTTGATGTTCAAAAAGGTTCCAAAGCCTACTATGATGTTCAAAAACGTTCCAAATCCTCTGTTGATGTTCAAAAACATTCCAAAGCCTCCTTTGATGTTCAACAACCTTCCAAAGCCTCCTTTGATGTTCAAAAACGTTCTAAAGTCTCCTCTGATGTTCAAAAACGTTCCAAAGCCTGCTTTGATGTTCAAAAAGTTTCCAAAGCCTCCCTTGATGTTCAAAAACATTCCAAAGCCTCCTTTGATGTTCAACAACCTTTCAAAGCCTCCTTTGATGTTCAAAAACGTTCTAAAGTCTCCTCTGATGTTCAAAAACATTCCAAAGCCTGCTTTGATGTTCAAAAAGGTTCCACAGCCTCCTATGATGTTCAAAAACGTTCCAAATCCTCTGTTGATGTTCAAAAACATTCCAAAGCCTCCTTTGATGTTATAAAACGTTCAAAAGCCAAATTTGATCTTCAAAAATATTCCAAAGCCTCCTTTGATGTTCAACAACGTTCCAAAGCCTCCTGTGATGTTCAAAAAAACTTCCACAGCCTCCTTTGATGTTCAAAAACATTCCAAAGCCTCCATTGATGTTCAAAAACATTCCAATGCCTTCTTTGATTACTGAAAACATTCCAAAGCCTCCTTTGATGTTCAAGAACATTCCAAAGCCTGCTTTGAAGTTCAAATACATTCCAAAGCATCCTTTGATGTTCAACAACGTTCCAAAGCCTCCTTTGATGTTCAACAATGTTCCAAAGCCTGCTTTGATTTTCAAAAACGTTCCATAGCCTGCTTTGATGTTCAAAAAGGTTCCAAAGCCTACTATGATGTTCAAAAACGTTCCAAATCCTTCCTTGATGTTCAAAAACATTCCAAAGCCTCCTTTGATGTTCAACAACCTTTCAAAGCCTCCTTTGATGTTCAAAAACGTTCTAAAGTCTCCTCTGATGTTCAAAAACGTTCCAAAGCCTGCTTTGATGTTCAAAAAGGTTCCACAGCCTCCTATGATGTTCAAAAACGTTCCAAATCCTCCTTTGATGTTCAAAAACTTTCCAAAGCCTCCTTTGATGTTATAAAACGTTCAAAAGCCAATTTTGATCTTCAAACATATTCCAAAGCCTCCATTGATGTTCAACAACGTTTCAAAGCCTCGTTTGATGTTCAAAAACGTTCTAAAGTCTCCTCCGATGTTCAAAAACGTTCCAAAGCCTCCTTTAATTTTCAAAAAGGTTCCAAAGCCTCCTATGATGTTCAAAAACGTTCCAAATCCTCCTTTAATGTTCAAAAACTTTCCAAAGCCTCCTTTGATGTAATAAAACGTTCAAAAGCCAACTTTGATCTTCAAACATATTCCAAAGCCTCCATTGATGTTCAACAACGTTCCAAAGCCTGCTTTGATGTTCAGAAAAACTTCCAAGGCCTCCTTTGATGTTCAAAAACATTCCAAAGCCTCCTTTGATGTTCAACAACGTTCCAAAGCCTGCTATGATTTTCAAAAACGTTCCATAGCCTGCTTTGATGTTCAAAAAGGTTCCAAAGCCTACTATGATGTTCAAAAACGTTCGAAAGCCTCCGTTGATGTTCAAAAACATTCCAAAGCCTCCTTTGATGTTCAAAAACATTCCAATGCCTTCTTTGATTACTGAAAACATTCCAAAGCCTCCTTTGATGTTCAAAAACATTCCAAAGCCTGCTTTGAAGTTCAAAAACATTCCAAAGCATCCTTTGATGTTCAACAACGTTCCAAATCCTCCTTTGATGTTCAACAATGTTCCAAAGCCTGCTTTGATTTTCAAAAACGTTCCATAGCCTGCTTTGATGTTTAAAAACGTTCCAAATCCTCCGTTGATGTTCAAAAACATACCAAAGCCTCCTGTGATGTTCAACAACCTTCCAAAGCCTCCTTTGATGTTCAAAAACGTTCTAAAGTCTCCTCTGATGTTCAAAAACGTTCCAAAGCCTGCTTTGATGTTCAAAAGCGTTCCAAATCCTCCTTTGATGTTCAAAAACGTTCTAAAGTCTCCTCTGATGTTCAAAAACGTTCCAAAGCCTGCTTTGATGTTCAAAAGCGTTCCAAATCCTCCTTTGATGTTCAAAAACTTTCCAAAGCCTCCTTTGAAGTTATAAAACGTTCAAAAGCCAATTTTGATCTTCAAACATATTCCAAAGCCTCCATTGATGTTCAACAACGTTTCAAAGCCTGCTTTGATGTTCAAAAAAAACTTCCAAAGCCTCCTTTGATTTTCAAAAACATTCCAAAGCGTCCATTGAAGTTCAAAAACATTCCAAAGCCTGCTTTGATGTTCAAAAAAGTTCCAGAGCCTCCTTTGACGTTCAAAAACATTCCAAAGCATCCTTTGATGTTCAACAACGTTCCAAATCCTCCTTTGATGTTCAACAATGTTCCAAAGCCTGCTTTGATTTTCAAAAACGTTCCATAGCCTGCTTTGATGTTTAAAAACGTTCCAAATCCTCCGTTGATGTTCAAAAACATACCAAAGCCTCCTTTGATGTTCAAAATTGATCCAAAGCCTCCTTTGATGTTCAAAAACGTTCCAAAGCCTCCTTTGATGTTCAGAAATATTTCAAAGCCTCCATTGATGTTCAAAAACATTGCAAAGCCTCCTTTGATAGTCAAAAACATTCCAAAGCCTCTTTTGACTACTTAAAATGTTCTAAAGCCTCCTTTGATGTTCAAAAACATTCCAAAGCCTGCTTTGATATTCAAAAACGTTCCACAGCCTCGTTTGATGTTCAAAAACATTCCAAAGCCTCCATTGATGTTCAAAAACATTCAAAAGCCTCCTTTCATGTTCAGAAACGTTCCAACGCGTCCTTTGATGTTCAAAACCATTCCAAAGCCTCCTTTGATGTTCACCAACGTTCCAAAGCCTGTTTTGATGTTCACAAACGTTCCACAGCCTCCTTTGATGTTCAAAAAAATTCCAAATCCTGTTTTGAAGTTCAAAAACATTCCAAAGCTTGCTTTGATGTTCAAAAACATTGCAAAGCCTCCTTTGATGTTCAGAAACATTCCAAAGCCTCCATTGATGTTCAAAAACATTCCAACGCCTCCTTTAATTACTTAAAACATTCCAAAGCCTCCGTTGATCTTCAAAAACATTCCAAAGCCTCCTTTGATGTTCAGAAACATTCCAAATCCTCCTGTGATGTTCAAAAACATTTCAAAGCCTCCTTTGATTATTTAAAACATTCCAAAGCCTACTTTGATGTTCAAAAACATTCCAAAGCCTCCATTGATGTTCAAAATCATTCCAAAGCCTTCTTTGATGTTCACAAACATTCCAAAGCCTCCATTGATGTTCAAAAACATTCGAAAGCCTCCTTTGATGTTCAGAAACATTCCAAATCCTATTGTGATGTTCAAAAACATTCCAAAGCCTCCTTTGATGTACAAAAACATTCCAAAGCCTCTTTTGATTACTTAGAACATTCCAAAGCCTCCTTTGATGTTCAAAAACATTCCAAATCCTATTGTGATGTTCAAAAACATTCCAAAGCCTCCTTTGATGTTCAAAAACATTCCAAAGCCTCTTTTGATTACTTAAAACATTCCAAAGCCTCTTTTGATGTTCAAAAACATTCCAAAGCCTCCTTTGATGTTCAAAAACGTTCTTAAGTCTCCTTTGATGTTCAAAAATGATCCACAGCCTCCTTTGATGTTCAAAAACATCCCAAAGCCTCCTTTGATGTTCAGAAACATTCCAAATCCTCCTGTGATGTTCAAAACCATTCCAAAGCCTCCTTTGATGTTCACCAACGTTACAAAGCCTCCTTTGATGTTCAAAAACATTCCAAATCCTCCTGTCATGTTCAAAAACATTTCAAAGTCTCCTTTGATTACTTAAAAAATTCCAACGCCTCCTTTGATGTTCAGAAACATTCCAAAGCCTCCATTGATGTTCAAAAACATTGCAAAGCCTCCTTTGATTACTTAAAACATTCCAATGCCTCCTTTGATGTTCAAAAACATTCCAAAGCCTCCTTTGATGTAAAGAAACATTCCAAATCCTCCTGTGATGTTCAAAAACATTCCAAAGCCTCTTTTGATTACTTAAAACATTCCAAAGCCTCCTTTGATGTTCAAAAACATTCCAAAGCTTGCTTTGATGTTCAAAAACGTTCCAAAGCCTCCTTTGATGTTCAGAAACATTCCAAAGCCTCCATTGATGTTCAAAAACATTCGAAAGCCTCCTTTGATGTTCAGAAACATTCCAAATCCTATTGTGATGTTCAAAAACATTCCAAAGCCTCCTTTGATGTTCAAAAACATTCCAAAGCCTCTTTTGATGTTCAAAAACATTCAAAAGATTCCTTTGATGTTCAAAAATGTTCTAAAGTCTCCTTTGATGTTCAAAAATGATCCACAGCCTCCTTTGATGTTCAAAAACATCCAAAAGCCTCCATTGATGTTCAAAAACATTCCAAAGCCTCCTTTGATTACTTAGAACATTCCAAAGCCTCCTTTGATGTTCAAAAACATTCCTAAGCCTTCTTCGATGTTCAAAAACGTTCCAAAGCCTCCTTTGATGTTCAAAAACATTCCAAAGCCGGTTTTTAAGTTCAAAACATTCCAAAGCCTCCTTTGATGTTCAGAAACATTCCAAATCCTCCATTGATGTTCAAAAACATTCCAAAGCCTGATTTAATTACTTAAAAGATTCCAAAGCCTCCTTTGATGTTCAAAAACATTCCAAAGCCTCCTTTCATGTTCAAAAACGTTCTAAAGTCTTTTTTAATGTTCAAAAATGATCCAAAGCCTCCTTTGATGTTCAAAAACATTCCAAAGCCTCCTTTGATGTTCAGAAACATTGCAAAGCCTCATTTGATGTTCAAAAACATTCCAAAGCCTCCTTTTATGACTTAAAACATTCCAAAGCCTCCTTTGATGTTCAAAAACATTCCATAGCCTGCTTTCAAGGTCAAAAACATTCCAAAGCGTCCTTTGATGTTCAGAAACATTGCAAAGTCTCCTTTGATGTTCAAAAATGTTCCAAAGCTTGCTTTGATGTTTAAAAACGTTCCAAAGCCTCCTTTGATGTTCAGAAACATTCCAAAGCCTCCATTGATGTTCAAAAACATTCCAAAGCCTCCTTTGATGTTCAGAAACATGCCAAATCCTCCGGTGATGTACAAAAACATTCCAATACCTTCTTTGAAGTTCAAAAACATTCCAAAGCCTCCGTTGATGTTCAAAAACATTCAAAAGCCAAGTTTGATGTTCAAAAACGTTCTAAAGTCTTCTTTAATGTTCAAAAATGATCCAAAGCCACCTGTGATGTTCAAAAACATTCCAAAGCCTCCTTTGATGTTCAGAACCATTCCAAATCCTCCTGTGATGTTCAAAAACATTCCAAATGCTCCTGTGATGTTCAAAAACATTCCAAAGCCTCCTTTGATGTTCAGAAACATTCCAAAGCCTCCATTGATGTTCAAAAACATTCCAAAGTCTCCTTTAATTACGAGAACCATTCCAAAGCCTCCTTGACGTTCAAAAACATTCCAAATCCTCCTGTGATGTTCAAAAACATTCCAAAGCCTCCTTTGATGTTCAGAAACATGCCAAATCCTCCGGTGATGTCCAAAAACATTACAAAACCTGCTTTGAAGTTCAAAAACATTCCAAAGCCTCCTTTGATGTTCAAAAACATTCAAAAGCCAAGTTTGATGTTCAAAAACATTCTTAAGTCTTCTTTAATGTTCAAAAATGATCCAAAGCCTCCTGTGATGTTCAAAAACATTCCAAAGCCTCCTTTGATGTTCAGAAACATTCCAAATCCTCCTGTAATGTTCAAAAACATTCCAAATCCTCCTGTGATGTTCAAAAACATTCCAAAGCCTCCTTTGATGTTCAGAAACATTCCAAAGCCTCCATTGATGTTCAAAAACATTCCAAAGTCTCCTTTAATTACGTAAAACATTCCAAAGCCTCCTTTGATGTTCAAAAACATTCCAAATCCTCCTGTGATGTTCAAAAACATTCCAAAGCCTCCTTTGATGTTCAGAAACATTCCAAAGCCTCCATTGATGTTCAAAAACATTCCAAAGCCTTCTATAATTACTTAAAACATTCCAAAGCCTGCTTTGATGTTCAAAAACATTCCAAAGCCTCCTTTGAAGATCAAAAACATTCCAAAGAGTCCTTTGATGTTCAGAACCATTCCAAATCCTCCTGTGATGTTCAAAAACATTCCAAATCCTCCTGTGGGCATTCAGAAGCCAAGTTTGATCTTCAAAAACGTTCTAAAGTCTCCTTTGATATTCAAAAACATTCCAAAGCCGGTTTTTAAGTCCAAAAACATTCCAAAGCCTCCTTTGATGTTCAGAAACATTCCAAAGCCTCCATTGATGTTCAAAAACATTCCAAAGCCTCCTTCAATTATTTAAAACATTCCAAAGCCTCCTTTGATGTTCAAAAACATTTCAAAGCCTCCTTTGATGTTCAAAAACGTCCTAAAGTCTTCTTTAATGTTCAAAAATGATCCAAAGCCTCCTTTTGATGTTCAAAAACATTCCAAAGCCTCCTTTGATGTTCAGACACATTCCAAATCTTCCTGTGATGTTCAAAAACATTCCAAATCCTCATGTGATGTTCAAAAACATTCCAAAGACTCTTTTGATTACTTAAAACATTCCAAAGTTTGCTTTGAAGTTCAAAAACATTCCAAAGCTTGCTTTGATGTTCAAAAACGTTCCAAAGCCTCCTTTGATGTTCAGAAACATTCCAAAGCCGGTTTTTAAGTTCAAAAACATTCCAAAGCCTCCTTTGATATTCAGAAACATTCCAAAGCCTCCATTGATGTTCAAAAACATTCCAAAGCCTCCTTTAATTACTTAAAACATTCCAAAGCCTCCATTGATGTTCAAAAACATTCCAAAGCCTCCTTTGATGTTCAAAAACGTTCTAAAGTCTTCTTTAATGTTCAAAAATGATCCAAAGCCTCCTTTGATCTTCAGAAAAATTCCAAAGCCTCCATTCATGTTCAAAAACATTCCAAAGCCTCCTTTGATGTTGAGAAACATTCCAAAGAGTGGAATCCTGTTTTGAAGTTCAAAAACATTCCAAAGCTTGCTTTGATGTTCAAAAACGTTCCAAAGCCTCCTTTGATGTTCAGAAACATTCCAAAGCCTCCATTGATGTTCAAAAACATTCCAAAGCCTCTTTTAATTACTTAAAACATTCTAAAGCCTCCTTTGATGTTCAAAAACATTCCAAAGCCTCCTTTGATTCTTTATTGTTCAAAAATGATTCAAAGCCTCCTTTGATGTTCAAAAACATTCCAAAGCCTCTTTTGATGTTCAGAACCATTCCAAATTCTCCTGTGATGTTCAAAAACATTCCAAAGCCTCTTTTGATGTTCAAAAACATTCCAAAGCCTCCTTTGATTACTTAAAACATTCCAAAGCCTCCTTTGATGTTCAAAAACGTTGCACAGCCTCCTTTGATGTTCAGAAACATTCCAAAGCCTCCAGTGATGTTCAAAAACATTCCAAAGCCTCCTTTGATGTTCAGAAACATTCCAAAGCCTCCTTTGATATTCAGAAACATTCCTAATCCTCCTGTGATGTTAAAAAACATTCCAAAGCCTCCTTTGAAGTTCAAAAACATTCCAAAGCCTCCTTTGATGTTCAAAAACATTCCAAAGCCTCTTTTGATTACTTGAAAACATTCCAAAGCCTCCATTGATGTTCAAAAACATTCCAAAGCCTCTTTTGATCACTTAAAACATTCCAAAGCCTACTTTGATGTTCAAAAACAGTCCAAAGCCTCCTTTGAAGTTCAGAAACTTTCCAAAGCCTGCTTTGAAGTTCAAAAACATTCCAAAGCCTCCTTTGATGTTCAAAAACATTCCAAACCCTCCTTTGAATACTTAGAACATTCCAAAGCCTCTGTTGATGTTCAAAAACATTCCAAAGCCTCCTTTGATTACTTAAAACATTCCAAACCCTCCTTTGATGTTCAAAAACATTCCTAAGCCTCTTTTGTTGTTCAAAAACATTCCAAAGCCTCCTTTGATGTTCACAAACGTTCTAAAGCCTCTGTTGATTATTTAAAACATTCCAAAGCCTCCGTTGATTACTTAGAACATTCCAAGCCTCCATTGATGTTCAAAAACAATCCAAAGCCTCCTTTGATTACTTAAAACATTCCAAAGCCTCCTTTGATGTTCAAAAACATTCCAAAGCCTCTGTTGATCATTTAAAACATTCCAAAGCCTCCTTTGATTCCTTAAAACATTCCAAAGCCTCCTTTGATGTTCAAAAACATTCCAAAGCCTCCTTTTATTACTTAAAACATTCCAAAGCCTCCTTTGATGTTCAAAAACATTCCAAAGCCTGCTTTGATGTTCAAAAATGTTTCACAGCCTTCTTTGATGTTCAGAAACATTCCAAAGCCTCCATTGATGTTCAAAAACATTCCAAAGCCTCCTTTGATTACTGAAAACATTCCAAAGCCTCTGTTGATTATTTAAAACATTCCAAAGCCTCCTTTGATGTTCAAAAACATTCCAAAGCCTCTGTTGATTATTTAAAACATTCCAAAGCCTCCTTTGATTACTTAAAACATTCCAAAGCCTCCATTGACGTTCAAAAACATTCCAAAGCCTTCTTTTATTACTTACAACGTTCCAAAGCCTCCTTTGATGTTCAAAAAGGTTCCAAAGCCTGCTTTGATTTTCAAAATCGTTCCACAGCCTCCTTTGATGTTCAGAAACATTCCAAAGCCTCCAGTGATGTTCAAAAACATTCCAAAGCCTCCTTTGATGTTCAGAAACATTCCAAAGCCTCCTTTGATATTCAGAAACATTCCAAATCCTCCTTTGATGTTAAAAAACATTCCAAAGCCTGCTTTGATGTTCAAAAATATTCCAAAGCCTCCTTTGATGTTCAAAAACATTCCAAAGCCTCTTTTGATTACTTGAAAACATTCCAAAGCCTCCATTGATGTTCAAAAACATTCAAAAGCCAAGTTTGATCTTCAAAAACGTTCTTAAGTCTCCTTTGATGTTCAAAAAGATTCCTAAGCCTCCTTTGATGTTCAAAAACATTCCAAAGCCTCCTTTGATGTTCAGAAACATTCCAAAGTCTCCATTGATGTTCAAAAACATTCCAAAGCCTCCTTTGATTACTTAAAACATTCCAAAGCCTCCTTTGATGTTCAAAAACGTTCCAAAGCCTGCTTTGATGTTCAAAAACGTTCCACAGCCTCCTTTGATGTTCAGAAACATTCCAAAGCCTCCTTTGATGTTCAAAAACATTCCCAAGCCTCCTTTGATGTTCAAAAACATTCCAAAGCCTCCTTTGATTACTTAAAACATTCCTAAGCCTCCTTTGATGTTCAAAAACATTCCAAAGCCTCCTTTGACGTTCACAAACGTTCTAAAGTCTCCTTTGATGTTCAAAAATTATCTAAAGCCTCCTTTGATGTTCAAAAACATTCCACACCCTCCTTTGATGTTCTGAAACATTCCAAAGCCTCCATTGATGTTCGAAAACATTCCAAAGCCTCCTTTGATTACTTAAAACATTCCACAGCCTCCTTTGATGTTCAGAAAAATTCCAAAGCCTCCATTGATGTTCAAAAACATTCCAAAGCCTCTTTTGATCACTTAAAACATTCCAAAGCCTCCTTTGATGTTCAAAAACGTTCTACAGCCTCTTTTGATGTTCAGAAACATTCAGAAGCCTAAATTGATGTTCAAAAACATTCCAAAGCCTCCTATGATGTTCAGAAACATTCCAAAACCTCTTTTGATGTTCAAAAACATTCCAAAGCCTCTGTTGATTATTTAAAACATTCCAAAGCCTCCCTTGATTACTTAAAACATTCCTAAGCCTCCTTTGATGTTCAAAAACATTTCTAAGCCTCCTTTGATGTTCACAAAAGTTCTAAAGCCTCTGTTGATTATTTAAAACATTCCAAAGCCTCCTTTGATTACTTAAAACATTCAACAGCCTCCTTTGATGTTCAGAAACATTCCAAAGCCTCCATTGATGTTCGAAAACAGCCAAAGCCTCCTTTGATGACTTCAAACATTCCACAGCCTCCTTTGATGTTCAAAAACATTCCACAGCCTCCTTTGATGTTCAGAAACATTCCAAAGCCTAAATAGATGTTCAAAAACATTCCAAAGCCTCCTTTGATGTTCAAAAACATTCCAAAGCCTCCTTTGATTAGTTTAAACATTCCAAAGCCTCCATTGATGTTCAGAAACATTCCAAAGCCTCTTTTGATTACTTAAAACATTCCAAAGCCTCCTTTTATTACTTAAAACATTCCAAAGCCTCCTTTGATGTTCAAAAACATTCCAAAGCCTCTGTTGATTATTTAAAACATTCCAAAGCCTCCTTTGATTACTTAAAACATTCCAAAGCCTCCATTGATGTTCAAAAACTTTCCAAAGCCTCCTTTTATTACTTAAAACATTCCAAAGCCTCCTTTGATGTTCAAAAACGTTCCAAAGCCTGCTTTGATGTTCAAAAACGTTCCACAGCCTCCTTTGATGTTCAGAAACATTCCAAAGCCTCCATTGATGTTCAAAAACATTCCAAAGCCTCCATTGATTACTTAAAACATTCCACAGCCTCCTTTGATGTTCAGAAAAATTCCAAAGCCTCCATTGATGTTCAAAAACATTCCAAAACCTCTTTTTATTACTTAAAACATTCCAAAGCCTCCTTTGATGTTCAAAAACGTTCCACAGCCTCCTTTGATGTTCAGAAACATTCCAAAGCCTAAATTGATGTTCAAAAACATTCCAAAGCCTCCTTTGATGTTCAAAAACATTCCAAAGCCTCTTTTGATCACTTAAAACATTCCAAAGTCTGCTTTGATGTTCAAAAACGTTCCAAAGCCTCCTTTGAAGTTCAGAAACGTTCCAAAGCCTGCTTTGAAGTTCAAAAAAATTCCAAAGCCTCCTTTGATGTTCAAAAACATTCCAAAGCCTCTTTTGATTACTTAAAACATTCCTAAGCATCCTTTGATGTTCAAAAACATTTCTAAGCCTCCTTTGATGTTCACAAAAGTTCTAAAGCCTCTGTTGATTATTTAAAACATTCCAAAGCCTCCTTTGATTACTTAAAACATTCCACAGCCTCCTTTGATGTTCAGAAACATTCCAAAGCCTCCATTGATGTTCGAAAACAGCCAAAGCCTCCTTTGATGACTTCAAACATTCCACAGCCTCCTTTGATGTTCAAAAACATTCCACAGCCTCCTTTGATGTTCAGAAACATTCCAAAGCCTAAATATATGTTCAAAAACATTCCAAAGCCTCCTTTGATGTTCAAAAACATTCCAAAGCCTCCTTTGATTAGTTTAAACATTCCAAAGCCTCCATTGATGTTCAGAAACATTCCAAAGCCTCTTTTGATTACTTAAAACATTCCAAAGCCTCCTTTTATTACTTAAAACATTCCAAAGCCTCCTTTGATGTTCAAAAACATTCCAAAGCCTCTGTTGATTATTTAAAACATTCCAAAGCCTCCTTTGATTACTTAAAACATTCCAAAGCCTCCATTGATGTTCAAAAACTTTCCAAAGCCTCCTTTTATTACTTAAAACATTCCAAAGCCTCCTTTGATGTTCAAAAACGTTCCAAAGCCTGCTTTGATGTTCAAAAACGTTCCACAGCCTCCTTTGATGTTCAGAAACATTCCAAAGCCTCCATTGATGTTCAAAAACATTCCAAAGCCTCCTTTGATTACTTAAAACATTCCACAGCCTCCTTTGATGTTCAGAAAAATTCCAAAGCCTCCATTGATGTTCAAAAACATTCCAAAGCCTCTTTTGATTACTTAAAACATTCCAAAGCCTCCTTTGATGTTCAAAAACGTTCCACAGCCTCCTTTGATGTTCAAAAACATTCCAAAGCCGGTTTTTATGTTCAAAAACATTCCAAAGCCTCCTTTGATGTTCAAAAACATTCCAAAGCCTCTTTTGATCACTTAAAACATTCCAAAGCCTCCTTTGATGTTCAAAAACAGTCCAAAGCCTCCTTTGAAGTTCAGAAACGTTTCAAAGCCTGCTTTGAAGTTCAAAAAAATTCCAAAGCCTCCTTTGATGTTCAAAAACATTCCAAAGCCTGATTTGATAACTTAGAACATTCCGAATCCTCTGTTGATGTTCAAAAACATTCCTAAGCCTCCTTTGATGTTCAAAAACATTCCAAAACCTCTGTTGATTTTCAAAAACATTCCAAAGCCTCCTGTGATGTTCAAAAACATTCCAAAGCCTCCTTTGATGTTCAAAAACATTCCAAAGCCTCCTTTGATTAGTTTAAACGGTCCAAAGCCTCCATTGATGTTCAGAAACATTCCAAAGCCTCTTTTGATTACTTAAAACATTCCAAAGCCTCCTTTTATTACTTAAAACATTCCAAAGCCTCCTTTGATGTTCAAAAACATTCCAAAGCCTCTGTTGATTATTTAAAACATTCCAAAGCCTCCTTTGATTACTTAAAACATTCCAAAGCCTCCATTGATGTTCAAAAACTTTCCAAAGCCTCCTTTTATTACTTAAAACATTCCAAAGCCTCCTTTGATGTTCAAAAACGTTCCAAAGCCTGCCTTGATGTTAAAAAACGTTCCACAGCCTCCTTGGATGTTCAGAAACATTCCAAAGCCTCCATTGATGTTCAAAAACATTCCAAAGCCTCCTTTGATTACTGAACACATTTCAAAGCCTCCTTTGATGTTCAAAAACATTCCGAAACCTCCTTTGATGTTCAAAAACATTCCAAAGCCTCTTTTGATTACTTAAAACATTCCTAAGCCTCCTTTGATGTTCAAAAACATTTCAAATCCTCCTTTGATGTTCACAAGCGTTCTAAAGCCTCTGTTGATTATTTAAAACATTCCAAAGCCTCCTTTGATTACTTAAAACATTCCACAGCCTCCTTTGATGTTCGGAAACATTCCAAAGCCTCCATTGATGTTCGAAAACATTCCAAAGCCTCCTTTGATGACTTCAAACATTCCACAGCCTCCTTTGATGTTCAGAAACATTCCAAAGCCTCCATTGATGTTCGAAAACATTGCAAAGCCTCTTTTGATTACTTAAAACATTCCAAAGCCTCCTTTGATGTTCAAAAATGTTCCACAGCCTCCTTTGATGTTCAGAAACATTCAGAAGCCTAAATTGATGTTCAAAAACATTCTAAAGCCTCCTATGATGTTCAGAAACATTCCAAAACCTCTTTTGATCACTTAAAACATTCCAAAGCCTCCTGTGATGTTCAAAAACATTCCAAAGCCTCCTTTGATGTTCAAAAACATTCCAAAGCCTCCTTTGATTAGTTTAAACACTCCAAAGCCTCCATTGATGTTCAGAAACATTCCAAAGCCTCTTTTGATTACTTAAAACATTCCAAAGCCTCCTTTTATTACTTAAAACATTCCAAAGCCTCCTTTGATGTTCAAAAACATTCCAAAGCCTCTGTTGATTATTTAAAACATTCCAAAGCCTCCTTTGATTACTTAAAACATTCCAAAGCCTTCATTGATGTTCAAAAACTTTCCAAAGCCTCCTTTTATTACTTAAAACATTCCAAAGCCTCCTTTGATGTTCAAAAACGTTCCAAAGCCTGCTTTGATGTTAAAAAACGTTTCACAGCCTCCTTGGATGTTCAGAAACATTCCAAAGCCTCCATTGATGTTCAAAAACATTCCAAAGCCTCCTTTGATTACTGAACACATTTCAAAGCTTCCTTTGATGTTCAAAAACATTCCGAAACCTCCTTTGATGTTCAAAAACATTCCAAAGCCTCTTTTGATTACTTAAAACATTCCTAAGCCTCCTTTGATGTTCAAAAACATTTCAAATCCTCCTTTGATGTTCACAAGCGTTCTAAAGCCTCTGTTGATTATTTAAAACATTCCAAAGCCTCCTTTGATTACTTAAAACATTCCACAGCCTCCTTTGATGTTCGGAAACATTCCAAAGCCTCCATTGATGTTCGAAAACATTCCAAAGCCTCCTTTGATGACTTCAAACATTCCACAGCCTCCTTTGATGTTCAGAAACATTCCAAAGCCTCCATTGATGTTCGAAAACATTGCAAAGCCTCTTTTGATTACTTAAAACATTCCAAAGCCTCCTTTGATGTTCAAAAACGTTCCACAGCCTCTTTTGATGTTCAGAAACATTCCAAAGCCTAAATTGATGTTCAAAAACATTCCAAAGCCTCCTATGATGTTCAAAAACATTCCAAAAGCTCTTTTGATCACTTAAAACATTCCAAAGCCTCCTTTGATGTTCAAAAACAGTACAAAGCCTCCTTTGAAGTTCAGAAACATTCCAAAGCCTCCTTTGAAGTTCAGAAACATTCCAAAGCCTCCTTTGATGTTCAAAAACATTCCAAAGCCTCCTTTGATTACTTAGAACATTCCAAAGCCTCTGTTGATGTTCAAAACCATTCCAAAGCCTCCTTTGATGTTCAGAAACGTTCTAAAGCCTCTGTTGATTATTTAAAACATTCCAAAGCCTCCTTTGATTACTTAAAACATTCCAAAGCCTCCATTGATGTTCAAAAACATTCCAAAGCCTCCTTTGATTACTTAAAACATTCCAAAGCCTCCTTTGATGTTCAAAAACATTCCAAAGCCTCTGTTGATTATTTAAAACATTCCAAAGCCTCCATTGATGTTCAAAAACATTCCAAAGCCTCCTTTGATTACTTAAAACAATCCAAAGCCTCCTTTGATGTTCAAAAACGTTCCAAAGTCTGCTTTGATGTTCAAAAACGTTCCACAGCCTTCTTTGATGTTCAGAAACATTTCAAAGCCTCCTTTGATTACATAAAACATTCCAAAGCCTCCTTTGATGTTCAAAAACATTCCAAAGCGTCTTTTGATTACTTAAAACATTCCTAAGCCTCCTTTGATGTTCAAAAACATTCCAAAGCCTCCATTGATGTTCAAAAACATTCCAAAGCCTCCTTTGATTACTTAAAACATTCCAAAGCCTCCTTTGATGTTCAAAAAAGTTCAAAAGCCTGCTTTGATGTTCAAAAACGTTTCACAGCCTCCTTTGATGTTCAGAAACATTCCAAAGCCTCCATTGATGTTCAAAAACATTCCAAAGCCTCCTTTGATTACTTAAAACATTCCAAAGCCTCTGTTGATGTTCAAAAACATTCCAAAGCCTCCTTTGATGTTCAAAAACATTCCAAAGCCTCTGTTGATTATTTAAAACATTCCAAAGCCTCCTTTGATGTTCAAAAACATTCCAAAGCCTCCATTGATGTTCAAAAACATTCCAAAGCCTCCTTTGATTACTTAAAACATTCCACAGCGTCCTTTGATGTTCAAAACCATTCCAAAGCCTGCTTTGATGTTCAAAAACGTTCCACAGCCTCCTTTGATGTTCAGAAACATTCCAAAGCCTCCATTGATGTTCAAAAACATTCCAAAGCCTCATTTGATTACTTAAAACATTCCAAAGCCTCCTTTGATGTTCAAAAACATTCCACAGCCTCCTTTGATGTTCAGAAACATTCCAAAGCCTCCATTGATGTTCAAAAACATTCCAAAGCCTCCTTTGATTACTGAACACATTTCAAAGCCTCCGTTGATGTTCAAAAACATTCCCAAGCCTCCTTTGATGTTCAAAAACATTCCAAAGCCTCTTTTGATTACTTAAAACATTCCTAAGCCTCCTTTGATGTTCAAAAACATTTCTAAGCCTCCTTTGATGTTCACAAAAGTTCTGAAGCCTCGGTTGATTATTTAAAACATTCCAAAGCCTCCTTTGATTACTTAAAACATTCCAAAGCCTCCATTGATGTTAAAAAACGTTCCAAAGCCTCCATTGATGTTCGAAAACAGCCAAAGCCTCCTTTGATGACTTCAAACATTCCACAGCCTCCTTTGATGTTCAAAAACATTCCACAGCCTCCTTTGATGTTCAGAAACATTCCAAAGCCTAAATTGATGTTCAAAAACATTCCAAAGCCTCCTTTGATGTTCAAAAACATTCCAAAGCCTCCTTTGATTAGTTTA
This sequence comes from Scarus forsteni, assembly GCA_036419115.1. Classification (NCBI taxonomy): domain Eukaryota; kingdom Metazoa; phylum Chordata; class Actinopteri; order Labriformes; family Labridae; genus Scarus; species Scarus forsteni. The sequence goes on from JAZDUH010000049.1 coordinate 8,493,440, forward strand.
AACATTCCAAAGCCTCCATTGATGTTCAGAAACATTCCAAAGCCTCTTTTGGTTACTTAAAACATTCCAAAGCCTCCTTTTATTACTTAAAACATTCCAAAGCCTCCTTTGATGTTCAAAAACATTCAAAAGCCTCTGTTGATTATTTAAAACATTCCAAAGCCTCCTTTGATTACTTAAAACATTCCAAAGCCTCCATTGATGTTCAAAAACATTCCAAAGCCTCCTTTTATTACTTAAAACATTCCAAAGCCTCCTTTGATGTTCAAAAACGTTCCAAAGCCTGCTTTGATGTTCAAAAACGTTCCACAGCCTCCTTTGATGTTCAGAAACATTCCAAAGCCTCCATTGATGTTCAAAAACATTCCAAAGCCTCCATTGATGTTCAAAAACATTCCAAAGCCTCCTTTGATACTCAGAAACATTCCAAAGCCTCCATTGATGTTCAAAAACATTCCAAAACCTCTTTTTATTACTTAAAACATTCCAAAGCCTCCTTTGATGTTCAAAAACGTTCCACAGCCTCCTTTGATGTTCAGAAACATTCCAAAGCCTAAATTGATGTTCAAAAACATTCCAAAGCCTCCATTGATGTTCAAAAACATTCCAAAGCCTCCATTGATGTTCAAAAACATTCCAAAGCCTCCTTTGATGTTCAAAAACATTCCAAAGCCTCCTTTGAAGTTCAGAAACGTTCCAAAGCCTGCTTTGAAGTTCAAAAAAATTCCAAAGCCTCCTTTGATGTTCAAAAACATTCCAAAGCCTGATTTGATTACTTAGAACATTCCGAATCCTCTGTTGATGTTCAAAAACATTCCAAAGCCTCCTTAGATGTTCAAAAACATTCCTAAGCCTCCTTTGATGTTCAAAAACATTCCAAAACCTCGGTTGATTTTCAAAAACATTCCAAAGCCTCCATTGATGTTCAAAAACATTCCAAAGCCTCCTTTGATTACTTAAAACATTCCAAAGCCTCCTTTGATGTTCAAAAACATTCCAAAGCCTCCTTTGATGTTCAAAAACATTCCAAAGCCTCCTTTGATGTTAACAAATGTTCTAAAGCCTCTGTTGATTATTTAAAACATTCCAAAGCCTAGTTTGATTACTTTAAAACATTCCAAAGCCTCCATTGATGTTCAAAAACATTCCAAAGCCTCCTTTGATTACTTAAAACATTCCAAAGCCTCCTTTGATGTTCAAATACATTCCAAAGCCTCTTTTGATTATTTAAAACATTCCAAAGCCTCCTTTGATTCCTTAAAACTTTCCAAAGCCTCCATTGATGTTCAAAAACATTCCAAAGCCTCCTTTGATTACTTAAAACATTCCAAAGCCTCCTTTGATGTTCAAAAATGTTGCAAATCCTGCTTTGATGTTCAAAAACGTTTCACAGCCTCCTTTGATGTTCAGAAACATTCCAAAGCCCCCATTGAAGTTCGAAAACATTCCAAAGCCTCCTTTGATTACTTTAAACATTCCAAAGCCTCTATTGATGTTCAAAAACATTCCAAAGCCTCCTTTGATGTTCAAATACATTCCAAAGCCTCTGTTGATTATTCAAAACATTCCAAAGCCTCCTTTGTTCCTTAAAACATTCCAAAGCCTCCATTGATGTTCAGAAACATTCCAAAGCCTCCTTTTATTACTTAAAACATTCCAAAGCCTCCTTTGAATTTCAAAAACGTTCCAAAGCCTGCTTTGATGTTCAAAAACGTTCCACAGCCTCCTTTGATGTTCAGAAACATTCCAAAGCCTCCATTGATGTTCAAAAACATTCCAAAGCCTCATTTGTTTACTTAAACATTCCAAAGCCTCCTTTGATGTTCAAAAACATTCCAAAGCCTCCTTTGATGTTCAAAAATGTTCCAAAGCCTGTTTTGATGTTCAAAAACGTTCCACAGCCTCCATTGATGTTCAGAAACATTCCAAAGCCTCCATTGATGTTCAAAAACATTCCAAAGCCTCCTTTGATTACTTAACACATTTCAAAGCCTCCGTTGATGTTCAGAAACATTCCCAAGCCTCCTTTGACGTTCAAAAACATTCCAAAGCCTCTTTTGATTACTTAAAACATTCCTAAGCCTCCTTTGATGTTCAAAAACATTTCTAAGCCTCCTTTGATGTTCACAAAAGTTGTAAAGCCTCTGTTGATTATTTAAAACATTCCAAAGCCTCCTTTGATTACTTAGAACATTCCAAAGCCTCTGTTGATGTTCAAAAACATTCCAAAGCCTCCTTTGATGTTCAAAAACGTTCTAAAGCCTCTGTTGATTATTTAAAACATTCCAAAGCCTCCTTTGATTACTTAAAACATTCCAAAGCCTCCATTGATGTTCAAAAACATTCCAAAGCCTCCTTTGATTACTTAAAACATTCCAAAGCCTCCTTTGATGTTCAAAAACATTCCAAAGCCTCTTTTGATTATTTAAAACATTCCAAAGCCTCCATTGATGTTCAAAAACATTCCAAAGCCTCCTTTGATTACTTAAAACTTTCCAAAACCTCCTTTGATGTTCAAAAACGTTCCAAAGTCTGCTTTGATGTTCAAAAACGTTCCACAGCCTTCTTTGATGTTCAGAAACATTTCAAAGCCTCCTTTGATTACTTAAAACATTCCAAAGCCTCCTTTGATGTTCAAAAACATTCCAAAGCCTCTTTTGATTACTTAAAACATTCCAAAGCCTCCTTTGATGTTCAAAAACATTCCAAAGCCTCCTTTGATGTTCAAAAACATTCCAAAGCCTCCTTTGATTACTTAAAACATTCCAAAGCCTCCTTTGATGTTCAAAAATGTTCCAAAGCCTGCTTTGATGTTCAAAAACGTTTCACAGCCTCCTTTGATGTTCAGAAACATTCCAAAGCCTCCATTGAAGTTCAAAAACATTCCAAAGCCTCCTTTGATTACTTAAAACATTCCAAAGCCTCTGTTGATGTTCAAAAACATTCCAAAGCCTCCTTTGATGTTCAAAAACATTCCAAAGCCTCTGTTGATTATTTAAAACATTCCAAAGCCTCCTTTGATTACTTAAAACATTCCAAAGCCTCCATTGATGTTCAAAAACTTTCCAAAGCCTCCTTTTATTACTTAAAACATTCCAAAGCCTCCTTTGAATTTCAAAAACGTTCCAAAGCCTGCTTTGATGTTCAAAAACGTTCCACAGCCTCCTTTGATGTTCAGAAACATTCCAAAGCCTCCATTGATGTTCAAAAACATTCCAAAGCCTCCTTTGATTACTTAAAACATTCCAAAGCCTCCTTTGATGTTCAAAAACATTCCAAAGCCTCCTTTGATGTTCAAAAACATTCCAAAGCCTACTTTGGTGTCAAAAACGTTCCAAAGCCTCCTTTGATGTTCAAAAAGGTTCCAAAGCCTGCTTTGATGTTCAAAAATATTCCAAAGCCTCCTTTGATGTTCAAAAACATTCCAAAGCCTCCTTTGATGTTCAAAAACATTTCATAGCCTCCATTACTTACTTAAAACATTCCAAAGCCTCCTTTGATGTTCAAAAAAGTTCCAAAGCCTGCTTTGATGTTCAAAAAATGTTCCAAAGCCACCTTTGATGTTCAAAAACGTTCCAAAGCCTGCTTTGATGTTCAAAATTTTTCCAAAATCTCCTTTGATTACTTACAACATTCTACAGCCTCCTATGATGTTCAAAAACATTCCAAAGCCTCCTTTGATGTTCAAAAACATTTCATAGCCTCCATTACTCACTTAAAACATTCCAAAGCCTCCTTTGATGTTCAAAAAAGTTCCAAAGCCTGCTTTGATGTTCAAAAAATGTTCCAAAGCCACCTTTGATGTTCAAAAACATTCCAAAGCCTCCATTGATGTTCAAAAACATTCCAAAGCCTCCTGTGATTACTTACAACATTCTACAGCCTCCTATGATGTTCAAAACCATTCCAAAGCCTCCATTGATGTTCAAAAACATTCCAAAGCCTCGTTTGATGTTCAACAACATCCAAAGCCTGCTTTGATTTTCAAAAACATTCCACAGTATCCTTCGATGTTCAAAAACATTCCATAGCCTCCTTTGATGACTTAAAACATTCCAAAGCCTCCTTTGATGTTCAAAAACAGTCAAAAGCCTCCTTTGATGTTCAAAAACATTCCAAAGCCTCCTTTGATGTTCAAAAAGGTTCCAAAGCCTGCTTTGATGTTCAAAAAAATTCCAAAGCCTTCTTTGATGGTCAAAAATGTTCCAAAGCCTCCTTTGATGTTCAATAACATTCCAAAGCCTCCTTTGATGTTCAAAAACATTTCATAGCCTCCATTACTTACTTAAAACATTCCAAAGCCTCCTTTGATGTTCAAAAACGTTCCACAGCCTCCATTGATGTTCAGAAACATTCCAAAGCCTCCTTTGATGTTCAAAAAGGTTCCAAAGCATGCTTTGATGTTCAAAAACATTCCAAAGCCTCATTTGATTACTTAAAACATTCCAAAGCCTCCTATGATGTTCAAAAACATTCCAAAGCCTCCTTTGATGTTCAAAAACATTTCATAGCCTCCATTACTTACTTAAAACATTCCAAAGCCTCCTTTGATGTTTAAAAAAGTTCCAAAGCCTGCTTTGATGTTCAAAAAATGTTCCAAAGCCACCTTTGATGTTCAAAAACGTTCCAAAGCCTGCTTTGATGTTCAAAAATGTTCCAAAGCCACCTTTGATGTTCAAAAACGTTCCAAAGCCTGCTTTGATGTTCAAAAATGTTCCAAAGCCACCTTTGATGTTCAAAAACGTTCCAAAGCCTGCTTTGATGTTCAAAAATTTTCCAAAATCTCCTTTGATTACTTACAACATTCTACAGCCTCCTATGATGTTCAAAAACATTCCAAAGTCTCCTTTGATGTTCAAAAACATTTCATAGCCTCCATTACTTACTTAAAACATTCCAAAGCCTCCTTTGATGTTCAAAAAAGTTCCAAAGCCTGCTTTGATGTTCAAAAAATGTTCCAAAGCCACCTTTGATGTTCAAAAACATTCCAAAGCCTCCATTGATCTTCAAAAACATTCCAAAGCCTCCTGTGATTACTTACAACATTCTACAGCCTCCTGTGATGTTCAAAACCATTCCAAAGCCTCCATTGATGTTCAAAAACATTCCAAAGCCTCGTTTGATGTTCAACAACATCCAAAGCCTGCTTTGATTTTCAAAAACATTCCACAGCCTCCTTTGATATTCAAAAACATTCTATAGCCTCCTTTAATTACTTAAAACATTCCAAAGCCTCCTTTGATGTTCAAAAACATTCCACAGCCTTCTTTGATGTTCAAAAACGTTCCAAAGCCTCCTTTGATGTTCAAAAATGTTCCAAAGCCTCCTTTGATGTTCAATAACATTCCAAAGCCTCCTTTGATGTTCAAAAACATTTCATAGCCTCCATTACTTACTTAAAACATTCCAAAGCCTCCTTTGATGTTCAGAAACATTCCAAAGCCTAAATTGATGTTCAAAAACATTCCAAAGCCTCCGTTGATGTTCAAAAACATTCCAAAGCCTCCTTTGAGTACTTAAAACATTCCAAAGCCTCCTTTGATTTTCAAAAACATTCCAAAGCCTCCTTTGATTACTTAAAACAATCCAATGCATCCATTGATGTTCAAAAACATTCCAAAGCCTCCTTTAATTACATAAAACATTCCAAAGCCTCCTTTGATGTTCAAAAACATTCCAAAGCCTCCTTTGATTACTTAAAACATTCCAAAGCCTCCTTTGATTACTTAAAACATTCCAAAGCCTCCATTGATGTTCAGAAACATTCCAAAGCCTCCTTTGATTACATAAAGCATTCCAAAGCCTCCTTTGATGTTCAAAAACATTCCAAAGCCTCCTTTGATTAGTTTAAACATTCCAAAGCCTCCTTTGATGTTCAAAAACATTCCAAGGCCTCCTTTAATTATTTAAAACATTCCAAAGCCTCCTTTGATGTTCAAAAAGGTTCCAAAGCATGCTTTGATGTTCAAAAACATTCCAAAGCCTCCTTTGATGTTCAAAAATGTTCCAAAGCCTACTTTGGTGTCAAAAACGTTCCAAAGCCTCCTTTGATGTTCAAAAACATTTCATAGCCTGCTTTGATGTTCAAAAACATTCCAAAGCCTCCTTTGATCTTCAAAAATGTTCCAAAGCCTCCTTTGATGTTCAAAAACATTCCAAAGCCTCCTTTGATGTTCAAAAGCATTTCATAGCCTCCATTACTTACTTAAAACATTCCAAAGCCTCCTTTGATGTTCAGAAACATTCCAAAGCCATCTTTGATTACTTAAAACATTCCAAAGCCTCCATTGATGTTCAAAAACATTCCAAAGCCTCCTTTGATTACATAAAACATTCCAAAGCCTCCTTTGATGTTCAAAAACATTCCAAAGCCTCCTTTGATTAGTTTAAACATTCCAAAGCCTCCATTGATGTTCAGAAACATTCCAAAGCCTCTTTTGATTACTTAAAACATTCCAAAGCCTCCTTTGATGTTCAAAAACATTCCAAAGCCTCCTTTAATTATTTAAAACATTCCAAAGCCTCCTTTGATGTTCAAAAAGGTTCCAAAGCATGCTTTGATGTTCAAAAACATTCCAAAGCCTCCTTTGATGTTCAAAAATGTTCCAAAGCCTACTTTGGTGTCAAAAACGTTCCAAAGCCTCCTTTGATGTTCAAAAACATTTCATAGCCTGCTTTGATGTTCAAAAACATTCCAAAGCCTCCTTTGATCTTCAAAAATGTTCCAAAGCCTCCTTTGATGTTCAAAAACATTCCAAAGCCTCCTTTGATGTTCAAAAACATTTCATAGCCTCCATTACTTACTTAAAACATTCCAAAGCCTCCTTTGATGTTCAAAAACGTTCCAAAGCCTGCTTTGATGTTCAAAAAATGTTCCAAAGCCACCTTTGATGTTCAAAAACGTTCCAAAGCCTGCTTTGATCTTCAAAAACGTTCCAAAGCCTCCTTTGATTACTTACAACATTCTAAAGCCTCCTATGATGTTCAAAACCATTCCAAAGCCTCCATTGATGTTCAAAAACATTCCAAAGCCTCCTTTGATGTTCAAAAACATCCAAAGCCTGCTTTGATTTTCAAAAACATTCCACAGCCTCCTTTGATATTCAAAAACATTCCATAGCCTCCTTTAATTACTTAAAACATTCCAAAGCCTCCTTTGATGTTCAAAAACATTCCACAGCCTCCTTTGATGTTCAAAAACGTTCCAAAGCCTCCTTTGATGTTCAAAAAGGTTCCAAAGCCTGCTTTGATGTTCAAAAACATTCCAAAGCCTCTTTTGATGTTCAAAAATGTTCCAAAGCCTCCTTTGATGTTCAAAAACATTCCAAAGCCTCCTTTGATGTTCAAAAACATTTCATAGCCTCCATTGACTACTTAAAACATTCCAAAGCCTCCTTTGATGTTCAAAAACGTTCCAAAGCCTGCTTTGATGTTTAAAAACGTTGCAAAGCCACCTTTGAAGTTCAAAAACGTTCCAAAGCCTGCTTTGATGTTCAAAAACGTTCCAAAGCCTCCTTTGATTACTTACAACATTCTAAAGCCTCCTATGATGTTCAAAACCATTCCAAAGCCTCCATTGATGTTCAAAAACATTCCAGAGCCTGCTTTGATGTTCAAAACCATTCCAAAGCCTGCTTTGATGTTCAAAAACATTCCACAGCTTCCTTTGATGTTCAAAAACATTCCATAGCCTCCTTTAATTACTTAAAACATTCCAAAGCCTCCTTTGATGTTCAAAAACATTCCACAGCCTCCTTTGATGTTCAAAAACGTTCCAAAGCCTCCTTTGATGTTCAAAAAGGTTCCAAAGCCTGCTTTGATGTTCAAAAACATTCCAAAGCCTCTTTTGATGTTCAAAAATGTTCCAAAGCCTCCTATGATGTTCAAAAACATTCCAAAGCCTCCTTTGATGTTCAAAAACATTTCATAGCCTCCATTACTTACTTAAAACATTCCAAAGCCTCCTTTGATGTTCAAAAATTTTCCAAAGCCTGCTTTGATGTTCAAAAACGTTGCAAAGCCACCTATGAAGTTCAGAAACGTTCCAAAGCCTGCTTTGATGTTCAAAAACGTTCCAAAGCCTCCTTTGATTACTTACAACATTCTAAAGCCTCCTATGATGTTCAAAACCATTCCAAAGCCTCCATTGATGTTCAAAAACATTCCAAAGCCTCCTTTGATTACTTAAAACATTCCAAAGCGTCCTTTGATGTTCAAAAACATCGAAACCTGCTTTGATTTTCAAAAACATTCCACAGCCTCCTTTAATTACTTAAAACATTCCAAAGCCTCCTTTGATGTTCAAAAACATTCCACAGCCTCCTTTGATGTTCAAAAACATTCCAAATCCTCCTTTGATGTTCACAAACGTTCTAAAGCCTCTGTTGATTATTTAAAACATTCCATAGTCTCCTTTAATTACTTAAAACATTCCAAAGCCTCCTTTGATGTTCAAAAACATTCCAAAGACTGCTTTGATGTTAAGAAACGTTCCAAATCCTCCTATGATGTTCAAAAAAATTCCAAAGCCTCCTTTGATGTTCAAAAAGGTTCCAAATCCTGCTTTGATGTTCAAAAACGTTCCAAAGCCTCCTTTGATGTTCAAAAACGTTCTAAATTTTCCTTTGAGAAAAAATGTTCCAAAGCCTGCTTTGATGTTCAAAAATGTTCCAAAGCCTACTTTGATGTTCAAAAACATTCCAAATCCTCCTTTGATGTTCAGAAACATTCCAACGCCATCTTTGATGTTCAAAAACGTTCCAAAGCCATCTTTGATGTTCAAAAACATTCCAAAGCCTCCTTTGATGTTCAACAACGTTCCAAAGCCTGCTATGATGTTCAAAAACGTTACAAAGCCTCCTTTGATGTTCAAAAACATTCCAAAGCCTGCTTTGATGTTCAAAAACATTCCAAAGCCTCCTTTGATGTTCAACAACGTTCCAAAGCCTGCTATGATGTTCAAAAACGTTACAAAGCCTCCTTTGATGTTAAAAAACATTCCAAAGCCTCCTTTGATGTTCAAAAACATTCCAAAGCCTCCATTGATGTTCAAAAACATTCCAAAGCCTCCTTTTATTACTTAAAACATTCCAACACCTCCTATGATGTTCAAAAACATTCCAATGCCTGCTTTGATGTTCAAAAACGTTCCACAGCCTCCTTTGATGACTATAAATGCTTCACAGCCTCCTTTGATGACTAAAAATTTTCCAAAGCCTCCTTTGATGTTCAAAAAAGTTCTTAAGCCTGCTTTGATGTTCAAAAACATTCCAAAGTCTCCTCTGATTTTCAAAAACATTCCAAAGCCTGCTTTGATGTTCAAAAAAATTCCAAAGCCTCCTATGATGTTCAAAAACGTTCCAAAGCCTCCTTTGATGTACTGGGCCCCACCCACGGCTCAGAGCCAAGACGTCTCCACCTGGGCGCGCCTTGCTACAGGGCCAGTAAGGGGCCCACTGCGGCAAAGCAGTGCTGCAGACCCCCCACCTGTCCAAGACGATGCCCACCACGAGACAGAGACATCCCAGCCAGCCCCCAGTGCAGGCGGCCCCCTGCTGAGGAAACACTGGAGACATGGAATAAAAACATAAACTACCTGGGCTAAGAATCATAAAATTAGTAAAATTGAATAAATAAAATACATTTAAACCGAATAAAAAGTAATAGAATAAGAATAACAAGTAAAAAGAGGACGAGAATGTATAACTAAAATAAGACAAAAGTATAGCTAAAAATAAATAGTTAAATATGGGATTAGTTAAAAGCTAAATTAAAAAGGTGGGTCTTGAGCCTACTTTTAAAAATATGAACACTACTACTGGCCAAGGACGCAATATTATAAATGACAATAACACTAGACAACACACAACAGTAACATGAGCAAGAGGTCGGCGGCAAACATGGTCAGAAGTTAATGCACAAGGATATTAAAGTGCAGTACTCTTATTAACACTAGCAGCACTTAGTACCATTACTTAGTAAGTTATGGCTGCATGGAGTCTCCACATCTCCCGCTGCACCATTTTAGGAGTAGTTTGACAAAGTATACGAAAATTAGGCTATGGATTAACCATTATTTAGATTTTTTTTCTTTAAAATCCTGAATCAATCTTGCGATTTTATCATTATTGTGATTTTTTTTTGTCCACAGTATTAATGAGGTGAAAATCCAAAATCGTGACAGCCCTAATTTAACTATTTGCCAAGGGTCATCTAAGATGAGACAAGAGAGGACAGATTCCCTGGAAACAAAGCAGAGCAAGCTATATGCGTGAGAGGAACACAGAGAAAAAGAGAGACCACCTTAAGATCGCAGCTGCAGAAATGTGAAGAATGGTGATTTATTGGCAAATACAGAAGGATAAGATGCTAAGAAAAGTTCGCATGGGTTTTAGACATTTATCTCTTGCTGTTTATAACGCAATCTGTGACATCCAGGCATGTATATCCTAGTGCCGTATGTGCGCCATGAGGACAACGGAGGGAGAGAGAAGAGGGAGCTGCAAATGATCCAAACTCAGTCATCTATACTTTGTTTCTTTACAGTCTGTCCCTCTGTTTAACCGTGCACACCTCTGATGTGTGACCATAGGGCTAATACATGCAGGATTCTTCCATATTATGAGCAATGAACTTGCAGAAATTTCATATATTGTGCAGGATTCAAAAAATCCTGGGCTATAATTCAGGCCCTGCATCCTCCGGAGTCTGATACAGCTTATGACGATTTACACTGAAACAGCCTGTTCTGAGCAGGGATGAAACAAAGTAGTTTAAGGCATGTCAAAAGTTAATGATTTGTTTGGGGAAGAAACTTCACAAATAGGCTTTGGGGACATCTGGGGCCAGTGTAAAATTAAAAAGAACTAACATGGTTCCTTAAAGTTAAAGCTGGGGTTGGCGATCTGATTTAGATACACTTTTTGAAACACTGGTTAAAATGGTCTTTATGACCCGATGGTAATCAACTCATTATGTGTTCTTAAAACAGAGCGAAAAATATCCGCTATCTACAGCAGGAGTAAAACAGGGAAAACCCCAACCAATAATCTTGCCGGGATACCTTCTTTTACACCAATCAAATCCCGTCGCTATTCTGCGTGCCTGCTGGGCGTGCATTTTCCCGGCGTGCACCGACAGTGCGTGTAGCATGTAGCATGTAGCATGTAGCGTGTAGGGAACAGACTCCGCTGGAAAATGCTTACCTTTCAAGTTTTGTCTTTGAAAATAAGGGAAGTCCGCTGTGAGCAGTCCCACAACACCAACCAAGCTCCAGTATCCCTCACATTTAAGACAGATGTACAAGAAATCTAAAATAAACTCCGTTTTTCTAAGTTTGTTCCGCTGTTGGCTCTAATCTCGCAAGAACTGCCGTCCATGCTACTGCAGGTGGCAGTTCTCGCGAGACTTCTTCTTCTTTGGTGGTTGGCATCCATCATTTTGGAGCATTACCGCCCCCTTCAGGCTAGAGACAGACAACTAGTTCTCCAAAATTGCCAACCCCAGCTTTAAGACTGCCTTAGCTCCAGCCCTTTGTCTGTCTTTGGGGTGAGTTCATGCAAATTTAGGACAACCACCACAGACAGGATTCAAAGTCCTATGCAGTAAATATACTGTGACCTTCAGACCTTACCAAATATTACCAAACAGTCTATACCCCAGACTGAAGAATTTCATCCCCAGAATAAATGTAAATTATATCGTACACTGCAAGAAATGATGCACTAATAAAATCCCACATTTAGTATAACTCCACCTACAAGTGAGCACCTATGGAACTTAACCATTCAGATCACCATTTTAACAAAGTATCCACAGGGTGCTGGTTTGGCGGAGTGGTTAGCAACCAGGCACTGCATGTATGTGCTTCTGCTGGTCTGGGTTCAGGTCCCGCCTGTGACCAGTCCGCGGAGTGTCTTCCCCTGCTCCCTCACCCCCTTTCACAGGCCTATCCACTGTCTCTCTCCTATCAATAAAGCCACAAAATGCCCAAAATATACATTAAAAACAAACAAACAAACAAAAAAAGTATCCACCAGCTGTTTTTCTCTTTTGAAAACAGAAAACAATTGTTCTTTCGAGTCCAAATGACCTTCTTTGGTATATGTGAGAAGACGAAAACATACTAACAAAATGTCAAATAGCACACAAAGTTGTAAACCTCATTGTTTTGGTCTTACAGGTACAACTTAACTGTTCATATTTCCCCTCACTTCTTTAATCATCATTATTTTCAGCAGCAAGCAGCTGTTTTCAGTGAAAGGGCTCTAATAAATCCACTGTACACAACCCGCTCAGCACCAGACAGCTGACACACACAGTTAGTGCCTAGCTGGTGAACACAGTGGTGCATTTAGCGGCTAAAGAGCCAGATATTTCCCCAGTGAACATCAGACTTACATTTATCAGGTGGCTGGGCACACAGCTTCAAAGGACCAAAAATGTTACCCTGCCTGATATGTAAATGGCTGTTTGGGGGCAAGTTAGACATTAAAATTTAAACTGTGATGCTGTATCAGTCTTTAATGCAGGCATACTGCTAAATGTGATTTTTGCCAAGCTTGTTTACGTCAATATTTAAAAATGCGTCACCTTTTTACAGGTAATATATCGTGACTTTTACTCCAAGAAGTTTTTAAAAATGTATCTTTTAAAAACTGATCATCAAGGCTTTGTTCACTTTAAGCCTATTTATAAACATTAATTGGAAAGAAAATGAGACATTATTCTGCTCATATCATGTAGAGGAAAAAATTATTTTTCATTTAGAGTACCCAAAATATTTTTTCAGAGCTCTGTTTTTAAAGGGTTACATATTTCACTTACTTTCAAGAGAATTCAAGTTTGTATCACCCCTGATCACTTGTTTCTTGTGACATGACCAGCATTCCCTAAAAATATCATCAAAATCTGTCAAGAGCTTTTTGAGCTATCTTGCTAATGGATGAACAAAGCAACCACGAAATGCCAGTTAAAACATAAACCTAACTGGCAGAAGAAAAAGTGGCAAACATAGTTGAGGTAAGATGGATAATCAGAGTGATGGTCAGCAAGATTGCTTGCTTGATTGTTGATCCAAAAAGTTATTAGTGTGAATGGAACTTTGAGGATCACTGTTACTGTTGTAGTATTCCAAACATTCATGTGCAGTTAGCCTCCTTATGCATGCCTCCACTAATACTAAGTTGTTATATGTGATATGTCCTCTACCAGAGCATGTCCTTCTGCCTGTGCACAACGGAAAGAAAATGTGCTGTTTCCTGGAGTTTTTACTCAAAACTCTGAACCCTTTCCAGGCACCAAAACCCCGATCTCTATTATAACAAATTTCCAAAATGCAACAGGCAACTGTTTTCAGTGGGAAAAAGTTGTGTAAACATGTTCTTAATGATCCAGCAAGAAAACGGCTCAGATAATCATGTTTGAAAAACAGACTGAAGTAACCTCAGATAATATTCATTTTCATCTTTGCTAACAGCATGCAACACCAGAAAAAGATAGAGGGGGGAAGGGAGTAAGCAACCAATTGGTATGCCGATCTGTCTCCTGGCCTATATGAATCTCTTTCAACAGAAACTCTTTGTGCTTTTTAAAAAGAACTTAGACAGTCAGCCCAAATGAAAACATGCTGCTCTTATCTCTGTTCTTTCTTCAATTGTTTTGCCTTTTATTTTAATAAAAATGTAACATTTGGGATTGAAACACTATCGTAACATGTATTGACATAACATTTGTTGTGATTTGGCACTTTTCAATCAATTGATCAGTCTTTATTTTTTCTGTGCCACATTATATAAAATGTTATCTCAAGACACTTCACAAAAGAGCTGAACAAAGCTATACTCTTCTTTCATACATTAAATAGCATTTTGGTTGAATGACCTGTATAACAAACATAAAAACTGTTTTAGTAATTACCAGTGCTGTAAATTTAGTGCAGCTGGTGCATACATATATGTCCTGCTTACCCCAAAATATTTAATGATGACATTAAACATTTTTATAAAACTGAGAAATAGAATAGATGTATTTATTGTTTGTGAACAGGATATATCAAATACTTAAGAAGGGATTTTGATGAAATTTTCAGGAAATGCTTGTCACAGGACAAGGAAAAAGTGATTTGAGTTTGGTGGTAAACTATGGCTGTTGATACAGGATCTTTTTAAATAATTTGTTAACTGAGCAAGTTCTGGCAGTTTTTCTAATCTTTCACAATAACTTGCCCAATAATGCTGGACATGCCTTGGCACTCATTTGTGCTCTTAGGTCATTTGTAGTTGACCACGTGACTGATTTAACCGGACAGATTCATTATAATTGATCTGTTTGAAAGGCTGAAGGGTGAGTTTTGATTTTTCTTTTTTTTACATACAAGTAAATACATGAACACACATCCAAGCCCAGTATGAATCCCTACAATCCATGCAAATAATGACTGATTGATTGATCTACTAATTCATTGACGGATTGATTGATTAGATCATATGTGTCAGACTCAAGGCCTGGGGGCCACATCTGGCCCGATGGACAATTATATCTGGCCCGCAAGATTGTTTTATTAGTTTTTGTTATTAATGGCCTGGTGGTATGAAGTACTGATAACACACAAACTAAAGATCCCATAATGCAGTGCAATAGCTGCCTTGCTGAACAATAGACAACTGGAAAAAAGCACAATTTTTATACAATATTTTCTTTTTGTTGTTGCATGTTCATATTTCCAACCTTTTATTTTGACAGGAGATATTTTTTATGGAGAGCTAGACCTTTTAAGTTATTTATAGTTTCAGTTTCTTTATTCTGTAACAGTATTTGTGTCTATTTATTCATATTTATAAAAAAAATAGTTTAGTTTTAATGTGTTCAATAAATATTTTTTCCTTTTTGGCCCTTGACCTAAAGTGTGTTTTGAGTTTTGGTCCCATGTGCAATTGAGTTTGACACCCCTGGATTAGATGCTGTGCAACTTACTATAAAAAAAGTAAACTGGAAAGATGATCATATTCTCTCTTAAATGTTTCTGACTTTTACCCAGTTCTCTGTCCCTCACATGAAACTCTTTCTGTCCTTCTGACATCCATCTGATGCTCAGCAGGACATGTCGTAGCTGTGAGCAACCATGTGCAAGTTTAAAAAAACTAAGAGGGTCCTTTTTTTTATTTTATGGCTTTAGACATGATATCAGCATATCTTGGATGTCAAATATCCTACTTGAATCCATTCAAGTACATGCAAAGACAGTGTATTCTCTTCTCCAGCCATTTATGGCACCATTTTAAGTTTGTCAACTGGGTTAGAATTCAGAATAATTCCACTCAAGAACTTGATATTCAGAGCACTCTGAAGACAGTGTCATTTGTCAGGTCCATTTGGTCAGTTTGAATGCATCAGAGAATGCAGAGAAGTTAAACTGGTGGAGGGAGGCACACAGACTGGTGGTTTGTGATGAATTTTTGACCATGCACGCACACAAACACTCAGAGACACACAGTGGAGCTGACAGGCGGGTCTGTGGTGAGACTACCAAACACGTCTTTTAGGAATCTTCTAGTGTTTCAGATAGCCAATCGTGGTCTGCTCTTTAATACTGCCAGTCTGCTTTATCAAGTGCATCAGCTTGGGAACAGATCAGCAGGAACCTATTAAGAATCAAGAACAAGCTCAATGCTGTGTTATTTATTTATTTACATGTTTACTTACTTATTGGGGCACCACAAAAATGTTGTTTTTCCTGAATAAATGAGGTCTAACATCCCCCTCGGCAAAGACTCTCACACAGAAAAGGAGGGGTATTTCCTTCAATGATTTATGATGGACATCCCCCCACCAACACCACCACCACCAATTTCATTTAACACTCTGCAAAGTGTGAGTCTCCTTTAAGTAAGATTTAACCTTAATGTGTAGAACTTAAGTCAATGTTAAGAAAAGCTATTTTCAAGCTGCAGCTTCATGTACATTATAGTTGCCTGCAGTTGTGTCAGCCTTTGCTACTTATGTGTCTTTTTATTATTTGTTTTCTGTTATATCATTTGCATATACTAACTTATTGATGCAGCTGACTCACCAGAGACTTAACAATAGTATATCATTGTGACATCAAAACACTGTGTAGAAATGTTTTAATTTTATGACGAAACAGAAGAAAAAACAGTCTCACAGGAAAATATTGTCCTTCAGCTTTAGTGTGAGTCTTATTTCCATTTCACGTGTTTTTTATGAGCAGTGCTGTGGGATTGGTGAACAAAGAATCACACTCAAACACACACACACGCATTACCACACACCAGCTCACTGCCTTTTATGGTTAATAAAATATTAAAGATAGATGCTGCAACTTTGACTATTCCCAGGTGAATTAATTTGGAGTTTTATGAATGTTGGTTGAGCTGAATTTAACAGTCCCCCATTAATCTGTCCTGCACTGATTCTGTTTCATTCACTTGATTGCATTTTAGAGTTTAAAGCTGCAAACTTCTAGCTGCCTAAACAAGAATTCTCTGCCTAACTTCCTCTGCTTCCAAGAGTAAAACAAAAACACACTTGATAAGTGAGTTTTCTGAGACAAATTCTACAATACATTCATGGTGTTAAAATTGTTAGGAATTTAAAGAAAAGGACTTTAATTAACTATTGCTGTAATTAACAAGGCTAAACCTCAGGATTTTTGTCCAATGGTCACCCTGTCAGTTTGGGGGATCGTGGAGCTTTATGCTGCGTTTTAACCATGGAGTCTAGTTCAGTTTGGCTGTTGGCTCTGCATGTATTTACTGGGGTTTCCATTGTCATATAAAGAGATAAAGTACCAAAACAACCAGTCCATCCTTCCCCCTTTTTGGCACACTAAGAGGTAGAGCTAGAAGTGCTTTAGTCAGTTGATTGGTCATAAAAATGATCAATTCTCATGTGACAGTTGCAAAATTGAAAACACATACAACACCATGTTCAAAGAGGCCGTGGATTTACAATGACGTGTTCAGTGTTGTTTCTGTAAAGGATGTCTGCATGAAACAAAGCTCCACAAAGAACCAGAGAACTGGAAGCGCTCCATTGTTGCTCTTTGTTTACATTATGCAGTCTACTGCAGACTGCTTTGCTTTGCACACATTTGTGAAAGCTGTTCCAGTACAAGTGGTAGTTAACTGTTTGGCTTAGATCATTTGAATACAGTAATTTCTTGTTTATAACACACATTTTTTTTGTTCCTAAATAAGGTGTAATTTTCAATTGCGTTTTATACACAAGCACAAGCAAAATATGTAAAATATTTTATCTGCCAACATCGCAATTACAGCACATCTGACACAAAAATCTGAAATGTTCTCTCTCTCTGCAAAATATTACCACCAAACTTGCGTAACTAAAAATAAATGGACTGTTAAAGCTAGGGTCTACCATCTGAAAACCAGTTTGGCTGTTGAGACAGGTTTGAAAAACGCAGCCTGCCCCCCCTTCACTCACCCTTCCCCTCCGTGTTCCAAGATCCCGCCCCCCAGGTCGTGTCGCCTCCTAACAACACGCCCCCTCTAATAGAGCAACAGCAAGCATGTATTATAAGATGATACATCCATGGCAACAAGCCGGCTGGCATATAATATCAGCAGCAACAACAACCAAAAACAACTCAGCTCAACTGAAAGTAACAAACACGACAGTCATCCCCCTTGTAACACACAGCGGTAGCCATTTCAATTGGACCGGCGGCGAAGCGGGTCTGGCGTCACCAGAGCAGAGTCGATTGTGGGCGAGGATTTATCCTCTCGGCGTGTCTTCACCAGCTCAGTTTACAATGCTAATGATGCGTGGCTAACTTATGCCAAAATTTATTGACAGAGCCTCCCCGTTCTGACCAACAACATTCAGTCATTAGCCAGTATAGGTACAGGCTAACCAGAGTTATTCAGCAGACATCTCCCATTGTAGTAAACAAAGCGGCGCAGCGGCCGTTCGCCAGCCAGTGCCCAGTGCTGTGGCCGGTGCTGCGGTCGTCCGCCAGCCGGTGGCCCGTGCTGCAGCCAGCCGTTCGGTAGCCGGTGCAGTGTTCAACAATCCCAAATCATTCTGCAGCTTTTTCCCTCTCCGTTGGGACCTGTATTGCTCATATTTCTTCCTTACTTCAGCCTTTTACTCGAAACTTTTATGTTTCCTTTTCTTCGATGTGGAGGGTAACAGAAGCAGCCTCCCGGCTCCATGACACTTCAGTAGCTGTGCAGCTAGCTGCTCACCGGTACATGAGCGAGGTAATGGGGAGGAGGCGGGACCATGGGCGAGACGGTGCGGAGCAGGGGAGACAGGGGATTGGATGGACTCACGGACCAATCCGAACCGCCTTTCCGTCAACTATTATGCTGTTTTGCAGCGGATACACTCAATGGATTTTTTTCATTCTTTTTGGTCTTTGAATAGCGTAGATCGGGCATAGGACCATAATGGCCTTATAAACGGTGTTATAAAGATGTACCAAGCTTCCAAATCGTAGACCATAGCTTTAAACTGTTCTAATCCAATATTTTGGGTCTTCATTTGATTGCCTTCATGTAATGCTCATGTAATTCTCAAGTGTTACCACTCTTGTGCAAACACAGGCCCTGACATCTTGTGAGCAAGGGGACTGAAATAGCTATGCTGTGACTGGTCAAAGACATCGGCATGTTGATAGCTGCTCTCTGATAGGCCAGCACACTATGACATAGCATGCATGGACAGAAATCGAGTTACTGCACATGAGTAAGCAAAAGGTGTTTCCACATCTGGTTTAGAGAGAAAATCGTATACAGCATATTTGTGAAAAACCTGAAATTTCATTGATTAAAACTTTGAATAAAGGTAATTGAGGAGTTGTCTGAGAGAGTAAGGTATGGGCAAGATGTGGGTGCGTGTTGTATTTGATTAATGCATTTTTCCTGGAAAAAAAAGCATGAAAAAATTGTGATGCATGTTAAGATTGGTTGTATTCGAGAAATTAAGGTATGAACACAGCAACTGATCCTTGTGTCTATTAACAACAATGCCAAGCTTGCATGAAGAGGTGGTCTTAGCCTGCTCCAATTACCTCCTTAAGCAGTTTATTTACAACCTCAATCCAACAACCAAAACAAACTGTGAAGGGCTGTCTCATCACATTGCTGTAGCAGTATAAACAGCACCAGTAGTAGTTATAATATCTTGGTAGGGCTACCAGAAACACTACCTAATAAAAGTCTTTTGGATCCCATGGAGTCACCTTCTGTGCACAGGCACAACATACTATGAAAACAGCAACAGGGTAACATCACTCACTGTCCCTACAGTAGATCATCACAGGGCTCAACAGTCTGACTGATGAAAAAACTTGTTAAGTTCCCTGAATATGGTATGGCTTTCTCAGGCAGGAAATGATTACATTTTTAGGGTTATCTCCTTTTCTGCATTTTTGACAGTGTCTTTCCAGACACCAAAACAGATGTTATGGTGTACTGAGCTACTGTGCAGTGACCTCTGTGTTCCCTCCTCTGTGCATTAAGTTTGTGGACATTTGTATTGTAAGGTGTGATGTGTAACATGTTCATCTAATTCATAGGAGAATTGACCTCTTCTAGAAACCATGGCTTGTTTATAAAACATGGCTTACCAGATTCATTCCCATACTGCTGTGAATGATTTATAGTCATAACAATGCTCGGTATGATGCAAAGACTTCAACCCAAACTGCCTTTTCAAGTCATTCTGTCTGCTTAAAAATACAGCCATGTGAACATGAAATGATAGAAAGCAAATACCGTAGTTTCTCATATGAAACACACATTTTTTTTGCTCATAAATAACGTCTAATTTTCATGTGTGTTTTATACATAAGCACAAGACAATTATCACTCTGTGATGAATTAATTATAGTCATATTTAGCATGTAAAGTTTTTTTATGTCATAAACTCGTTTTTAATCTGATTTCAGTGTTTTGATATTTTTCTGGCCTGGCACTGTTCACATTTCTCTCAGTCCCAGCAGTGATCCCTGGTCTGGAGAACAGGAAAAACTTGATTTCCCATTAGAAAGCTCAAAGTGGCGTTCTTTGCTCTTCTTTTAGAGAAGAAATCAAGTCCATTTACGATAAAACTGCAGATCTTGCTGCATCCACAGGGACCACTTTACACCAGGCTGTTGTTTTCAAGCATGCATCACTTCCTGTTGTTGTCACATCTGCAGCTCCCGCCTCTGTCCCCTGATTGGACCCTTAAGGTTGGATAGTCTTGATGCTTTTGGCTTCTTGTGCTTGAGTCTTTAGGGGCCGAAGAACAATGTTTTGATCTGCCACAATAGCCTAAGTGAATTTCAATGAAAATACTTCAGATCATAATTAATTAATCTCTCATTTTTATCACCTGACAGCTCTAGAAAATATGTAAAATATTTTTTCTCACCAACATCGCAATGATAACACATCTGATATTATAAAGCTGAAATATTCTCTTTCTCTGTGAAACATTACCACCAAATTTTTGTAATTCTTATAAAAGACTAAAACACTGTAAAAATCATCTAATTCAATTAGTTTATATTTGAGTAATGACCATGTACATCTCAAGCATTGCAGTGTTAGGAAAATGTTCCGTTTGGAAGAAGGCACATGCAAGATTAGAGCAGTTAGCCAGCCTTTTATTGACAAAATGTCAGACAATACACAAGATAGAAAAATCTGTCAGCTGCTGGAGTCTCCACCACAAGGGATGTACTGACAAGAGCCTTGATCATAGGAATATACATAATCTTAAACTCTTTAGGTTCTAGGGCGATGTATTCATATCACATGTTGAGATCTTGTCACATGTCTGGTTTCATATATACTATGTCTGCTAGGAAAAATATGACTGTTAGTTAAAGGTCAAATTTAAGGTAAAGGGTTAAGAGAAAGTTCCTTTAGCTCAACCTAGTCATCACAAACAACAGGAACAGAAAACAAGAAGCAAGTCAAGTGCTATCTGACAGATGGTGTATATTACAGATAATATGATACCTTTTAACTGATCAGCTATAACATGATATCTTTGAATAAATGCTTAGCATAGAATCATAAAACATATCACAACGATATCACTCACATGTAAACACAAAGGGCGTTGCCATCTTGTGAGCAAGGGGAATGAAACAGTTACACTGTGATTGGTCGAAGACTGGCATTTTCATAGCTTCTCTCTGATTGGCTGTTACACTAGCACAGCGCATGTTCTGGCAGAGAATGAGTAAGTGTGCATGTAAAGCACAAGGTATTTCCGCTGCGGTTGAGAGAGGGTAAGGTTTGGGCAAAATTGACGTGCTTTTCTTTCTTATTTCTTCATATCTGTTATTGTCACTCTTGCTGTTTAGTCAGGATCTCATGGTTAGCAGTTGACTTGACAGAGCAAGCTGTTGGAGGCAGGACAAAAATGTTCTGGTCTGACATAAAGTAACACTTAAAAATGTGGTCCTGAGACCTTACTTAATTCCCAACCCCTGGTCTGTAGTTTACCGCTCCCAAAAGGTACTTGTAATTTAAAAACAGCATTTTTTGGGGCTTGAATATGAACAGACAAATTGTAAAAGACCCATTTACATCCCTGTGTGTGCTCACAAACAGTATACCACACTATTTTAAGACTGTGTGGTAGTTGGACCACATGCTTGAAAGATGGTTGGAAATACATATGTACAACAGTGTCTTTATTAAAAGGTATTGCTTCTGGGAAAAAAATCCTCTAAAATTACCTGAAGTTTTTATGTAGAGACTTAGGTGTAGAGACTTAGCAGAAACCAGAAACAACCATGCAAATGTGATGCCTTATGAATCCAATGCAACAACTGATTACTGTTTTGAATGAACACTTAAAAATTATAGACAGTTTTAAACATATTTATCATTTAAGTGGAACCACCATAGAATCATAAAGTATCCCACAATGGTATCACTCTTTGTTAGTTATCCATCTGTATATAACACATTCACGCCTTTTCATGCCCATTTGCACAACACTGATGCAGCAGGGGGAGCCGCTTGAGGTCAATTGTTGCCTGGAGCACAGTCAGCCCCCAGATCCCTGACCAAGCGCACTATCCAACTGTGACACCAATACTTCAGCTTCAAAAGCTCCATCGCAGTTAGATAATAATACAAGATAAATCCCTATCAACTCCTGTTTCGCAGAACTTTAAATTGAACAGTGCATCCATATATATATTATATACTGCTAATCCCTTTGTTGATTCAAGGAGCTGGAGCCCATCTAGGCTGACATGGGACTAGAGGTGAGAAACACCTTGGACCAACCTCGAGCCAATCACAGGGCTATGAAGAGACAGTCAACTCATCCAAAGCCTGTGCTTTGAGACACATGCACTTCCATCTATGCCACTGTTCTACCCTGAACAAAGTATTATTCTCTTGAATTATTCAACCCTTTGACAGTATGCACCTATGGAGAAATTTGTTATTGCAAGCATAACAGTTTTTTAGCAAGGCTATAGGCATGATCATATCCAGGCATTATGGCAATAATGTAAATGGGACTCTTGGGCCCTTAACTGAAACCCCAAGAGGACACTAGGGTAACTACAGTTTGTGGCACTTTCTATACTGGCCTCATTTTTCAACACCAAAGGTTTCAGCTACTTTAAAGATGTAGATATGCCCAATCTACAGCTTGTTGCAGTGCCCCAGGTGGCCAAGTCATCAATGAGGTGTATGGATGAAATATTCTATTAGATTTTTCTTGAACAAGCTAATTAGTGTATCTTTAAGACAACAGTGGTCAAACCACTATGCTGCTGTTCTTTGACTATGACAAAGGGATTACAACATCCCTCTCCTCCTTTAATGCAAGTAAATACTGCACCAAATCCCAGAAGTAGTTAGTCTCAGATACTTCACACAGCAATTAGGAGCTGCTTTGCAGATCTTTGCAGCATATTCAATGAGAGCAAGCTCACATCTACAGTACAGATGTGAGGCAGGGTATCACACACAGGCCACCAGTTAGCTTCTCTACACTGCAGCTGCCTTCCCATAGACCAGACAGCAGCCACTTCATCAAAATCAGCTGCTGGAAAGTCACATAAATTACCCACAGGAACCTAAGACAGAGCTTGAAATAGCAATCAATTTCACAACTCTCACAGCTGATGTCATATGCGGTAAACACTGCTGTGCATAGCTTATGCTAATGACAAGGACAGGGAGGGGGAGTAAGAGAGAAAGATGGTCCTTAGATGATAAAGTCCTTTGTTGTGATTGGTTAAGTGATGAGCACTGGTGCAATATGCCAAATAAATTACCCATGGGACAGGATAGAAGGCTCTTAGTGGTAGATCCCTTGTAATAGAGATCTATATACCAGTCCACAGATCACAGGATTATCACTTTTTATTCCAAAGCATAGAAAAGACCTTTAAGGCATTTTCTTCAAAACATTGATAAGATAACAAAGGGAATTATGTTTACATTGTATATGCCTCTGAACATCTTGAGTGTTTGCTTCAATGGCTTAAATGTTTTGTACATTGTGTTCATGCTGGGGAATTTCTTGTTGTAAGCTGCATGATTAAATAGCATTGCAGTCACGTGTCATTAGCTCAATGTAATGATAATCAAAGTTCAGACTACAGCAGTTCTGCATAATAGGATTTCCAGTCAATAGCTATTTCACTCCTACAGCTGGACAACTTTGGGTTAACCTACCCAGAAAACTCTTATACTTATTAAACACCTGCATGGTAGTTCCCCACACCTTTTCCCCTGGCACCCCTCATAGCTGGACCAGAGAGTGGAGCTTCCCTGACGTACTAGCAATGTGTTTTCATTGTTTGGCCCTGTCAGATTTAAGGCTATTAAACCTTGAGTAACATTGATGACTATGGAAATGTTAACACACCTTGACATACTTTCTTTCCAGGTCTTTGTAGAAGAATGTGTTTATTGACTCCATTTATCTAAATTAAATAAATTCAAATGATCAGACATGGGGCCCTAATGGCACAGCACAGGGTGGCACAGGGTGTGCGGAGCCTGGCGCACCCCTTGAAGTATTAATTTCATCGGGCTCACTGCTGTGTGCAGCCAAATTGACAATCTGATAGACCGGCTGCGCGGACATGGGTGTGAGGGTGCACCAGGGGGAGGTGCCGACAGGTTCAGGTTGGCACAGTGAAATTTTCACGAAAATTTTGTGCCAAAAAAATGCAAGGAAAGTGCGCTGAAAGATCGCCAGCTCCAATCTGGTCTATTATTCTTGGCGCAGGCAAAGCGTACCCCCGCAGCTGTAATTTGGTGACAGGCACACATGTGTGCACATGGCAACAATGCCTCAGAGGCAGATTTCCAGAGTGTCAGGCACATTTCAATGCAACAAACAATTACATAAATCACTATTTATGTAACTGAACCAGCATATACATTTGTATCTATATTATTTGTCCCGTCACATCTGATGTCGGATTAAAGCCGTTTGTCATAATGGAAATTTAACCTGAGGGCAGCTGGAAGTTTGATGCACATCTCAGAAGCCAGCAATAAACAGCCTTGTTCACACAGATACAGTGTTTCAGGTGCCCAAAAATGCACATTTTTGATAAAGGATCCCAAAGTGGATGAATCTGAAAAACACCAGCCGAGCATTTCCGTGTGGACAATGAATATGGATAGTTTCAGACAGACATCTTACCCCCACTCTCACTTACACTGCACATGTAAACCCAAATGAAAACAAAAATAATGGTGCGTTCGTGCTGAAGAAGCTACTGAGCATGTTATGGCTTTAACAACAAAATCTCTCGCTCTTTATGAATCTCATGAACCATGAGGAGACATGGAGAACAGCATACACCAGTGTTCTTTCACTTTTCACATGATGTTTACGCATGCTCCATGTCTTCTTCTCTGGTTTTTGTATATGTCTACAGAAGCATTACAGTACCACTTACAGACCTGGTATATACAGTATATGAATACGTATGTATAGCATTTTCAGTATTTTCATGTGTACAAACACAATTGCTGAAAAATGCCATCTTTACAGAGATTGTTTCAAATACGGAAACATTTCGATCTCCATGTGGACAGGGCCTAAGGGTGCTGTTTGTATGAACACACCCAATGATTCCCACATTCAGCTAATCCTGGTACCTGATACCGCAGAACTGCTTTGCAGGTGTGGGTGCAAGGATGGGTGGAAATAGGGTAAACACTCAAAGAAAATAGTCAGGGGCCACAACTGCTTTTTGCACTCATGTACAGCTAACTCTAGTGAATTCAGGAAATTTAATAGGTTTCTTAAAAGAGTTTTTGCAAGTCACTCAATAAAGAGTGAACATATGCAGCTAACTAAGGTCAGTTCAGGAAGCGTTTGCACATATGTGAATCAGTTTTGGCATGCTAATTAATAGCCTTGCAGAGCAGACAGACCTGCCTGATTCTGAAATCCTGCAGTTCCGTCTTGCCAGCCTCCGTTGTCCAATGAATTCACTCGGCTGAATTCTTAACGGCCCAATCAGGGAAGAGAGGCGGGAGCTGCAGAATGCGGACGTGACGACAACTGGAAGTTGAGAACCCGAAGTCGAGAACGGACATGCCGATTAGCCTATTGTCCTCATGGCTACCTAGTGAAACTCGGCGAAATCTGCCCTCCTCAGAAGTTTACTTGTAGGGATTGTCTTTGACAAGGTTCATGTAACATAAGTGTTAAATGAATCATCTGTGTGGTACAATTTAGTGTAAGACGATAGAAAAAGGCTGTTAGCTGTTAGCAGCTAAGTTAGCAGCTAACAGCTAATGGTCATTAACTGTTGTTAGCTGTTAGCGGCTAAGTTAGCCGCTATGGCTAACATCAATTAACTGTTGTTAACTGTTGTTAGCCATTCGTCGCTACATTAGCCGCTATATATGCTACATTATAGGAGGCAACACTGCTTGATGTGGATTGGTCTGTGATGAATGTGACGAGCCAAACGATTGTCCAATCACAAGCTTGTGTTTTTTTTTAACGTTCTGCCCCTGAAAACAAATTTAAAGGGGTCCTACCCAGATGGACTGGTGAAATATTTCTGTGGCAGATATATTGAGCTGTCCATCTGGCTTGTCAGGTTAGCTAATTAATGGAGGAGCAGGAAAGAGACAGAAACACAGTGGGGGAAGTAGGAAGTTTCAGGATAAGGTTTGGGTGAAAAACCTTGCTGTTTTCAATAACATATGCAGCTAACTCAGGCTAATTGGATCATTTTCAGTTTCTGTTCGTGTGTGAATCAAGTTTATTCTAGTTCAGGCTCAGTTTATGGAAATAGGATGATAAAATATAACCAAGACTGGTTTTCTCATAAGATCTTTTGTAAATAAGGGAAAAAAGTCAGCTGTCAGAATGTTTGTGATTAGGCTTAACTGAGGATGAAACAATGGGCAACTCTGAGCCTGCAGAGGCAATGACCTGTCAACAAACTAGTCCCACGGAGCAAAACCAGATCCTCCTCTGATCCTCCAATACCCTGTCTGCTTTTCCTTCTCAAGGGATAAATCCTTGTCTCAAAGGCCACCACGCCACTCTCTTCACACTTTCTATTTCAGGAGGAGGAAAAGTTACAAGTTTGCTCCTTCTTCTGATTTCCGTGTCGTTTCATCTTCGCTCTCTCATCTCCTGTGGGCCGTGTAGTGCTGGTGGACTTGTTGAAGCTATACCATACTCTCTCTCTCTTCAACACATCATATTCCGACATATATATCTTCAAAAAACATCACAGAAAGCTCCCCGGAAGAGACCTCAAGGCAGCGAGCTTCTGTAGCTGCTGAGCTGTTGAGAGATGCTTGAGCGAAGTGACGTGTTTGATATAAGTGGCTTCAACACCTGCTTTAACAGCAAAAGGAGCAGTTTGCAGCTTGTCATTTCTGGTGGTATTCTTGTGTTAAGCATTTCTGACAATATTTATGTAATTTTCCTCAATCAGAAAATAATTAACAACAGATGTGAAGTCAATATTAACATCCCAGGGTGTCCTATGTGCCAATTTAAGATTAATTATAGGTCTAGGGCTGGTTTTCCCAGAGTTTGAATCCTGATCCAAAATGAGTGTTATTGGTCTGTTTTTATTTGGATGTAGACTGTCAGTCAAACATCATTAAAAAACTGCAAAAACTTAGATCTTAGCAAGTTAAATTATCTAATTTCAAGTCAGAAACATCCACAATACTTACTAAAATCTCATAGTTATTTAACAAGTCTGGATGGATATCTTATTACAAGGAACTAAAAACACAAATAATGCACTGAATAACTTGTATATGCGAGAAAATATCTGCCAATGGAACAAGCACTATTTTACTTCTTGAGGATCTGAATATCAGGTATAGGAACTACTTAAGACAGCACATCTTACTTCTAAGACATTATAAAAGTTAAATTTGTCTTACCACATTGGCAGATATTTTGACTTATTACAAGCAATTCATGTTTTTTTCTTGGTTCTTAAGTACTGAAATAAGATGTGTAGATCAAGATGCCAGGCATTTTTGGCTCACAACAAGTCATGTTAGATTTTAAGAATTGAAATTGGATAAAGAAACTTCCTTAGATTTGAGTTTTTGCAGTGAATTCTTTTCTTCCCTCAAGTCAGCGCTGGTCACCAATGTCTGCATGCACCCTCTGGCTTGAAAGAGTGAGGGGGAGATAGCGGTATGTAAATCTAAGTGACACTTAAGATTGTAGTGTCCAAGATGCCAAAGGAAAAGGATGAAGGTTCACAAAAGACTTATAGATGCAAAAAGCTGTGGAAATGAGTGTGGGTGCTCTAAGATAGTGTTAAGCTTTTCAAACTGGGCAGT
This sequence comes from Scarus forsteni, assembly GCA_036419115.1. Lineage (NCBI taxonomy): Eukaryota > Metazoa > Chordata > Actinopteri > Labriformes > Labridae > Scarus > Scarus forsteni. The sequence continues at coordinate 8,521,252 of JAZDUH010000049.1, forward strand.
CATCTCAAGATGAGGCATCTGCAGCACCAAAAGCAGTCACAATATTTGGAAAAAAAAAACAAAAAGGTAATGCATAAAGAACAACTTGTTTAAAACCAAAGAGAAAATAACCTTGGGCAGGCTTTATATTTGTGTTGGATTTGAGTCACTTGCTGTGTGAGTCATTTGTGAAAGTTGCACACAAGGCGGCAGTGAGTGAGAGTTTCACATCTGGGAAACATGACAGGAAGAACATGCGGAGCTTTACTTATTTATAAGAACATCATTCAAAGCAGTTAGAGAGCTGATTATACAGATAATGCTACACACAGTTTAATGTGCAGATTCTTCTTAAGGAAAGATTAGTCGGATCTTAAGGTGGAACTCTTCTTAGGGAGACTGTAGGCTGTTGTAACGGTAACACGTTTTACTTTTGCTTTACAAAAAATATGATCGCTATCTTTTAAAACCTTATTTCAAAAGTGTGCTGCTTATAAAGTGTGAGCATGCCAGCTTGGAGCATGTCGGCCTATATCAGGGGTCAGCAAATGGCAAAATTATTTATGGTCTGCCATTTTTGGCCCTCCCCATGATCTTGGAAGTATTCACTCATTTTTCTAAACAAACAAAACTTACCGATCAGTAACAGACAAATTTGAACCCCTCACAGCATCAGCTGACGCGTTTTAAAGCTACGGTTAATGCACAACCAGATGACTGTAGCAACTCACCTTGAATAAATTCCACTATTAAAGTTATTATGGGTAGGTATATTTTTTTCTTATGAACCTGAAGGCAGCCTCTCTTTTGATGAGAGATTGCTGCAGAAGGTAAAACAGCACAGAGCTGTCAAGCATGGAGTGAGCCGCAGGGCGTAACAGGTGAAAAAATAAATGAAAACTTTGTTTTCTCACATGTTCTGATGTTTCTTAGTTTATCTGAGAGCAGATCAGAAAGGAACAGACTGTTCATTGATTCATTCCGCCTTACAGAAACATACGAGATTGAGCATATGTCCACAGATGAGAAGATACACAGCAGTGGGTCATCAGTAATCTGTTAATTATACAATGTCCAGGAACATGTCTATTTGAACTCTCACTGAAAAGTGTCTGTCTGACTTTTATGAGGAGCTGTAAAAAGAATATTTCAGCATGAGTCTTCCTTAATATTCCAATAGAATAAAAAAATATATGACTTTTCAATTCCTGAAAATAGTTATTTCTGCCTGATAAATCCCAGTATAGATGTTGGTGCAAAATGTATCAAAAATTATAATACAAACTGGTTAAAGACGTATGATTTTTATCTGTTATTCTGTGAGTAATGGATACACCAAGGGCCCGATGTACTAAAGGTTTGCGTGTATAAAAACACGTGCAAGTATGATACCGCACGCAACGCTGATCTACTGACAGGGTGCACCAAAGTTTGCATCTGTCAGATGAGCAAAATAGCGCACAGTTCTTTTAGCATATTTGCCCTTACGAATATGCATATTACATGCAGATCATCAGAACGCACAACATACTGGGAGGAGGAGATGCAAATATGATCATTTAGCAACCGCAATGTGATTTATAGAACCTACAAGTGATTGTGTGCTGTGATTTGCATCTAAATTCATTACATTTGAAAAGCAGGTGCAAAAAGGGGCGCAGTGTTACGTACAGGAGGCTGTGATCATGGTGGCAAACGGGTCACATTAACGGAATATTTTACATCACTGCCTGAGTTTTTTTGATGAAAAGCAGAAAGACTTGGAGCTGTCTGTCATTATGAGGGACTGGAAAAAGAGTGACGACCCAGTGTGCCATGAAGACACTCGAGTAAAGTAAACCCTCTCTGCTTTGCGCTCTACATCACAGAGGAGGTCATTTAATCTATGTAGAATTAAAAAAAAAAAAAAAACTTCATCGCCATAATCACTCGGTTTGTCACTCGAAGCTGACAGCATCCCATACACTTAACTTGAATTCAGAAAAGGAAAATAAAAAATGACGATAGAAATGGGGCATGTGGGAAAGTGAAAATGTTGTCTGTCAAAATAACATCCAGAAAAATAAATAATAAATAGAATAAATAAAAATAAATAAATAAATAATTTAAGTGTGTTTATTGGCGTCAAACAATTGGGGCGTCGGTGGCGCAGTTGGATAGTGTGCTTGGTCAGTGATCGGGAGGTTGCAGGTTCAAGCCCAGCTCCGGGCGACACATGGCGATGTGTCCTTGGGCAAGACACTTAACCCCAAGTTGCTCCCACTGCTGTGTCAGTGGCGTGTAAATGGGCATGTAAGGGCGTGAATGTGTTAGAGATACTGATGGATAACTAACATAGCAACTCTGAACCATCAGTGAGTGACTGTGAGAGTGAATGGGTGTGAATGGGTAAGTGTGACCTGCGGTGTAAAGCAGCTTTGAGTAGTCAGAAGACTAGAAAAGCGCTATATAAGCTCAAGTCCATTTATCATTTACCATTACCAAACTCCATGGCTTCAATTTTCATTTTTCATTTATGGCCACTCTGCTCTCCCAAACTCTCCATGGTGACAGCTGGTAGCACACGGAAAATCCTCATTTAAAGAGGGTAGTCCACAACACTTTTGTATCTGTTATCAATCGCACATGTAGTGATCGTAGATCACCCACAACACAACCTTTAAAGGCATTTGCAATTTTTCAGTTTGCACACCCAGTTTAGCATCTGTTACTTTGGGTCTTAGTAGATCAGGCCCCAAGTGTTAATCACCCCAGCCCTTTCTCTCTCTCTCTCTCCCTTATTTAATACATGTAGAGGAAATTCAATTGAATGAAATCTATTTAAGAAAGACAAGGGTAGATTTTTTTATATTTATCTCCTTATATCAATTTTTTATTGTTTTCTGGCCCGCTGTATTGCAACTTTTGAAGAAGTTGGCCTGAGGCCAAACTTAATTGCAGACTCCTGGTCTATATTTTGATAATTTGAGGATAAATTTTCTCAGCACAAGGCCAGGTGCAGGGCACAAAGAGGATGGATTAAGCGCCTTGAGTATTCATGGGAGTGTTTTGGGTAACTTAACTGACCAATCAGAGTCTGCTCTCTTTCCTTCTAAAGCAGTGCAGGCCAGGGAGCTGGTGTTCAGCTATTTACTAAACTTGTTCAGATGTTTAGTCTGAATTCTGGCTGGCCCATTTAATCCATCCTCTTTTATTGAGCCTCTGTTCTCCAAGAACACACCAAACACTGTATGAAATATGTTATTGAGCAGATTCAAGTTTTTTTCCATCATGGCACACTGCAGAGCATGAGAAACAATTTAAAAGATGAGTCAGGCACTTCTGTGTAATAGTAAAGGCGCGACCCCATTAATTACTGAAATCTTCAGTTAAAACTGTATGATTCAGGGAGCACCTGCTTTAGACTAAACAACCAAGCTGAATTTGCCTCAAGGTGGTCTCTACTTAAGTCCAGTGTAACCTCAGAGTGATTTCTTTCAGAATAAACACACAAATGGGTGAATGTCCAGTATCAATAGAAGGCTATAGGCAGCAGTAGTATTAATAGTTATAAATAATGTAAAATGTTAAAAAATAAGTTGCAATCTGATTGGGCTTTCATTCTGCTTTCGGTACTTTGGCAGCACTTGCACTGACAACAACAGCAATGGAAAAATGTTCCTGATTGCCTGATCAGCAGTAACTCACAGGTGTTGTCAACAGCAAGAGCTTCAAAAACGTAATAATTTATCTTGCTTTTGAGCCAAACAACTTTATCTTTTTCATCACCTGATCCCCCACTTTTACAAAGCTGGTCAGTACTTCTGCATCCTGCTGTCAGAATTTTTCTTTCCCAGAAAATACTGATTAGAAGTGTTAGTGTGACAGAGTTACCACTTAGACTGACGGCCTCTGTGGTTACTGCTGTCAACACCAGCAAGCCCGAAAGGTCCGATATTATGCTTAGTACAGTTTTTAACTTGTTTTTACAAAAAAAAATCTATGTGTCCATGACCTGTCTCCCTCTACAGCCCTCCCCTTTTCCCCTGACATGAGAAAAATCCCACTTCCTTCCTAGTTCCTGGCTCCACCTGTCAGAAACATGAGCTCAACTGTAGTCAGTGGGAAAGTTTCAGAAACTCCCACAACCAGGTGTTTGTTAACCTGTGGACTGTTCTGGTGAATGTCGAGGCATGTTTGTGTAGCTACTGTAAACGTTAAAACACAAGCAGGGAAACCAAAGCCATGTCTTCCTCTATAAGGGGTTGGCCGGACACAGCACGTGAGGCTAAGACAAATGATGAACAGGGATGAAGTAGAGGAGATTAATAGGCATGAAAAACTCAAAGATATGTTTTGGTCATTTTTGGTCTTACCAGGGCAGAGATGGTTGAGAGATTTCGAGAGGTGGATAGAGTGATGCAAGGTTGCCTGTACAACGCAAGAGCCTTCATTTATGATTTGTGCATTTGCTGCTACTACTAACTCTGGCAAACCAGAACCACATCTGACAAGACTTTTAGGCAAGAGAGTTCAGTGATAGTATCTGGAGATACCTACAACTGATGTTTACTTCTTAAAGGGACACCCCCACATTTTTGTTATTTTTGTGTCCTGAATCACTTCACAGTCCATTAAAAGCGGTAGACAACGTTGTTTTGACTGTGAGTCCAGTAACAAGGAAGAAATGGCCAAAGCTCATCCACCCCTAGTTTGCTTAGCTCAAATGCTGGGAATGAACCGGTAGTGCTGGCCGACCTCTGCCTACAGTCATCAGATACAGATCAGAATTCTAAACGGTCCTGTGTGCTTGTCTTGACTTGATTTTTACCCGTTTATGTAACATTTTCTTCTACTATCATAGCATCTTCTACTTCTAAACAGAAGCTATGTTTACCTACTTAAAACATTAAACATTTAAAATGAATGAAATACACACCACATTATTTTCATGAGATCCCATTTTTCAATGAAAATCAGATTAATTTAGTACCTTAGTCTACTACATAGTTTACAAAGTGTACTCTAACAGGTTTTATTGTAATTTAATTGTTTATTTGGATGACAATTTAAGGAAGTAAGGCACCATTCAAGATATTATCAGTCATTAAAGATGCTATGAGGAGTCTCTAAGTTATTACAAAAAGTCTCACTTTTAAATACATGCCTGATGGAAATAGACACTTTAAGATGAGTTTTATAGCATCAAAATAGGTTATCTATAAATGCTATTCATTAGCTAAGTGGTTGGGTTGGACAGCCGGCTACAAAACTACGATAATAAGTTTTCCAAAAATTGCTTGTTGTCACACATCAAAAACTACCGCTACGTAACTATATAGAGATACATTACCTCGTCGCTTTGAATCCTGTAAGTTGTTGAAAGCAGAAGTTGTAAAGCAATGCAGAGTTCTGAGGAAGGTCCGAGCAGCATTTATTAGCATCGCAACAAACACACGCTTTGGGCATGGGTCACATCTTTTGGTGCGTTCCAGTTGTAGTCAGAAGTAGGAATTTCTGGGTTCTGAATTTCCTACTGGGAACTCGGTGAAACCTCACCACCCCCAGAGTTGACAATCGAGGATGGATGCCCCCAGTGTGAACAGTTATTTAGCTCCTGTAATAATCAATTTATTTGCACTTCTGACTGGGGTGTGTCGCTCTAGATCAGCTGTATAGATAGTGTTGTTAGACTTATATTTACAAAAATGCTGCCATAGTGAAAATCACATTCTTCATGTGATATTTGTGAACAACAACGCAGGGTGTGCTAACAACAGCTAACAATAGCCTAGTAGATCAGCATGTCAGCATTTTTTCTGACTTCAACTGGAATGCTGATAAGTCGGAGATGATGTCACTCCCAGTTCTGAGTTTACTGGAACGCAGCATTACGACAGTCGCCGTGCGTGCTCATGGGTAGCAGAGACTTTATGTCTTCGGAAATAGATTCTCCTCATAGCACCTTTAAAAAGCCAATGATGGCCTCTACATACAACAGCCTGGGACTTTCAGAGTTTTTGAAATGCCATAAACTTCTGAGATTCATATCTGTGAAAGAGTACAGTGCTGAAGTAGTGGGTCTCAGGGGGACAGAACTGCAAAGTAAAACTTAAATAGGGCCGCTGGCTTCGCAAACTAATTCACTTTTATCTTTCCTTGGTTATGAAACAAGCACAAGCAAGCTGAATACACTTACAGCTGGGCAGGTACTCATGAAGTGAAAAAGGAGGGATGCTGGAGAGGTGTGGGAGAGTTTTGTGCATCTGTGCTTCATCCAGAGTGATCTGAAGCTGAAGTGGCAGATCTGATCTTGTAAAGGTCATCCATGACATCAGCACTCGGCTGCTTTAGGCGTGATGCCTACTGGTACTGATAGCTGTGCCGCAAGTGTAAACTCTATCCTTCCTTACTCTTCTCTTGTTCACATGCTCTTACTTTTGTTCCACGTCTTCCTCACACATGCACACAAATAAGAACTTGTGCATCTGTAACAAGCCTCAGGTATTAAGTGTATCTGAAAAGGTCAGTCCCTCTCATTCACTTTCTTTACTGCTGACTAGTGGGAGTAAGCAATAACAGCTTTCATGATGCTTTGCCACAGAGGAATTATGAGTGTGCATGAGCACGTGCTTTTGTGTGCTGTTCAGACTCCTTTAACAGAATCATGAGTTAGAAAAGAAAAAGTTAGGAGAAAGTTATCAAAACAAGAACAACTATACTGGAGATCTGGACCTTTCATCACCACATCTTAGCTAAAGAATAAACGTTTAATGTCTTGACAGAGCAAAATATATTAATTCCAGAATATTTTTTTGCACACTTTCATCTAAAGATCAGTTACTGCAGAAATAAATCAAAAATATCATAAGGTAGCATTTAGCACTTCCTGGTTCTCAAGCCTGAAATTAAATGGGATTTCGAATACCTGTTTTGGATTAATGCCTGAAATAAGGTTTGAACTGAACAAACACACATAAGATTTCAATGGTTAATGGTAAAAAATAAAATGCTGATGTTGTCTGCTTTTGAATCATTAATCATTGTGTGTTTAAAACAACGGTGCTAATTACCTGCAAATAAGGAGTACAAAAATGGCAGGGGACCCAATGGGAAGCATTTCTGATGTTATTTTTGTTTTAAATAAAAAGTTATTTATACAATATTGCAACAGCCATGAGTGCCAACTTGATCAGGATGTCGAATCAAGAGGAATTTCTCAAGGAAAAGGTTACAGCTGGATGTTATACATTGGAAAAACAAATGGCTTAAAACACCATAAAAGAGGTTTTGAATGTTCGGATTACCACAAAGAAATGAACATGTTTGTTCATTTTCTTCTTTTTTTGGTTCTCCAGAGCATATTATCATCTGTTGTCCAAACAAAGAAAATTCCCGTAAGCTTTTAGTAGGCTTGCAGACTAGGGAACCAGCACAGTATTAACTTCCTCCTTGGCCTATAAAAATCAGTCATCCCTGCACTACTCTATTAACCATTAGCACTCATTCTTTCATCAACCCCTCAGTCTTAACCCTGTCTCTTAGTTAATTATGTGCATTATTATATGTGTTGTGTTCTTCATTACAAGACCAGAGCTGATTACTTCCTGGTTTGCACCTGAAGAAGGTGATGGCTGTTTATAAACGTAAATAGGTTTAGACATACAGTACAGGCCAAAAGTTTGGACACGCCTTCTCATTTAATGCGTTTTCTTTATTTTTATCACTAATTACATTGTAGATTCTCACTGATGTAATCATGGCCACTTCTTTCTCTTAACTTAGCTGATTGATTCTTGTAATAACATTAATTTTAAAAGTGTCTAATAGGGCTGTCGGCTGTGCATCAGCCGGACTTCTGAACAAGACAAATGATGGTCCCAATCCCGTTAAAAAATGCACGAAATTCCATTAATTAACCCTGGAAAGGCACACCTGAGAAGTAAAAACCATTTCAGGAGACTACCTCTTAAAGCTCAGAAAGAGAACGCCAAAAGTCTGCAAAGCAGTCATCAGAGCAGAGGGTGACTACTTCGAAGAAACTAGAATATAAGACATGCTTTCATTTATATCACACTTTTTTGTTTAGTACATAATTCCACACATGTTCATTCATAGTTTTGATCCCTTCAGTGAGAATCTACAATATAGATAGTGATGAAAATAAAGAAAACACATCGAATGAGAAGGTGTGTCCAAACTTTTGGCCTGTACTGTATATCACAGAATTATAAGGAGTATTTGTTTCAACCAGTATTTTTTTTCTTTTGTTTTTAATTTTAATCACAATTTACATATGTTAGATAAAATAAACCATCCAGAATAGACATTCGGTATCTCAAGTCCCATTAGATACAGTATGTAAGTACGATACTGAGTGACTGTGATAGCTAGGGGTCAGATAGAGAACATTTTCCAGCCAGGAGTTTTACCTTTTCTCCTAAACTCATGAAGACCAGAAACAAAGTTATCAGACGTGATATCTTTCACCTCCCAACAACCTGACCAGGCCTTTACCAACTTCCCAGCTGCCAGTAGACTTGGGTCTAATTGGCAGCATCTAATCTGCTTTTTTTCTGTGGTGCATCAAGCTGATGTCATCATGTTGATGACATCATCAACGTGATGAAATATGGCCATGTAAACAATGGAAAGGAGCATGGAAGACGTTGACATGGTTTTCTGTACTTTGTACTTTTACCCCTCTTTAAAAATGTACAAACTCTGCACTGATAATACAAAAGCAGATGGAATTTGTAGCAAAGATAGCAAAAAGGCACGTTAATTACAGACTGAGGGGGTAGGCATGATGTCATGCTGTAGTGACATTACGCTGATGTCATCCATAAATTGGCGTGTCGACCAGGGTGTGATGTTCCCACTGAAGCCGATTGGAGGAGAGCCGACGAAAACCTGTGTCGCTTGCAGGGTTAGTCGACCTGGGTCAAAATGCCTATTAAACTCTGTTGGCAGTTTGAAACAGGTTTTTTGGCCAGTCTGAAAGAGGAATAACAGATAAACAGGTATAAATAAATTTGTGTATGACAACTGGGAGACTGGAGATCACACTCTTAACAATAGCACTTGATGAGGGAAAACAGATCAACTTGCCAACTGTGAACACAACAAACTCACACAAACTTTTGTGAGGGCAACAATCAATAGGACAGACAAACATACCAGTTGGTAGCAGTAATGCATCAATTTGTTGTTTGTCTTTGATCCTATTTCTCATGTTTTCCTCTCTTTTTCATGACAAGTTGGCAACACATGTTTGCAGTTGGGTCGGTAATGAGTTCACACTACCCATTTGTGTCCAAATTTGACTAAAAATATTCAAACATGTTGACTGATTGACTGAGGTAGGGGCTGTTGCCCTAACACACTTGCAGATATGCGTCTTTACCCCTCACACACTGACAGATTTTGTGCCAAATAGCCATGCCGACTGCCTTTATTAAGCATTCCAAAAGAACACACATAAAATAAAAAAACAATATATACAAGCAAAACCTTGATAACCAAAAAAGTGCTTATGAACCAATAAAATATTTTTGTGATTAAAACTGTATCTTGATAAATCCACCAGATGGTGAGACAGCTTCTGCCTCTATGGAGAGAATTTCTTCTTTTAACTTGTCACACGTCTCTCTGAGTGAGACTGACCAATAAGGATGCTTCTTACATATTTCGGAGGAGGTCTCACCCATGGCATTCAAGTTAAATGCAATATTAACTGCAAACTAAATCTTTGGCTTATCAGAATAAATTTTAAATTTGTAAAAGAGACTTGCAGACTTGTAAAAAAGTACAATATTATCTACAAATATATTTGTCTGGTTGGTATAAGTTGTATATGGAAAGTGGGTTTTATTATTTCAAATTCATTCTTTTAGAATGCATAACAAAGACCCCAAACTTTATCAACAACTGTGTCCAAATAGTAAGTTAAGACTGGTGAAAACTTTGTCAAACGGAGAATTGTGGGTAAACTCTGGGGAAAAAAATGTGTGATGTGTCTTCAGCTTAAGAAGAGCCAAGGGTCTAAGTTTTCACAAAGGAAAAATCAATCCATTTGGGCTCCAAGGTCTTAAGTATTGGATCCAGTGGTTACAAGTACAACACAGAGCCACTCACTTTTCCAGCACTCTTCCTCTTGACACTGCATTGAGTCAAGAACAGAGACAGGACAGAGGAGAGCGAAGGCACCTCAAGGTTTCAATTTCTTTAATGAAAAACTTTCCACTTTGCCTGCAAACCTCAATGAAGTGATGAAAGAGGATCTGGGTCTCTGGGAAAAGGATGTGTCGGTATCTGTTTGATGCACCATGCAAGACATGGATGTATTTCATGAAGTTCTTTTGAAGGAGCCTCTGAGGTTCTGAGTCAACAAGGTCTGTGGTCAGTTAGACAATAAGATTGTCATAGCAGCACCAAACTCAGGTGAGACAACAGAAATACTTAAGGTTGACCCAGTGCTATACTCTTGGTTGATTCATGTTGGGTCTGGATGTACAGTATGCTTATATGGGCGTTATATACATTGTATATCCACAATATGAAGAGTATGACTTCAGCTGGCCGTTTGTGAAGTGTCTTGAGATGACATTTGCTATACAAATAAGATTGATTGATGATTGACTGAGACAAACATAGAGATTTCAGTTAAGATATAGAACTAAGAGGTACATACCCTTAAAAAGGTCACTCAACTGCAGTGCATTGATCAATACGATGTAGACCACAGTCTACAGGGTTTATAAAATCAGGTATCAATCCGGTCCAAGACGTAGTTAAAGACCAATGAACTGACAAGACAATAGGCCTCTGAGACTAAGCAGCAGTATCTGGGACAAGAATGTGAGCATTAGATACTGAATTCAGAGATGTGAGTAGTCATCTTTTTGTATCATGCATTGTTGTCTGGTGCATCTAACATATGTTTGTTTGAACTTAGTTCTGGGGATTAAAACACCATATTCTATAAGCTCTATGTTCTAGTTCTGCATCTTTCATGCTGCAGGCACTTATTGGTCTTGAGGACTACCACCAGAGGTCCATAAGCACCCTGGCCAGCATCATATCAGGAACACAAAGCCCATTCACAACAGAGTTTGGTTCATTGTTTTCTGACACCATTTACTTTTTTTTAAGTAATTTGGGCTCAGATCACACAAGACAGCCTTAACTACCCCTCACTAGGGCTTGAATGCTCATGATCTGGTCACCAGTCAAATGTTTTACCATCTTTGGATAGTGCTTACGTCTGCAGACAAGGAACACACCAAGGGCTGCAGGGTAGGACATTTTCTTACACAGTCCTCTGGGTCCTCTTCCTTGTTAACAATCTGGCCCTTGTCAAAGTTTGTTATATCAAACATATGAAAGGTCACACCGGTGTCATTATGAGTAAATGATGAATCGCATTCACTTCAACATTTGGTTGGTTGGTCTGTCTATCTACCTGTTTCTATTTTAATGGCAGTATCAGCCAGTTGATCAATCAATACAGAAACATTTATTATCATATATATTTTTAGGTTTTAAGTGTCTACATGTAAGAATTAAAAGCTCTGTAAGAAAAATGAGGGTGATTCCAAAAAGGACTTTCCCATAGACATGTAAAACTGTTTAACTTGTGTGTCAGGTTATAGTTTGTTTGCCCTGATTTTATTCGTTTTTTATGAAATTATCTTGAGTCCTGTTGATTTCTCTTTGGTTTGCTTTTTTCAATCCATTATGGCACAGCATTTTATGGTTGACTGATTGGAATCTGCTGTAATGTTGAGATCTACTTAAACATAAAAACAAACACTTGTTTTCATTTAAGAAATATTGTAAAACTGCCATCTTAAATACATTAAAATAGAATTATTTGTGTATGCTTTGATTTGATATGCTGAAATATTCTTAAAATGCCAAAATCATGTTACGAAAGTCAAAGTCTTACAACCAGTCCCTCATGTTAAAGTAAAAGTAACTCATCTTACCTCATAAGTCCACCTTTATTTTGTCTCCTATTGTGATATTCATCTTGGCCACTGTTTCAACATGAATTATACTCCTCTCCCCCCCTTATGTCTTACCACAATTCACACAGTCCACCATCAGCACAGGAAGAATATTTAAAACAAGACACAGCATAACTCAGATCTAAACAACTTAAAAAGTGACCACAAGATCATGTGAGAAAAACTACAGAATGGATTAACATGGAAATTTTACGAGAAGTGTGATTTGGTTCAAGCAAGAAACCGAATTATTTTGGTGCTGATCTGATCCATTTAAGTTTATAAGGCCAATCCCATTCAAGTACGGCATTGTGGGAACTGTAGTTTATTTGCAAATTGGCGTCTAGCTTTTCAAGACTATGTCACTACATTTCCCTCCTTCACTTGCAATGCCAGTTTAGGAGTCCTCCACACTGCTACGTCTGCTGTCTCTACTGTCTTGGGGCGTCGGTGGCGCAGTTGGATAGGGCGCTTGATTAGTGATTGGGAGGCTGCAGGTTCAAGCCCAGCTCCGGGCGACACATGGTGATGTGTCCTTGAGCAAGACACTGAACCCCAAGTTGCTCCCACTGCTGCGTCAGTGGTGTGTAAATGGGCATGAAAGTGTGTGAATATGTTGGAGATACTGATGGATAACTAACATAGAAACTCTGAACCATCAGTGAGTGAAACTGAGAGTGAGTGGGTGTGAATGGGTAAGTGTGACCTGCGGTGTAAAGCTGCTTTGAGTAGTCAAAAGACTTGAAAGGCGCTATATAAGCTCAAGTTCATTTGCCACTTACCATTTTTCCTCTGTCTTGCAGAGATGCACAGCTCTGCTCATAGACATAGAGGAGAGGAAGACTTTTTTTTTTTCATTTCACAATGTGTGTGCAATATAAATGTGGGACAACAATGTTGGGTTAAAATCATAATTTATGGATGGGACTGAGCTGCTTGTTGAAGGTCTGCACTCTCAAAGCGCTTTTCTAATTGGTCAATGTGCTTGGTGGAACTTGTCAGTCTGGCTTACTGGCTTCTTTTGAAAACAGACTAAGCATGTATCTTCAGTACCAGTGAGGCATTGCTGGATCAGAGTGCAGGGTGTGGAAAATGACTTGTTGACTCCCTCATTTTGTGAACTGTAAAAGAATCCTAGATTTTGATTTTTAAATTTACAGAACTCAGGTGCATCTCAAGGACTAATTAGTTTTGCACAGCCATGACAAGTAATGGACACTACCTGATCAATAAAAGACACGTTACCAAAGAGCTGTTTAACTTTAAAAAAACAAAACAAAAAACAAGAAAAACAACCCAACTTCAAGACATATATAAAATATAGCCAATCTTCTAATGGTGTTACATTTTTTAGTGACAGTTCTTAGTACTGCCCAACACTGTTAATAGTTCAATGTGCAGCATTATTCCTGCCTGCTAGTCACCGACAGGATGCCTTGAAAGGACACATGCAAAAACATAAAACAGTTTCAAACACTGGATATGAGTACTCTTGTACTTGTTCCACATGTCTGCCTGGGTTGCACACTTTATTTGCCCTGTGACTTGAGACAAACAAGACAGCCTGACTCACTCATAATAGGGTGAAAAGTGGTGTACCAAAGCTGAGGGCCTTCCTTCAAGGCTAAGTGGCCTTCTTTCCAGCAGGGGCCCCCGGTGCTCTGAGTACTTTAGTGTCAAAGACACACAATGGACCGGCTAAACTTCACCATGGCAACTCCACTCATCAAGGATTACCCAGGGTAGTTGGTCTGAAGTGACTTTTCTGTAAACCTTCAGAAGTTTCCCTCAGCTGAGAGGTTTATATCTCTTTGTTTTGTCCTCGTACGCTTTCGCTGAGAATGATGAAATTTAGAGACATTTTTGCTTAACCTTCACAAACTATGATGTAGGGACTGTGGCTGCCACCCATTTCTACAGGAAGCTGTATGCACTCCTCCCACACACACACACACACATACACACATATATATATATACACTCAGTCTATCTTCCTTCCCTCACTGTCGGTTTGTGTCATGATGAAGGCTTTGTCACTCTGTCCTTATTACCAGCAGAGAGGTCAGCTCGAGTTCAATCTTACATCACTCAGACTGTGACAGCAGCGGCACTCTGAGCTAAGAAAGAAAGAAAGAGGAACAGACGTGTGGAAAGAGAAAAAAAAAAGAGAGAAATGATTGGAGTTTATGGAGGGGCTATATCCATTGCAGCAGCCCCGTCTCCCTCCGCCACCCATTGTTGGAGCAAACTGAAGGAGTCAGTCAACCAGCTGGGTCTTGTCTGTGTTCGCCTGCCATTTAGCAAGAAGTGGAGGCGCGTAGGAAAAGAGGAGCGAGAGCACATATCACAGGAGGAAGCATGGGCCTGAGTGCTTCTGTGTCCAGGTTACCAAAAGGAATAAAAAGAAACACCAATAGGGAAAGGCAGCAGAGGGCGGGTGAAGAAGGATCTCCTGTATGCTTTTAGAAGAGACTGTATGCTATTTGTTGGATGCCAAACTTCTGAGAGCATTGATTTCCAAGGAACTGGATATGGGGAGCCATATTTTTCCACTTTACCTTTTCAAGTGTTTGTTTGAAGAGCAGCTATTGAAATCCTTCCTCGGCTGCACTATTTTGAGCACACCTGTAGGGCATCCAGCACCGTTGCTGAACATATGTAAGCTCCAGCCTTGGTCCCAATCCTTCTGTTTTCCCTATTCAATCAATCACATCTCTACACAACAGGACACCTATTTTGAGCTTTTACTTCAGTCTCTCCAGGTCTTGCCCTGCATCCCTCTTTTTAAACTTCCTTCCCCCTCATGTTACTTCTGACGCCCTGTAGGAGGGAGGAAGCTCTGCAACTATACTGGTGCCTTTCCTTTTTTCTAAATAGTTTAATCTCCCAAGGTAACCACACCTTCTCCCTCCTTTCACCCTTCTGTCCTCCTCCTCCTGCTTTCCTCCTCTTTTAAAAGCCACAAAGAGAGTCATAGTGCAGCGCAAAGGTCCCTCGCTCGCCTGAAGAGAAATGCGGGATAGGGAAAGGCCAAACTTTGTTTTATTATTGACATAATCCTAAAAGCTTGCGCCTGAGAAGACAGATCAATTTTCTCTACCTTATCCTATTATTAAAAGCTGGCCTGAGGGCTAAGGACACCAGATCTTACAAGGAGAAACAGAAGGAGAGAAAAACACACAGCGAGACGGATAGAGATATACACAAACAGCAGCCCCTCCCCTCTCTCTCCTGCCAGCTCCAGCTGATAAAACATGTACCTCGTATGAATTTGATTTTCCAATACTGTCATTAATAGATGAGCTAGCTGGGGCTGGCGTAGGGGGCCTGTGGAGCGGGCAGGCCTGCTGTAATACTCACGGACAGGAGTGAAGATAGAGACAATCACGGCTGCTATGAACAACACTTTATCACTGTCACGTTTGGGCAGAATTCAATTTGCAGATGTCGAACTCACCCCCCTCCCTCTCTTCTCTGTCTCTGCTCTATGTCTGGGTTTTGAGAGAGGCACTCACACATGCACACAGACACACAACTAACCTTACACAAATGGAGTATGCTTGCTTATTATGTGCTTCTCACACTACGAAACCACATCAGGCAGAGATAACCGGGTTGTTTGGAATAGCTGCAGAGATGCTCTCCAAAGCTTTTCTGGTCCACGTATGATCATTAAGCCTTTCTGTGTGCTTTCTGCTTCAACAGCATATTTTTGTGGTCTATCACTCACACTTTTGGTAAGAGAATTTGTTGAAGGTATTTACACTATAAGTGCCTATATACAAGGTTTTCTAAAATCTCTCACTCTTAGTGTGATATCAAATCGTTATTCAAATGATCCCAGCCTCAAAGTTGTAGATATCAAACATGCTTCATATTTACAACAGTGTTAAGCCCATGTGAGCTGATGAGAGCAAGAAAATCCAGCTGCACCTGCAGGGGGCACTCAAGTGAACAAAACAACCACGTATGAGTTAAGATGTAGTGACCCAGTCAACCCAGCCCAACTTCACGGTTTACTGCTTTTTATATTGAGGACTGTTCAAATAAAAACTATACTCCATAAATTGTGTATACTAAACAGAAAACCAATGTTTCTGTTTGGTGGAAAAACTTGAATATTTAGAGAAAAATGACTTGCTGGTTTGCTTTATTAGCCTGTAAAGAATTCTGGGGCACTCCTTGCTTGAATCAGGCAGTTCACATTCAGAGCCATTTTTCTTGTTATGGTAAAATTATCCATAAAAAATAACTTTCAACATCATGTTTTTCTTCTATTCTAAAAGAGAGGTAACATTGAAGGTGAACAAAGTAGACACAGGATCTCCATTCAGCTTGTAAACATCCATTTAGAGGGTGGGGAGACAGAGTTACAGGAGGAATTTAGGTGACAGATTGGACAGCAGGCAGCAGTAATAGTGGTCCATCAGAGGTGAGAATAAAATATGAATGAGATACAGAAACAGAACAGCAGCAGTAGCAGGTCCTGCTTACCTAAAAATACTGCTTTTGTCTATGTTTGCTTTCAAGTTTTATTTAGTTGATAACAAAGGTAACATCTGGTTTGTTATTCCTTGTTTTCATCCATTTTATTGGCAATTGCAGGCACTATGCCATAGGCAGCTTGACTTGGAGTTGAAGGGGCCAGACACACAGAGGCAAGTTTAGGCCCATATAATACAGTATCTATGGGAGTTTCATCCACATCCAGCACATTTTTTTAAAACAGGTCCTAGAATGAATAAATCTAAAATGAAACAATGAAAAAATGGTGGGATGCAGTGTTGCAAACGTACTACTGACGCAAGTAAGCTTGTAACGGCCTTTACAGTAAAATCTTTAAAACAAGGCACTTGTGAGCAACAAGTTGATATGGAAACGACATACGCAGGTCACACGCGATTTATGTGCTTTCAGGTCAGCAATCACAGTTAAAGGCCTGGAATACATATCACTGCTGGTGTTTTCATGTGGACAGACACAGTTCTTGAAACCTTTCCTTGTTTACAGAAAACTTTTGACAACATAAACATTTCCATGTTTTTCATGGACAGGGCTGTAAATATCAAAGGAGCCAAACCCACTTACTAGCAGTAAAATTGTGATACTGAAGGATTATTTAGCCAGATAATCCTCTGCTAAAGGCCTTGTATTAGATCATGGCACTATGTGTGTAGCAAGCCTTTATGATTGATCATGAATATAATTCTAATCCTGCCACTGTTTCTTCTAAAAGTCAGAAACACATGGCCCAGCAGGCTTTAGATCTGGACCAGATTATAAGTCGTTTAAGAAGTAGTTATTTTTACATCCTCAAGATGGCACCATGCCAGCTTTGTGCAGAGTCATTAATCATGTATGACAAACATACCTGTAGGTGCAAACAAGACCAGATTCAAACAATATTTGCTTAAGCACAAAAATCACAACTGCATCTGCTGGAAAATTGGAAAGACATTTGTGCTGCAAGTCAAAACACTTTATGATCTATGATGTATGGATAAACTTAAAATATGAACTGTGAATTTAAAAGAAAAGTAAGGACAGAGGACAGTCAGCATTGTTGATTTGCTGTTCTGCCATGTACCACATCAAAAGCAAAGAAGAAAGTGTTGGTGTGTTATATGTATCTTTGGACACTTTAAGACTCTGTAATATATTTCCATAATTCAATGGGCTAGTCCTCTATTTAAATATCCACCTGGCATGGACACAAGTGTTTGTGCTAACTGCAATGTTTGTGGGTTACTGAAGTGCAGAACATCTGGTTAGTGACCCCTTTTCGATTTCCCCGTTTACATTTACAGACTTCACAGTCCATTTGGATAAAACATTTAATTTCCAAAAGCCTTAAATTTACCAACTCTCTCTATCTTTGGGGTGGCCAAAAAACTAGATCTAAAAGCACACATTTGCCCTGCAGCTGTTTAAAAAAGAAAAGAGAAAAAGAAAAAAAGAGTGACATGGTTTTTTAAATTGCTTGACGCACAATGTGTAATCAGTAATCAGATGGATCTTTCACCGCAGGCTGCTAAATTGAATGTGCTTTGGAGTGTAATTTCTCCACAACAATAAAAGAAAGAAATTATAATTTTCTTAGAAGTTTAATTTTGAGAATTGCAGAGAAGAAGCACTAGAAAACAGCAGAGCATGAAAAGAAATCAGCCATCCTGTGATTAAAATAAAAGATGGAAAATTGAATCAACCCTCAGTAAGTCTTGATGTGACACTAGAAGAGCATCGTTGTCAAGTAAAACTATTATTAAAGATGTGCTTTAACAATAAGAGCCTTGTAAAATGTACTACTGTGGATATTAAATCAATGTTTTTGACGAGTTCAGTATCCTGTGCTTGGTTTGATTGTAAGTTTGTCTGTAATGTGAAGTGTCTGAAATTATTTATTCAGTCTCACATGTCTAGAGAGAATCTAGCCAAACATATTTTTGTAGTGGTTTCATGTAAAAGTAAAATGTAATGCAGAATATTCATAATTACTGAATGCTCTTTGGGACAAAAGACATAATGTGACGTATACATTGGCCCTAATATATGACTGAAATATTACTGGCTTGCAAGATAAACACTTGCTATGATAAAGACAAACTTCAATACCAAACATAAGCTTTTGTTTTGAGGTATGCCATCCTGCTAGTTGCAAACTGGGCATTTAAGGTCTCAGCCTCTGGGGATAGTCATAATGTACGGACCTACAGCCTATTATTTCCACAGTCTTTTTTAACAGAGTTGATTTTTCAAACAAATAACCCGCTTAAGAGTTTATTTACTACATAGCTATTTTCTAAAGATGAAGAATAAAAAAATGAAGGTATACTTTCTTGTCCCTAAAGGGAAATTCCATCCCATACATGGAGTCACAAGCTGTGTAAAAGGGCCAGTGTTTTCTAGGTCTGTCATGTTTTCCATGACAGGAAAACTAAACCACTACTATGTAAAACTAAAATAAAAGTTCCTGGTACCATGACTTAAATTTTTTTCAATTTTAGAATATCAAAGATCAAGATGTCTTTAAGGCCTCCTTGAGAATTTGAGATAGAAAACATCTCCAAGTTTAAGAAAATCTAATTAGGTGGGAGTTATGTGATCCTGTTGCCTTTGAGTGTGCCAGATTTGGTGTTTTGTTTTGACTAAGTTAATTATTATGTAGTTGTTTAAAGCCAATCCACTTTAAATATAGTTTCAGAGTGCCCTAAAAAATGTAACAATGGATATTTAAAAATTGTGCAAATATGAGTCATAGAAAGTTTCTACTTTTTGTGTTCTCATGTTTCAAAATAGAATATGAAATAAATTCCTTAATTATTTCTAACCTGTCTAAATGATATGTTTTAAATCTTATTTTCTCATTTGACAGTTTTTGTTGAAAAAACAAAATCATGAACAAAAACTATTTTTATTTATTTATTTAAATTAGGACAATGCATATTAATCAACATATCAGCAAAGCTTCAATGTAAATATGCCGGAGTTAGCACAATAGCTAGTTTACATCCGCAGTCCTAAGGCAGGTAAGGACAGTTAACATTGACACACATAAGAGAAACAGAACATACACACAGACATTACACCAACAACATGTAGTTACAATAACACATTAAATCATTCTCACAAAGTTTGAGAGTCCCCAAAATATTTTAAAAAACTGAGTAAGTTTTTTAAAATAGAAAAGCACTCGGAGAGCACAGACCTCCGCCAGCGCCACAGTCCTCACCCATATTGTGATTTTCACCATAAATATTAGTCCTACCTCTCTTTTATGTAAATATTTAGATTCCTTGACCATGAAAACATACCATTAGCAATTGAATTCATAATGATATCTATTTTAGTTCAGTAGTTATTCACCAAATCACATTTTTCGTCATGGCGGCCAGATGCTGATCCGGATCAACACCAAAATCGAATCAGTTCTTCCTTCTCCCATGCTGAACATTTCCTGCAAATTTCATCAAAATCTATCCATTACTTTTTGAGTTATTTTGTTCACAGACAGACGGACGGACAGATGGACAGACAAACAAACTCTCCCGAAAACATAACTTCCTTGGCGAAGGTAACTATCTTATAGTTTACCAAAACTTATCTGGATCAGGTGCACTGATGAAGGCGTAAGTGACATTTTTATGTCAACAGCAACTAATAAAATTATGTTAGGCTTAAAATGAGCTGGCTAAATTAAAAACATGCAACTTGTAATAACTTGGCCCTGTTTTTGTTCTCATTATAAAAATGATAAAAGTACCAGGGCTGCCAAACTTTTCTGAATAAAAAGATGAAGAAAAATACTTGTTCCTTTAATTATAAATCAACCTGTGTCTGGCCTTGTTTTTTTCATTTTACTGCACCTTTGTTTGAAGATGTGCCCTGACACAAAAAGTCTGGGTTATAATTCCTTCATGACAGTGTGGCATCTCCCTGTTAAACCTAAACCTTTTGTTCCTTCCAGACTCACTCCTCCACTGAGATTGTAAAATCAACACATCGAGGAGGGTTCAGGTTGCTTTGTGTGGGGTGATAATTTATCGCACACAATGGATTGTTTTTCTGTCTGTGAATTGACACAGTAATGGGCCTCTGTGATGTATTCAACCACTTTGCTTCTTACTTTCAAATCAACACACATAATAGTCAGTGATTACGGCAGCCAAGCAGCACAGGCCCAGCAAATATTTCCTCTAAAGAATGGGACTGTTTGATCCCCTTTCAGCCCAACACAAATGGAATCGATTAATAATTGCCTTTTCTTCTATAACAATGATTAGTTATTTCATGTTGTCATTTGTGTGACGTCTGATTTGTTTGACCAGCGAGGCTAAGTTTATGTGCCTGTGCATCCAGGGACTGGAGCATGTGATTTGTTGTGTAGGTACCTGGGAAATGCATTCTTAATTGCATCGAAACCTTGTTACACCCACAGACTGGCAGGTCACAAATAACTGGCCAGCTGCTCGGTGTTTGTGGGCACACAGGGAGAGAGAGAAATAAATGGATGGATGAGAGAATGTGAGGCTTTTGAGGAGGAGAAGGAGGAGGAGGAGGAGGAGGAGGAGAAAGTCATCCCCTCATCAGTGAGGCTGCAGGTGTCCTGCTGTCTGGGTTGGGTGGGTCAGGATGTGATAAATATAGCCCATCTGCATTTCTTTTCTTTGAAGGACCTGCTCTTTTAGATTCTTTGTTTGTTTGTTTTTTCTTTGTTTCAGATATGTCTTCTCAAAATCCAAAGAAAAGAACACCACAGTGTCAGGCTGCTGTCCACTCTCTGGCATTTTTGTTACAGCTTCACTGTGAGGCTTCTTCTGCTGTCATGCCAGCAAGGGATCAAATGAATCACAGTATCAAATCAGGTTGGTACCTTCAATCTGAATTGAATAAATTGAAGGATACATTTGGTGCACACTAGAACAGGTATTTGAATGATATCAAGGGCCGACTTTGAAAGGATTTTCAAAGCTGGTTTCAAGCTAAAATTTTACAAGGTCTATTAGATCAGAGACTACCTGTGATATCTGCTTCAATAAAAAGATTGATCACATAGAAAGAAATTTTACAGTTTAATCTCTTGTACTATTTCTTTTGGTCAAACTCACAGCATAATTAAACAACACAACTGAATCACAAAGAATCCTGCAGCCCTCCTCTTAATCTAGTCATTACCATTTAGCCATTGTGTGATGTTACATGTAGATTTGTAAACAGGATAAATTTCATTTTGAGAGGTATTCAGGGGCAAAATGATCCCCATAAAATTCAGTCATTCTTGGCTAGTGAGTTATTACCTCTGCCAAGTAGGTTATGTTTTCGTCTGAGTCTGTCTGTCTGCTTGTTTGTTTGTCTGTTAGCATGATGATGTCAGAACTGCTGAAGTTTATGATGAAGTCCCATTACTCACCAATGGCACCATTCGATTGGTTACACACTATGGTTACATGTAGTGGCAAGGCACATCAGCCAATCAGTAATGAAAGCTGGGGCATGCAGAGTTCTGTTCACAGACACAGAGGAGACAAGAATATGTTTTGCTGATGGAGAAAGGCCAGCTGTTCCTGGAGCCTTGGTTTCTCAGCAGACTGGAATAAACATTCCAGTCCTCTACAACTCACAACTGCTGGTAACATTGCTGTGACCCCTCTAATATTATAGAAATATGCACGGCAGCTCTGCTTGCTTGCAGTCCCTCCAAACATGCAGTTTAATCACTCAAAACAAGGTTGCTTATAATGCCGATACAGAAATTATCAGCCATAGCAGAACTCTGAGTGTGTGAGTGACAACCCAGCCCCAAAAGTCCACAGAGCGAACATGCCGTACACCAAAGTGTCGTGACTTTGCACCGACTGACAGGCTGGCGATATCATCCACTGAACACCAACATCTGTACAAGCTAGGGATGTGAACGTGTAGAACTTTTACTAACTGCGTACACGAGGCTACTAACCGACGTGTACACGGTTACACGTCAGAGATCAATAATGTTTTTCAAACGCAGTTGCACTTTATAACCACTAGAGGGTTTGGTCTCCTTTAGAATACCTCCTTATTCCATTAAATCAAAGACATTTCAGTAGTTATCAGACAAAAACTTTATTCAGCAAGCAGAGCTTAATAAGTAGGCAATCTATCTCATCATTTTAAGTCTTAAGGTGCGTTCACACCGGACGCTACCTGGACTACCTCGGCGATCACTCTCCATGCAAAGTCAATGTACGATGGGCTAACCCTCCGCGATCGACAGCTGGCGACAAGACGACCACTTCACTCGTCGCGATGTCAAAGTTAAAAAGTTGATCTATTCAGGTGATGTCGCGGCTATGCAGCATCAGCCAATCAGCGGTGTGTGTTCGTGTGACGGTGCTGTTATTCATCCGGACTACAGAGCGGAAGACTTCCGCATAGGCGGAACTAATCTCAGTGAGGACATTTGCAGACGGACCGCGGTAAACTCACAGATGATGCTGCTGCATCATCAGCTGCAGAGTTTTGTGTCTGATAAAGTGAGTGAAAAGGACACAGCTGGAATAATGTACGCTTATACACCCTATTATGTGATATATGATACGATCGCGGTAAAACTCGAGCGGGCGTGACGTCACCGACCGACGTCCGACGCCAGGCGACCAAACAGGTAGGCTATTTATGGACGCGCGACGCTACCTCAGTGGGCGATGCGACTTTTGTCGCTAGGTCGCTTGCGGTGTGAACGCACCTTTAGGCCTACTTGTGACAGAAAGTAAAACGGGCTGAAAATAAAACCATTTACAATTATGACAGATAAGAAAATGTACAAGTGAAAGCTGAAAAAAGGTTAAACCTTCTTTTTAATTCGTTGTTTTAACTTTTGCTCACTATTGTACAATATTTTTTAAAGCTTAAAGTGCAAACTGCATCCCTCTTTCACAACGGGAGCCACGTCTGAATTCAATATGTCTCATAGTAAAAGTAATCTTGAATTGGCGAGAGAAAGCAACTCAAAAAGAAGCCAAAGTAAGCTGTGAGAGGAAGAACCTTCACCTTTATATGCAAAAAGTTAAAAGAAAGTAGAGGGGGACTTTCATAAATAATCACTAAACTGTAGGAAAAAATGTATTTTCTTCCTCCTCTTTAGATGCGAAGATGTGATCAGGTCGAGAAAAGCCGACAGAGCAGCAATGAAGAATATAATGTACAACAACACGCAGTAAGTACAGGCAAAAATAACAAGCCATTAACAGTTTTTGTTTTTAGCTGCACAACATTTGCGTATGGATAAGATTATGAGCGCCGCACTCAAACACAATAGCAGCAGCAGCAGTCTCTCCCTCCAACTTGTTCTGGTGTTTCCATCGCAGGTGGTTTTGCATGCTGCTGTTATGAGCCAGTTCTGCCTGACATAGCCTACCTAAACAGTATTTCCCCTGATAGTTTGTTTGAAAAACCGCCACACAGTGCTCCGCTTGATGATGGCTGCCCCTGCGTCTCCGAGGCAACCTGAAGTGACGCGACACTGGCTGTGGCTGCAGATCTTTTATATAAATGTGACATTACGCCCAATCCATCATCTATTATAGGCCTGTATGCGGATAACTGCACTCGTGGAAACATTTAAGTGTGTAGTTGGTTAATATTACTATCTAAAGCTTTCAGGCAACACTGTCACCACTAAAAATAATATATAAATTGAACGAGGAGGAGGAGGAGGAAGAAAAAAATTATGTGTAAACGGTTATTGATTTTTCTAAACAGTCATGATTTGATATCCCTGTATCCATTTACATGTTTAGATGTTGACACCCCTCGTACAAACAGCAACAAATTGGTTCAGTCAACAAGTTACAAGACCCATTAATGGCTAGGTCATTCTACTGGATGATATTAATATCAACAATAATCACACTTCTTGCAGATTGACATTTTTCATTCCAAAAATGTGTATTAAATGAATATAGGACTGTAATGTTGGGTGGAAATCACAATTTATGGGGCGAACTGAGCTGCTTGGCAGAAGTCTGTGCTCTCAGTGCTTTTCTAGTTTTTGATTTCTTCTAAAAAGGGGTGTATTATGATTTGGATTTCAAGAGACAAGTTAATGTGCTCTTCCAAAGGAAGAGCGTTCCTTGAATCACATTGACAACTGGGACCAGACTTCTGAAATTTTTGCTTTTATTATTGAACCTTCAATCTCTCAAATTTTCAATTTGGAATGATTATTCCCAGTCCGAAAATCTTTGGGTTTTTCAGGGACCTTGCTGTGCATAGACAGTAGATCTACCTGATCTAATCTGTAATCAGTGATATTCAGCTTGCCAAGCTCCAACCTGCAAAGATTGTGGGCAGCCCAAAGTGGATTAGTGCAATCCAGGTCCTTTTGAGCAGAAAGAAGTGGGGCCTATGAGCAACACATAGAAACTTCTGAAGTTTAGCATTGAAGCACATCAATAGCACTTTCTGTCTGACTCTGGTGGAGGCCAGACATTGGAGGTGCTCAGCCACACCCCTCTCCAAATACAGCGAGATATAATTGTGATAAAAAGTAGGGCTGGGTGATATGGACCAAAATGTATATTGCAATATTTTTTTTGCTAAATTTCGATATTTGATATCCAAACCCAAAACCAGTGAAGTTGGCACCTTGTGTAAACCGAAAATAAAAACAGAATACAATGATTTGCAAATCCCTTTCAACTTATATTCAATTGAATACACAGCAAAGACATGATGCTTAACTTTTGAACTGGTAAACTTTGTTATTTTTTGCAAATATTAGCTCATTTGGAATTTGATGCCCGCAACATATTTCAAAAAATCTGGCACAAGTGTCGAAAAAGACTGAGAAAGTTGAGGAATGCTCATCAAACACTTATTTGGAACATCCCACAGGTGAACAGGCTTATTGGGAACAGGTGGGTGCCATGATTGGGTATAAAAGCAGCTTCCCTGAAATGCTCAGCCATTCACAAACAAGGATGGGGCGAGGGTCACCACTTTGTGAACAAATGCATGAGCAAATTGTCCAACAGTTTAAGAACAACATTTCTCAACGAGCTATTGCAAGGAATTTAGGGATTTCATCATCTACGGTCTGTAATATCATCAAAAGGTCCAGAGAATCTGGAGAAATTACTGCACGTAAGCGGCAAGGCCGAAAACAAACATTGAATGACCGTGACCTTCGATCCCTCAGGCGGTACTGCATCAAAAACCGGCATCACTGTGTGAAGGATATCACCACATGGGCTCAGGAACACTTCAGAAAACCACTGTCAGTAACTACAGTTCGTAGCTACATCTGTAAGTGCAAGTTAAAACTCTACTACGCAAAGCCAAAGCCATTTATCAACAACACCCAGAAACACCGCCGGCTTCACTGGGCCCGAGCTCATCTAAGATGGACCGATGCAAAGTGGAAAAGTGTTGTGTGGTCTGACCAGTCCACATTTCAAATTGTTTTTGGAAACTGTGGTCGTCGTGTCCTCCGGACCAAAGAGGAAAAGAACCATCCGGACTGTTATAGGCGCAAAGTTCAAAAGCCAGCATCTGTGATGGTATGGGGGTGTATTAGTGCCCAAGGCATGGGTAACTTACACATAAGTGAAGGCACCATTAATGCTGAAAGGTACATACAGGTTTTGGAGCAACATATGTGGCCATCCAAGCAACGTCTTTTTCATGGACACCCCTGCTTATTTCAGCAAGACAATGCCAAGCCGCATTCTGCACGTGTTATAACAGCGTGGCTTTGTAGTAAAAGAGTGTGGGTACTAGACTGGCCTGCCTGTAGTCCAGACCTGTCCCCCATTGAAAATGTGTGGCGCATTATGAAGTGAAAAATACAACAACGGAGACCCCGGACTGTTGAACAACTTAAGCTGTACATCAAGCAAGAATGGGAAAGAATTCCACCCGAAAAGCTTCAAAAATTGGTCTCCTCAGTTCCCAAACGTTTACAGTGGTAAAAATGCCCCTGTGCCAACTTTTTTGCAATGTGTTGCTGCCATTAAATTCTAAGTTGATGATTATTTGCAAAAGAAAATAAAGTTTCTCAGTTCGAACATTAAATATCTTGTCTTTGTTGTGTATTCAATTGAATATAAGTTGAAAAGGATTTGCAAATCATTGTATTCTGTTTTTATTTACGATTTACACAAGGTGCCAACTTCACTGGTTTTGAGTTTGTATTTCAATACATTTTCACGAAAGCAAAACTGGGTCAATAGCCCTGCCAAGCACTCATAGGTCTGCTGAGTCTGATAATTCTAGCTCTTTTCCTGTCCGCCTCTGGATCAGTGTTGGAAAAAAATATTTAGTCAGATTCACATGAACTAAATAACAGTTGTTGCAGGCATACTATTAACCCAGCGGCACATTCAAACATATACATTAAAACAACATTTCCAAATGTATGTAAAGCTTTGCAAACAATCAACAGATAAACGTAGCATAAACATAACATGTGAAACTAAGATTACATTTACAAGTTGTATGGTCCTGATGAAAACAGCTTGTTTGGGGATGGGCTCTTTTAACTCCCAGTTTTCATACAATGCACTGTTACGCTCATAGGTGGCTCACAGGTCCTAATGGGTCCTGCTGTACAGTGAGGCCCTTCCTGACTTCCGTGCACATTTTCGGCTGCACTGCCATTGTAAAATGCATCTGACTTGGCAACTGGATCTTGATTTTAAACTGCAGATAAAGCTGCCCTGTTGAACAACTGCATTTGAGACCATGGCTGTTTCCCAAAGCCCAGGTACTTTGCCTTGCCTTGGTCTGATGTGGGCGTGGGCAGGCATCCACATCATCAGTCGCTGCCCAAGTGCTGTTCCAATGTTCTTGTCCTCCGAGGCATATGTCCTCCGTTTGGTTAGCATGTGGCTACTTCACCAAGGATGCACAGGTGTATCCTTCGCTGCCTTGCCAGGGCTATAAATACCTAACACACAACGCGCAAATCTACAAAAAAGGAAAAAATGGAAGGAAAAGACGCACCAGAGAGAGACGCTCCAGCGGAGGCACGCGGTAAATTCCAATTCAAATGTTAGTAACAAAATACACCTCTGAAAATAACAACTTATACCATGTCCACCACTTAACTCTTTTGTGTGTCACTCACGTAACTATAATTACTGAGAAGCCGCACCTGCAGAGTGTCAACGATGTGACCATAAAAAAGCAAAAAGCGTACAAAAGTGGCAAGCCATGACAATATTTGTAGCCGTTTGAGCATACGGTCTACCCCCACGTTTGTATAAACTATCCGAGCACTGTCCACAGTGCAACACATGTTATGTGAGACAATGTAACTCCAATTACATAAACATTTGTGACAGGAATCTGACGGTAAAAAATATTACAAATACATATATTTACAAACACTTTTATTTATAGTTTTATGAATAAAGCCTTATTTACAATTGGTGTGTGCTACTTTTTTTGGGGGCAAAAATGAACAATACCTTCAGTAGTCATGGTGGTACAATAAATTATAATTGTTGTTAGAGCAGAGACAAATGATAGTAATTGTGGCAAACTCTATTGCACAATTTTTACTGACCACAAGGAAATATGACTGTACGAATAGCATATCCAAAACTGATTAGATTGCCATGCTTTTACGTGACTGGTGATGTATAGTAGTTCCATGCAAAGTCTAAAGTACTTTTCATGTATAGTAGGGTAACACTTTACAGTCAGTTGGGATGCAGATAGGCATTCCCACTGCCTGATGATGATGAGGTGATGAAGTTGGCATGTATGAACTGGGAACCCAAATGTACTTTACTGGACTGAATTATGGTTAAATATAGCTTAGTTGGAAGACATATTGACATCAAAATTGAATAAGATGGCAGATGCTGAACAGTGATTTGCATTCAAAATAATGCATTAATAAGATGGAGATTGAGATTTGATGTGTGCAATGCAGAAAGAATCTGCATAAAACTAATGTGTGCATCTGATGAACATAGCAGATTAACATACTTCTCCATTTCTGCAGAAAAAAAAATGCTGCAACAATGAACCTTAGTTTAGTTCATATAAAACATACACAATACGTTTTTGTGTACCTTCATTTATTATAACAAAAATATCAGAAACCAAAATATCATCAAAAAATAGGCAAACAAAATATAAACAAATTCATCCTCGGTCATGTCTTCAAGATATGAAACAATAATCTCCAATTTAAATAGCGTCAGGAAGAGGCGGGTCTGACGTTTCCGGATTCCTTTGTAGGCTGTTCCATTAGCATCTCCTTTTGAGCAGAGGCAGGACACTTGCCTTGGATTGGGAGGAAGTGGCTTCGAAGGCACTGCCTTCCAAGGCAAGGCAAGGCAAGGTACCTGGGCTTTGGGAAACAGCCCATGTCTGCAACAGTATGGTAAGCCAATGCTGGGTTGAAGCATTGGTTGATACATTTTGAAAACTTAATATATTTCCCAGCCCCAGTAGAAAGTTAAATTAAAAGCATACAACCATGAAACATTTGTTTTTGTGTCTTATTGATGTACCCAGAAGGGAAAACCATTATTGCTGCTGACTTATTGATGCATCAACATTTGTTCAGATAAGAAAAAGCTTTCATTAACTTCTTTGATCAGACAAATGAAACACTCGCACAGGAAGCACTTTGTAAAAAAAAAAAAAAATCATTGATTTCCAGGTCCATCCATGTCTATGTGGTTATGAACAAGATTGGAGTTTTAGCTTAAATGGAAATGACTGATGTTTATTGGCTGCTAATAAGCTATTACCTCAACCTTGCTGCAAGCTAGAAGTCAATCCATGCTCATTTCACTTGTAAGGAGGAGGGAGGGCTGGGAAGAGGGATGGGGAAGAAGGTTTGGAAGTATTAAGGAGACAGAGGGCAGAGTGAGATAAAAAGCAAAGAACATCTGTGTTTGTATTTCAATGTGCTGAGAGTAAGCTGCAGCTTAAAGCAATTTATATACCTGTGAAAAATGTGCCAACCATTTAATGGCTGTGGAATTAGTCGGGAATGGAACGGCACCTATTTCAAGGGCAGGGCTGCTTGCAGATAAGCATCACCATTTACTGTAATATTGGAGCCAGAGGATAGAGTCCTGTTACAGAGGAGATTAATGAGGCCCTGCATGCGTGCTGGTGTGTGCGTCTGTGTGGATATTGTATTTATATCTTTCCTGGAAATGTTAAGGTTTCCAGCAGCTAAGAAATTAATATTTCCTCACGTTGACACAGTACACCACACATGAATTGATCTCAGATACGGCTTTGGAAGAACTCAAAATAGTGCCATCATGTGGATGGAGCTCTCTTGTGCACCTGTTTGTGCCAGGAACCAACAACTGAGCCAGCACTTTTTCCTTTACCTGCTTCTTTTTAACTTATTTGCAATATTGTGTCTGAACATGCATGCATGCACCAACACACACATACACTAAATGTTCCCTGTTTGCTTTTCCTTCTTTTTACATCAAAAATGATAGATGAGCATACAGTTTCTTGTGTATTGATTGCATGCTTTTATGGAATTACATCTTCGGAGCAGGTTGGGCTTTATGGGGAAGACAAATAGGCCCTGACTAAATGAGAGTAAGCATAATCCACCGAGCTGGCTGGAGAGATCGGGCAAGAGGGCACCCCAGGGCCAGGACCTGTTCCAGCACTGCAGACATCCATCCTTCCTCACTCTCTGTTTGCCATCGCTCAGGAGAGAAAGACAACAGTCCTCGAGTGGAGATCTCTGAAACCGAACCCACTGCACTCCTCCTTGACATGCTACACACACTGATATGAAAACACAGTACAGCACATAGAGCAACAACATTTCAGCCTGATGAGTTTCTCCTATTGCCACAACATTTAAATGGAGCCGCTCTATTTCCTTTATTGATTATTATGAAAGCATTTCATTATGCAGGAAGTTATATGGCCAACAAGCAATTATGAATTCAATACTGCAAATGTAAACCCAAATGTGTCTTCAAGGCATGTGTGGGAGGTGAAAAAGTCATTAAGGCTCCTTAAACACACAAAGACACACACACACATGCACAGTCTAAGTGAAGAGAAGTGAAAAATGCTGCTATGTTGTGACATTAATTTACTCATTTTACTGTTGGTGTGTTGTCTTGGCAATTTGGTGATGGTAAGTCAGTCCATTATGAGAAACAAAATAATGGAAACGGTGCTTACTCCAGCTGTTTTACATGGAGGGGTTGTCAGCAGGCACTGAGACCCCCACCCACTGTGGCAGAGTTAGTTTTTTTTTAATCAGTTTATAGTTTATAGGCATCTTTCCTAAAGTTTAAATTATTATTTTGATTAGTTGATCCACTGTATTTTAACTAGAAAGGCCACAATTATCCTTTTGATCATTTTCTCTTTCAAATTTAAGAAAACTTTTCTGAATTGTAAATTGCAATTCAACTGGTCCTGCAGTCAATCAATAAATCAATAACCATATAAATGTTATCTCAAGACAGTGCAATTGTCTCCTTCATTTATACATCTTTTTAAATGCAATTTTTAATTAGTAAATTTTATTCTAGACCCAACATGAATTCACCATGACTACAGCACTTTGCTCACCTTGCAGTGTAGCTGGATCTGCCTGATTAAATGTCTGTGAGCAGACAAATCCATTTTGCCAAAGCTCCACTCTACAAAGATTGTGCTCAGCCTGAAGCAGCACAGCCCAATCAGGTACTAAAGCAGAAAGACGTTTGAGCTGCAAGCATGACAACAGTGGGGAGTGACTGCTCTCACAGAGATGAGCACAGATACTGACAGCTTCAGTGGCAGTTTGTAAGATCTGGACCACATTTCTTTATTAACATGATAAACAACAGTGAAAGCATTTCTAGATAGAAGGGTATTTCAGCTCCACTTCTAATATGTTTTGCTGAAAATTGGTTCAAAGAAGTGGCTCACATTTTGTAATTTACATGAATAATGTGACTGAAAGAATGATCGTCCAATCACTTGCAGCATATGCTTTTAAAGGTTCTGCCCTTCCCAAACACTTTGAGTTAGCTGCCCAGATGAACAGGCAAAATGTATTCTGTGAAGTTTAAATTGATTGATCTGCTGTGTCAGGTTGGTAATTTGCTATGACTGGCTATACAGTTACAGTTAGCAGAGAGGTTGAGAGGTGGGCACAGACATTATGACTAAACTGAGAAATCATAATGTCAACAAATTTATGGGTATCTTTACCTTAAATTTGTCCTAATTGTGCTTATCTTTAAAATTGAGGACAGTTTTTTGAGATGTGGAATCTTATTTTGAAAAGGGTCCTTGTCAGGGACCAAGCAGTAAAGGCTCACAACACAGGATTAATTTAAAGAAAAGTGGGGTTTTTATTTTACCCAAAGAAAGTTGTTCAAAATTACAAACCAAAAGTATTAAGAATTAGGCCTATAAAACAGGTCAACTTAATATAACACTAAATAAACTAAACAAACAGCGAGTGTCAACTCAACAAACAGACCTGACAAAATGAGACAAAGGGAGCACATATATAGGGGTTTGGCCAAACCATAGGAAACAAAGGGGGTAAACAAAATGGCTGCCACATTAAACTAAACACAAATCAAAGTAACTAAACCCAAATCCCCCCATGATGTCAGCAGACTTGGTCCTTCCCAATGAGTTTGCTCCAGCATAAATGTTGCTCCAGCCCTTGGCCACGCCTTTTGCCTCTGGACCAGGAAGCTCCCCTCCCCCAACATCCAGGTAACTCAAAGAAAGGGAGACCAGAATTAACAGAAAAATTGATTTAAATCTTACAATGAATAAACTGTGCACACTAAATCTAAACAGTGTAAGACCCAAAGCAACTAATAAACTAAGACTGAATCAAAATAATGTGTAGATGTGTTCTTTTTACTGCAAAATATATGTCAAAGTTATGAGGTGAGCAGCTGATGAAGTGAGGGTGAACATTAAGGTGAGCAACTGGTGAGGTGAGGGTGAATATTACCAATGTGTGGCTGTGGCCATCACAGTCCTCTACACGGTCATGAAGGTTATTGTCGTAGTAGTACAAGTAATTACAACTACAAATACAGAGATTGTTCTAATTTTTCTAGTTACAGCCACAATGCTTATGAAGTCATGAGGACTGATGATGATATTATAAATACGTGGTACAACTTTTAGTTAAAGATGTAGTCAGCGATGTGGGAGAAAACGAGTGGAGAGATTGTTTATGAACAAATTTAGACCCGCCCCCCAAAAGCTGATGGACGTGCATCGTCATGGAAACCGTAGAAACTGCGTAGCTGACCAACGTAGCTAAGGTAACGACTGCAATTATTGAAAACATCACAACAACAGTACATTTTGGCAGATTAGACAATAAGATGAATGTCCGACAGCTGTTACTGTTATGTGAAGCACCACAAAGCTAATGTTGCTTACCTATCCAGCAGAAAGACGGCAACATCCGCGTCCGTTTTCAGGTCTTTCAGTTCGCGGAGTTCCCTCCATCGTCAGAAAGCAACACCAATATTGATCCGGGTCTTCGCTCTTTCATGGTCATAGCCCTTCTTTTTCACTTTTCACTCTTCTGACCTTTTTCTTTTGGGCTGTTTTTCAGCCATTGCTACTGCACCTATTGTTTCTCTCCCTTACGCTAACTGCGCACGCTATGCATCCTACGACTCCCCCTCCCCCCTCTGTCTGATCTGCGCATGAGTATGACGCCCCCTGGATGTGGGGGGGTGTAACCAGTTTTGGTAACTCGGCCCGAGCCACAGTATTTACCTACTGAAATTCAGAGCCATGGCTGTGTACTAAAACCGGACTTTTTTTCAACATGCTGTCAGCGGTGACATCTTGTGGATGGAGAGGAGAAATAAGGAGATTTTGACAAATCGTGCATTAGATTAGTAGATTAAAAAAGGTTTAATGCATATAAATGAGAATTTATGCTAAATGTTCTTGTTTCTGTTGATCATTGGTGCAGGATATGGAATGTGGAGTCAAGTATACCTGACATTTCTTGTATTTTACTATCAGTGCTGTCACAGATATTGCATTAACAACACAAATTAGTTTCAATACCACTCATGTGTCTTTTTATTTCCTTGTGGGACTAACAAACTCACAGACACAGAGAACAATTTCAACTCATGGTCAGTTCAACTTAAGAGAAAGTAGAAGGTGAAGCAGCAGTGATGTTGTAGATGGCCAGAAAAGACTGATAAAAAACCTCAACTCTATATACTGTAAGATCAACCCCAATGCTCAACCAGATGACCCTCTTGACAATTTTAAGGGTAGGTCCACTTACTCTTTGTTATTTACTCTACTGCTGGACTATTATGGGGGATTTTTTTGTTTGAATTCTTTGCTAAAGTGGAAAACAATTCTACCTCACTTTGACCTTAAAAATGATGTCTCTATTCATAAAGTCTATCTATCATTTGTAAAGCAATTGTGTTTACATGAGATGATTATATCTTGTTGCGTTGCAAGTAACATGGACACATCTCCAATTAAACTATTCTTAAGTTGAACATTTTTGTGATGTTTCACTTTTAAGAAGATATTTTGACGCATGACTGCTTATAATTGTTATTCATCAGTAAATAAAAAATAAGAATCCAACCACCAAAGATGACCTTTTTACTAATTACTTCATTCTAATCTGGCTAACTTGCATGCCACTGCTCTTGCTTAACATTATTTTCATGTAATTTTATGCTCCTGGACTGATAGGAAAAGTTATTCCAAAATAAAAGTGTATTTTCTTCCTTGCCTTGTCCATTTGGACATATGTGTACACTACAACTGTGTCCTGAGGCAAAACAAAACAAGCAAACCAAAACATTCTCAGCCTTGGCTCACTTCCATTCAAACCCTGGAGAGTTTTTCTCTGTTTGCAGAGTGAGTGATTGACCCAACAATGTTATCAAATATCTGGTTGACTCATCCTGATCCAGTAGAAATATAAGCAACAGTGGTAGTAGTAATGTGGCTACTAGGCAGTTTTTAATGCACTGGATAGTAATATAAAAATAATTTAAAATCCAATAGGTCCACATTACTCAGCATTGCACATCCAAGTTTTGGATTACTATTCCAATTTTCTGTCACTTTTATCTTCAGCGCTTACTGTTGTAAAATTGTCTTGTCATTTAAAATGTGTAAGTTCTTTCCAGACACTGACATCTGAATATGGACGTGCCCCCACTTATGGAAGAATGTCCAGACTTTTCTTAATGGGGTGGCTGAATTTGGGCACAGAAAAGTTTATGCAGGCACACACAGAAGTAAACATAGTCAGATGATACCTGTTTAACTTATAGAAAATATTTTTGAAGCAGCAAAAAAAAAATTGAGGAGTGATGACACAATATGAAAATATACTTGAACAATCTGTCAAAACCTACAGATGGATGCTGGTTCAGTGGACTGTTAAAAGCATGAGCGCAGTTCACATGCAGTGCAGAGCTGGCAGAGGCAATGCAGAGATACAAACCAGAAATCTTGTAGCTTCACTGACAGTTTGGTAGGATGTTTGTAAAGTGAGTGAATAATGGTGCATGAATCAGTGCAGCTTGAATATTCTACTTGAACTAGCGCAGAGGTGTTGCATCATTATCTATATTCTTTGACTGCTAACGGATAGCTTAAATATTTTTAAATAGTTGAAAAAGACTGCTGACCTATCAATACTCTACACGTAATTCTTAAGGGACTTTATGGCTGAAGATAAACTTGCTGTAACATTCAAGAGGACACATTATGACTGCTATGTGCGCCCTGCATTGATTCAGTGCGTTGGTTGCACATCCTAAAATAAATGTGACAGATAAATGAAGATGCAAGCTACAGTACATAACAGCTGGTATCAGTGTAGAGACAGAGGAGATATGACAGTGTCAGTACAAGCAGCGGAAACAACTGTAACAGAGAGCGTCGAAGACACACTTGAAAAGCAACTCCACAAACCTAAATTCCCTCTTTGAAGATGAGAAGATTTTTTTTTTGTTATTATTTAAACACTTCCAAATAGATTATTGGCAAAGGCTTGAGCTTTTAGGCAATACCTGTATACCCACATGTGAACTCTTCTTAACATTTATTTTTGAAAGTTCTGCCTTATGCAGAATTACATAGTATTAACAAAGACAATCATGTTGTGTTTCAAAGTCATTTTAAACCAGTGGCAGCCTGGTGAGGCAGCCTTTTCAGATCTGGATACGACCCTTCATGATAGCCATATTTGTAAAAATACAAATCTTTATATCCTTACAACATAACATAAAAACCTGCTCATTGAATTTATCTTTTCAAAACATAAAACATGAAACTAAGACAATGGTTTATACCACTTAATACAATCACATGGAAAGCCCATAAGCCGAGTGTTCAAAGACAATCTCATTCACAAGTTTGGTCATTTTCATGACTTTGTAAGAAGTGTTACAAATTTTTGCTCATCTACCCAAATGTTGATGAGGCCTATAATCTCCCCACTCATGTCTTTAACTGATTTTGTCGGTGCCTACCATTAGTTTTCTGAAGCAGTTGGACAAGGAGATAAAATTTGGCGCAAGAAAACCCTACCTCTGTGTGCCATTTGGCTCACTTTATAATGTTGTATTACGAACTCAGACACTAAGATAAAGACTGCAACAACATTTAAGTTTATCATTGACTGAGATAAAGCTGAATATTTAAAATTTCCTTAAACAGGGGCTCCAAGCAACACAAAAGGTAATGTGGTTTTTGCCTTGCATGGGATTATGGAGTCCAAAATTCCTGGAAAGAAGGTTGTTTTCTTCTCATTGCTATGCACTGCAATGTGAAATTTTGGAGTGTTTACAGTAATTAGTGAAACACAGGGCAGCAGATCAGCCAGAGTCCATGTTTGTTGTGTTGAGGAGCTGCGGTCCATCCATCTTGTTTGCCAGACAGCAGATATTCGACAGGTGGATTAACTGGAGCGCTGTATGTAATCCCAGCTGTCTCAGTGTAGAGAGCTGCTGCCCCTCTGACTCAAATCTCTATAAAACTTTTTAGCTCATTGGAAACTGGTAAAAAAAAACAAACAAAAAAAAACTTTCCTAACAATGTTCTGGAGTTCAACTGTGGCAAATTTGATCAAAGAATGGAACAAGTTACTGATCAGATTAACAAAAGAAGTGAAAGTTGGTAAATGTACTTGAGCTTGTATAGCACTTCTCTTGTCTATTTGACAGCCAACACCCATTCACACTCACATTCACATGTTGATGGTTGAAGTTTCTGTTTAAATTTTCTGTAACTGTTAACAAATCCACAAGCCAATCATCATCACACATTGGTGGAAAGGAACTATGAGTTAAATAGTCTCACCCAAGGATGTCCTGATATGAATTGGGTCTGAACCCTCTGTTTCGTGTATAAGCAACTCTAAAAACTGCACCACCAACATAGATTAAACAAAACAAATAGAAAACAAAGACCTGAGGTTTTCACTTTTTCACCTGTACCAATACTTTAAACATATTTATCTTAGCATTGCAGTTTATTTCTGCTGGCTGTGCCCCTCCTTTCAGTCCTACAAACACTTGCTTGGAAACTACAGTTCTAAATCATTATTGTGATTATTTATCAAAAAAATGTCTGCTGATTTTATCTATATGTCTAAATCTAGCTCAGATAATAACTATTCTTAGATAATCTTCACACCTAACTAATTTAGCCAATACAATCTCTGTTTTTCTTTTTGTAAAGTTTGTTTGATTAGAGTTGGTGTGAAGCTCATTTAGCGCTTTCTATGCTTCAGCTGACAAGAAATACAGCATCTCATGTTCTTATATTTACACTTGACTTAAAGATGGTCCATTTGAAAAAATGCATTGTATGCATTTGTAAGACACACCTTCTCTTACATCCCTATGACCCATCCCTTTTTAAACTTGTGTACTTTCACCTTTTAGTCACAGAACTAAACTGCTTTGAATTGATTTAAGAAATAATGATGAAAAAATTTTTCACTCAACAGCATTTATTAAATTTATTTGTTGTTTGTGTGACATAACGCACTTGTGCTTTTTCTTATGATTGTTTTCAAACCACAGATAGGCACCCAGCAAATCTGATGTTGACTATTTGCAGACATGTGACTAACAAGACATCACTCAGTTCTGTGTACTGCTGATGTACTGCTGTTGTCAATATACTATAATGCATTTTAGCTAATAACCACTGCAAAGATGCATTTTTGAGCCACTTAAGTATCAGACAGTATCATTAATATGGAAGAAAAATGTCACTGAGGCTGCTAAATGAGTCTGGATGCCTTAGGAAGCCTCAAAAACAGAAAAACAAGCACAGACCAGATTAAAATAGTTGTGCACAGCAGTCAGATAGCATGTGGATCAGCCATTTACAGGGACACTTTAGAGAGAAGCTCAACCACTGCCCAGCAAGATAATTTGGCAATCTTTCCAGGGATTATTTCCATGGTTTGTTTAGGATAAATGAGGAGACTTGTATGAACAGGGAACATAGCAAAACAAAAAGCTGATGGAGGCTTAGCAGGTTTGAATGATAAATATCAGAAACCTCAATGTAAACTGAATGAAAAAACAACATACAGTTTACCTGTTAAAGGTGTAGTCAGCTATGTGGGAGGAAACGCGTGGAGAAGTTGTTGACAAACGAATTTAGACCCTCCTCTCCCTTCATACCTCACCCCTGGCTCCACCCCCGAAAGCTGATGGACGTACATCGTCATGGAAACAGCCGTAGAAAGTAGCTGACCAATGTAGCTAAGGTAACCCCGACTCGTCAGACAACTCGACTGACAATATTGATAACATCACAACAACAGTACAATTTGGCAGATTAGACAATAAGATGAATGCCTGACGGCTATTACTGTTATGTGAAGCACCACAAAGCTAATGTTGCTTACCTACCCAGACGGCAACATCCGCGTCCGTTTTCAGGTCTTTCTATTCGTGGAGTTCCCTCCACCGTTGGAAAGCAACACCAATGTTAACCCGGGTCTTCGCTCTTTCATGGTCATAGCCCTTCTTTTTCACTTTTCACTCCTCTGACCTTTTTCTTTTGGGCTGTTTTTCAGCCATTGCTACTGTATCTATTGTGTCTCTCTCTTACACTAACTGTGCACGCTACGCAACCTACTACTCCCCCTCCCCCCTCTGTCTGATCTGCACATGAGTATGATTGCCCTCTGGATGTGGGGGGGTGTACTCTGTTTTGGTGGCTCCGCCCGAGCCACAGTATTTACCTACTGAAATTCAGAGCCAAGGCTGTGTACTGAAACCAGACTTTTTTTTCAACATGCTGTCAGTGGCGACATCTTGTGGATGGAGAGGAGAAATGCGGTGATTTTGACAAATACTGCATTAGATTAGAAGATTAGAAGATCGCTGACTACGCCTTTAATGAAGGTATACAATTCTGGCTTATGTTGTCAAATACCCTGGTGAATTACAAGTGTAACCTGATAAAAACACTTCAGGATGTTGCAGGATCAGAGGTTACCACCAGCTGATGCGTGTAAATCTGCATTTTGTGGCACTTGTCTTGCTGAGCCTTCTTGCTGAAATGAACGTTTTTACTTGTACAAATCAAAATTAATATTTTAAAAATTCAAAAGACAACCCAGAAGGGCCAGATGAAAGCTAATCCTGTAAGGAATATTTGGCTTATACTGGTTGTTTAGTGAACAAAGATGTTTCCTCGACAATTGCTAGCATAAACTTTAGCCCACAAATGTCCCTGTTTCAAATGATACTTAAAGCCTCAAAAAATGACTTGCTGACATGTATAAAACTGATATTCAAAGCTTTTTTAGAATGGTCCACTACTCAGCAGTTGGTAATCATGGTAAGATATGTACGTTGTACTAATTACTGAATTAGCCTAAACATCCGTTAAGTTAGATGTTGTATGGCATCGTTTTAGCTGGAATGGGATGGAATGTGATATCA
The DNA here is from genome assembly GCA_036419115.1 of Scarus forsteni. Taxonomy (NCBI): domain Eukaryota; kingdom Metazoa; phylum Chordata; class Actinopteri; order Labriformes; family Labridae; genus Scarus; species Scarus forsteni. The sequence goes on from JAZDUH010000049.1 coordinate 8,560,658, forward strand.
ACTGGACTGAGCTGAAGATACATCTTTGCGAGGTAATGTTAAGTTTTTAAAAACCTATTTAAGATTTAGTCATGGGGATTAAAGTATTAGTATACTGTATATTGTTGCAGTCCCTGCAGGCTTGGATCACCTCCATTGTAATAACACCTCTTGTTATCTTAGCCAAAGAGGTTATGTTTTTCACTAGGGTCTGTCTTTTGTTTTGTGTTTGTGGACTTGCTTCAAAATGTACACAATTATATATATATTTTATAACTTAATCATCATGGTCAATTTCTTCTGGATCTGATCCAGACTGAAGTCACGAAAAAACATTTGCATTTAATGGCAAATCCCATTAATATCTACTCAGCTGCTGCATTATGGAAATTGAAGTTTCTTTGCAAACTCTTTTGCAAACTGTACTATGTCACTACTTTACCCAGCTTCCCTTGCAATGGCACCGAAGGACTTCTTCACATAGATAGACATGAGTGGAGACTTGGCAGTTGCATTGAAAGTATGATGATCCAGAATAGTATCTTGGCAGAGATCTGCGGTTTCCGAGTGCTTTTCTAGTTGACTATTATTAAGGTTATTCCTCTGGTGAGGACCAAGGAATGAACTCTGGCCCACCTAATATTGGGGGTCTTGTTTTTGCTTCCAAGTGAACCAAAGCTTATTTCTGAGTTATTGTGAAAGCTATCCAACTCCCAGAAGGACCAAACGATAGTCATGCATTAAGACCTAGATTTTGTCAAATATCACAGCAGTACACAAGCTTAAGTTGCATTAATAGGGAACATCAGGCAGGGCGTGGCTAATGTTGGCTATGGTCACACTGCCCTCCTCCAGTCTGCCTAATAGATTAATGTATACAAGTCTATACGGTATGTTGTTACAAATAGCTGCCTGGGCTCCTGATGCAGCCAAATACAGCTTAATCTTTCTTATGATAGCTCAAAATACTATCATGCTGATTTGACCTTGACAGTGTAATCCTACAATGCTAGGTTGTTTTTTTTAATTTCCATTTCATATACTGTGTTCCATTTACTGTACATCGGAGGTCCAACTGGGGAACTGGGAATGACATATCTGAGTTGAAACACATTCCAGTTTCAACAGTGAACAGAAGATGGAAAGCTCTTTAACTTTGATAAATTTAATATAAAAACAACTTTTTCTATAACTTTACCACTGAAACACTTTTTCCTAAGATCATCTACTAGTGGGACTTAAATGAAGTTATCATATTTAGTTGCACTTTTAATAGGTCAACACCAACCCATGGGAACTCCAGCTACAGTTAGCATTGTTAACTCATAGCCAACATGAACATCAGGCTAAAGTTATCCTCATAACGCGTCTACATGTAGACTGACTTGGCGCTTTAATAGAAATCACATGTACAAGTGCCGGAGACCAAAATTAAGAACAAACAAAAACTATTCCTTTAAAGCCTCAGCTTCTCAGTTTTTATATTGTGTATTTTATCTAGGATTTTTACATCACGATTGCAGCTATGGGGGAAGGATTAATCATTGTATTTACTGCGTTTTACTCCCTCATGGGCCAAATAATAAGCCAAAGTTATTCGTCATTGTCCTTCAAGACAAAACTAAGGGTAATGATCCTTCATTTTGCAGCTTACAGCACAACATACAAGATTTCTTGCTGTCATTTTATGGACTACTAAGGTTTCTGCCAGTGAAGGAATTGGTGTCTCTGCCTCTTATCCACCTCTTTCATGTGCCCAATTATCCACATGAGAAAGGAAAATACATCATTAAACAAAGCTGGCCCACAAATGCAGTCCAAATTCCCAAGAGCTTTCGCCTACTGAACCTTATTAAATGTTTTTGGTTTCCTTTCATCACACTTTTAGGTAATTTTGAGAAAAACTCACACCCACGCTGACTCCATGTTATCTGTAAATTCACTAAATAAGAATTTGAAAGAGAAAAAGCAGTTTCATAGCAGAAGGATATTTAACCTTTGAGCCATTCAAACATGGATTATGCAAAAGCTGGAATAAGTTATGCTGAATCATTCACTGCAATCAACTAAATGTGAGCATGATGGTATAACTGTGCAGCTGGAGAGGCATCAAATGAGTTAAGAAAAAGTCTAGCAAAAAGATGACTTGAAACTTCAGGATGAGGGGAGAAGAGGATAAAAATCATCGGTAGGTGCAAGGCAAAAGAAGGAAGTGAAGATGCTGTGTTCTTTGCGCTTCAATCCCCTCGAGTGATCCTGGTGAGCCAAAGGGGAGAGAGAGAGAAAAGGGAGACATGTTCCTGCTGCAGCGTCTCTGCCTTATTTGTAACAGGCCGATAAGCTCAGCAAGCACCCCTGCAGGACAACTGACCGATGGCGGCACGTTTTCTTAAGCTGAGAATGACAGTGGGGAGGGGGGATGCACGTGCCGCTATCGCACAGCCGGCATCGCTCAAAGTCTCTGATTGTCATACATGAACAGCCTCCAAGGACATAAATTTTTCAAGTGAGCCTGGCCGATGTTATTTGTTTGCAGTGATTTGATATTTCTCCATATCAAAGCCTGACGGGTGTCGTGTGTGTGAGCGACATGGGGCTATCACGTGCATTGTATAAACATAAACAACAGAAATAAAGCAAAGGAAAACAAATGGGAAAAGCAGCCTCTGAATACTTATTCCTCTAATGTAAACAGCATGGCCAGTGGTAGTTAATGCAGCAGCTAAATGCATGCATTTCAATTACGCTTGTGGATATTTCTTGCAAATAAAATACAAAGATATTGTGACTATCAAACTGCAGGACTCCTGTGTAGAGTGGACAGTTCTGATCCTTTGAAGTTTGGTTCCATCAGGCACTAATAGTAAATGCATAGCCCCAGCGAAAGGGATCAACTATGCTCCTGATACACATATCTGGAAGTAGTGCCAAGATCTCTGCATAATTAAGCTGATTTAAAGAAAAGGTCAAGCTAATACAATAATCTGATTGTATAAGTTTGTTTTTTGTCAAGACTCATCAAATCTTCACCTTTATGTGTTATTCTTGTAAGTATCCCAGTCCATTAAGTAATTTTCTGACGGTACTGACAGTATCACATGACAACCAACATTATTTTTCAGTATGACAGCCCCAGTTGAGCTGGATATCACTTTTCTTTTTCCTCTGCTTCTTTTCCCAGCACGTGGCAACCAATGTTTAAAGCAGTGGTTGTCAAATAGTAATGTTTAGGCACACTGGTGTACCTTGATACAAGTTTAGATGTAACCTTGCAATGCAGATGATTAAACTTGCCTTGATTTCTGTGAGCAGGCGGATTCATCTTGACAAGCTGCAGTCTACAAGGATTGTGACTGGCCCAAAGTGGAACAGTCCAATTACAGTCTTTAAGAGCAAAAAGAGGTTAAAACTATAAGTAAGACATCAGTAGGAGGTGACTTGTACACAGATTAGCATAGATGTTAGCAGCTTCAGTTGTATTTTTTATCAAATCTGGACTGCATTTCTTTATTAATGAAAAACAAACATTATAAACGTCTATACAGAAAGAATATTTCCATTCCGCTTCAAACAAGTTTTGCAATTCACATGTTTTGCAAAGTGGCTCCTGCTTTGTCAGAATCGCCCACCTGTTAAATGATCTGATTGGCCAATGATGAATGTGAATTTATACAATCGTATGCTATAAAAACAACAACACAGCATTATTTACTCCATCAGTACTTTATTTGATTTAATTTCTGTAGAAATGGAAATTCTGGGACTTTGATGAATCCAACAAAGCTTTTCAGCTCTTTTTACACACGGTAGACTCACTCAGTCAGCTTGAAAAATCAAACTCTCTGATGGCTTAGATGCCTGTTTGTAAAAGAATATCGATGCTTAAAGTCAATTTCTGGTGGTGAACTTTCAGATATCCAGTTTTAAATATTTGGTGAGTGATACAGCTGTTAAAGGAAAAGTTCGGTTCCTGCAGCTTTTACATTGTTTTTAGAATGAAGAACAACAATATACTCACCCAGAAGGCTTTCCTGATCCAAACAGTGCTTCGGGAGATATTTAGATCCAAAATCGAGCAGCGGACACCGATATAATGGTAGCCCGTAGGGCATAGATCGCCGCTTCTAAAAACTGCATTAATCGTCCAGAAACTCATGCTTTTCACCAATCTTCCATCATGATCCGTTCCTGATGGTCCGCCATTGCAGTCTGTGTCTCTCCACACAGCGCTGTGTGGCTGTACTAACCTCTGAACTGACGAGTTTGTTTATGTGTTTATGTCTCCCGAAGCACTGTTTGAATAAAGGCTCCAGCATGCTTTTTGTGTGGAGGGGTCAGTCATAAAAAAAACACAAATTCAAACAGCAATCAAATAAAAACTCAAAATACTGCCTCCACAGCACTATTGAAAACTCAAACATACCCATTTAAAAAATATATACTATTGTGTGAATTCTGGTGTATTTGCATTGATGCATATTGTTGATATGTTGATTGATATGGGCTGTCACCATTCATCCTCATCAAGAGTCACAGGGCCAATTCACACTGCCGTTTCAAGCCATAACATTTATACCCCTGTGATGCTTCACCTCCACTGTGAAAGTGGCCAAGACGTGGCCATGAGTTGGACCCCTGAGCAGCGTAGACATGGACTCAGCAGGAGATAGCAAAACCTATAGTGTCTCTGCTACAATGTGTATGTGGGAGCATGTGCTGTTTCGAGGAAATCCAAGTTGTATTGCAGCGTGAATCAGCACAGATATTATGTCGTCACACATGTCAGAAGGTGCATGATAACAGAGCCTTGTTGTGGCACTTTTACAGAAAGGCATTGTGAATAGAAATACAATGTATGAAATAGGTCGTAGTTTCACATCCCTACAAAAAATTACACCCTGCTGTTAGATTAAATTAGATTAATAGTCAAATAAAATATATAACATATCTAAACTGTTGTGCCTGATATAGACTGTATATGGGACCTTTTTACTGTGTAGATTTGTGACTTAACATTAACATGAATCCACAATCCACATGCACCTCAGACAACTCAACTCAACTAAAAAAAGAAAATAATAGAAATAATCCAAACCAGCCCTTTAAAAATCATGGACCTGGTGCTCTGGGTGTAATTGTATTTACCGGTGATCATTTGAAGTCCCAGTGGACCATTTCTGCTAAGAATATCTATTGGGAGATAATATTGATATCCGATTAGGTTAACTGAAGTCTCCTCTTGAATAACATCCATTATGCACTTCTCTGCGCTCACTGGATAGTGTGTATGTGTATGTAGAGGCAAAGTGACATGAATGATTTGAAAGGTAGGCCTTTTATCAGATATATCACCACCAGCAAATTAAACCACGTGCAGTCAAATAGCCTCAATAAGAGGTCTGAAACGACTCAACACAATATTCTCCATCCACCAGAATCTATAAATGGCCCATTTAGCATCTGTGACCCCAATGCCTGCTACCAAAGGAGAGTTATAGCCTTTCAAAAGGAAACAATCATAGATTTTAGTGAAGTAAGAAAATGTCCCCAGGTAGTGCTGGAGCAAATGAAATTATGCATGACCCCTTCATTACTTGGCTTAATAAGTGATCTATGGAGAGGGAACAATAAAGATCCAGATGTCATGGAGACGTATGAACAGAGAAGACTAAAGAAAGAAGAAAGGTGATGGAAAAAATTCCTTGGATCTACATATTGAGTACTGTAGGAATGCATGGAAAGTGGGGCAAGCGGTTTTCCATCTCTTCCTTTGTCATTCACACTCTCACTTACCAAGGACTGTGATATCTGTCTCTCATTGGTATTCATTGACCCTGGGATGGAGAAATGGCCATCGCAGTTTTCATTTAATCAGACTGTTATGGGGATATGCTGTAGGAGCGTGTGTGTGTGAGGTGTGTAAGGGGTGTGAGTGTGTGTGCCTGGTGGACATTGGCTGTCAGCAGATATTAACGCAGACTTGTCAAGGTGGAGGAGCAAAGAGGGTATGAAACCTGAAGGTGGGTTAAGTAATTGGATTCTTGTTCAATAAAAGTTGGGCTAAGGGTGTCTTTGTGCATTTCTGTGTGTAGATGTGTGTGTTGTGTGTGCTTTGCATGTTGAGAGATTTGTGAAGGCATAAACTTGGAATTAACTCAAAGAAAGCCCATCACAGTGGTTTCCAACTGATCTACCATCAGGGCTGATCAATACCTTCTTTATGTAAAACTGAAACCCAAATTATAAACAAAACAAAAACAAAGAGCAATAATTTAAGTTCATTATGTTCCGTATTTAGGTCCTTAAGGACATAAAACAAAAGTTTGAACAGTGGCAGAAGATGAAAAAAGTATTGAAGAAGCATTTTGGTGAAGACACGCTGGCAAGCAACCAATGCATGTATTTACTTTCAATTTCCTTTCATAACATGTACATTTTGTAGTACATGAAATAAAACAGCTTTATGACCCTAATATATCAAGATAAATAAGTCAAAATCTTGTGGAAACATCCATGACAATCATTGCAAAATTGAATAAAACAAACATGTCCTCTGCAGTCCACCATATAGATGTGCTGTTTATTCGACTAAACAGGAGTTACTCAACATGATGGATGGCCGGTTAATGTGCGGATTTCCTCTTTTGATCAAACTTACCAGAGGCCCAAACAAATGGCAGTCCTTTGGATAACCTTTTAAACAACACATGTACTGCACAATACATTTTCTGTCCTTTAATTACTGTGAGAAGGGGCTTGGGAAGACCAAGAATGTACACTTTCAGTTCGCAAAGAAATGTGTTATGCCTCTTCTAAGAAAATGACACTTACAATGCTATGTGATTTACTTCCTGGGTTCAATTATGTTATATCTATACAGCCTTCACCTACATGTGTGTTTTCTTGCGTTCCACAGGCAGATGCCATGGCTCCTTAAAAGTCCACTCCGTGGCAGTGTAAATGTTATAAATAAACTAAATTTTAAATTGTAAGTAACTGTTTACAAGAAATAAGCAATCAAGTACCCCAGAAGATGGCTCATTTGTTAAATGGGGGGAGAATAATGCATTTATGTATTTAAATATGTGCCTTCAGAATGGGAGAGCTGGGAAAAAAAATACCTTAAACATGATTACTCTGAATTATGCAGACCCTCAAACTGGACATTGCGATTATCTTTTTTTAAATAGTTTCTGTCAGTTAAAGAGCATTCTCTAATTTTATGCTGTAAACAGTACTGGTACAGAAAAGTTTATCCTGTTTTGAATCATGCATAGCTTGGGTGCCTTCAATATGAAGTTTTGCAACTTTTTCAAATGTTCAGTATTAGCTTAGAGGCAAGTCCATAACTTTCATTATAAAATAACAGGATATCTCTCCATCTTTACATTAAATGCTCTCTCCCTTTGCCAACATATGCTTGACTGCAGGCACATTGCTGTATACAGATTACATAAGTGCTACTGCAGTCCATAAATGACTCTTTACATTTCTTCCCCATGAGTTGGTGCACAAACTCTTATGCATCACTGGAATTAGATCAGTGAGCAAAAAGGCAGAAATCAGCAAGCGGAGATTGCAGCCACTTGGACCACATAAAAGATGCTTGAGTGAAAATAGTATTTTTTTGAGAAACCAGTATATACTGTATATCTATATATATCTCTATCTCTCTCTCTCTCTCTCTCTCTCTATCTATCTATCTATCTATCTATCTATCTATCTATCTATATACATATATATACATATATATTTATATATATATATATATATGTATATACATCTATACATATATATATATATATATATATATATATATATATATATATATATATATATATATATATATATATATATATATATATTTATGTGTATATATACATATATAGATATAGATATAGATATAGATATATAGATATACACACACACACACACACACACATATATATATATATATATATATATATATATATATATATATATATATATATATATATATATATATATATATATATATATATATATATATATATATATATAAACATATACAGAGTGTAAGTCCTTAAGCAAACACTCATACATTTATGAGGAACCATTCTGTTTTCATCAGCTGTTCAACAATGACATTTAGGAACACAGTCAACTGAGAGTCACCATTTGACACAGTAACTAATCAAAACATAACAGCACAGGAGAAATAGTGTAAAAACAGTGTGTATAAGTGTGTATTTCATCCATTGATCATCAGTCTGAGCTGATTGGGTGTTTCTATTAATTGCTGATGGGTATTTCATTAGACGTTTTCCATTAGAAGGTTTAGTCAAATGTACATATTTGCACCTGACCAGAGCACAAGTGGACTAGTGCTGAACCACAAGATTTAACCACAAGATTGTACTTTTTCATTGCAACAGGAACAGAGAGCCTTGCTGTATAGTCTGAGCAGTCAAACACAGACAGATATTCAAAGATTCAGTCTATCTTTTAAAAAATAACATCCTTTGGGCTGATTTTTTTTAATGCTCATGAAATTAATCAATTTTTATTTTCTACAGCCTGGTATTAAATATTTAACAGCTTGGTGTCGGGGGTTGGGGATCTCTGCTTTATTACAGGGAGAAGACATGTTAAACACACTAAAGGGCATAAACAGTTTTAAAAGAAGCACAATTTGGGCTCCTTATGAAGGAAAAATACATGGGGATCTAATTTTGTAGACCAGGCACAGGCGCAGCGCATCCCAACAGGGTGTGTCCAGCGCACTTTGCAAGTTTTCTGCATAGCGCTCTGAGGCGCATCCACACCTCTCCCCCATGCAAGTGCTAGAAAGGGAGGAGAGAAGGCATGGGTGGGTTAAACACAGCCAAGTGTTGTCTTCGCCAATCAAATGAACAGCTCTCCTTGCCTTTAGATGCGCTGCAGGTGAGGCGCAGTGACAATTTCAATCTGCCCTCCATTGACTCCAGCCTTCTACTGCAGCCGTCCTCCCCTGGTCTGAATCCCTGGATCAGGGGAGGAAGGGCTCTCCTCCAGTTCCCTACTTCTCCAACCAGCAGTCCAAATGCTGATATAATGATAATCATTGCTTTTCCTAGGAGGAAGAGGAAAGAGATGCTCTGAAATACATTTTTTTTCCCATGAATGATTTTGTGTATGTTTAATGTGACTGAATAAATTTTGGCAAAAGAGTATAAATGAGCTGTGCAGCCTGGTGTTCTCTCCTCTCCCGTTCGCTGTGCTGCTCTCCCTGCTGATATGGCACACGCAGTTCGGCCTCTCTCCATCATAAGTCTTGCAATTTCTCCTCTGTGAGGTCAAAGTAGCATCTATTTTGTCAGGCTGTGTTATGTGGCACGCAACATGCAAAAAAGAATGCACTGACATTCTGGAGACCTGCCTCTGAGGCTTTGGTGACGTGTGCACACATGTGTACACAAATTACTGCTGCAGAGGGTGTGCTGGACAAAATTGTCTCAAAATTTGGGGTGCTGGTTTGGCGTAGTGGTTAGCACCCCATGTACATGCTTCTGCCTGTCCAGGTTCAAATCCAGCCTGTGACCAGTTTGCAGAGTGTCTACCCCTACTCTCTCACCCCCTTTCACAAGCCTATCCTGTCTCTCTCCTATCAATAAAGGCACAATATGCCCCCCCAAAAAATACATTTAAAAAAAAATGTCACTGCACAGGCTGTGCCAGGCTCCACCACCCTGCGCTGCACCAGGAAGGACCCATAGCGTTATAGGGAAATTCAAGTTTGTCACATTTTAAAGGCAACAACCTTTCCTCTGGCTTCTCATGTAGCTTGCATTTACCAATAAATACAATATTGGGAAAGTTAACAGATGTCTGTTCTTTACTGTGATTTTAAGAAATCAGGGTTTCATTATCAGAGAGAACAACGTATCTTAGGATAGCCAGTCAGTTCTTCATGTCACCAATATTTCAAGGCAAGTGGTTTGAGGTAAAGAAACTTGATACTTTATAGCTTTTGTCATTACCTTGTGACCTAACTCAAGTCGATGGGATAAAAATGACACAAACACATTTGCCTGGGTAACTTTTAAAGTTCATGAAGAGAATAAACTCTGTCATGACTTTTTGGATACAAGTGTTCAACTCCAAAGTTGTGAGCTTTTTTTTATCGCAAAATCTAAAATCTTAAGCAATATAAAGAAAATAAATTGCAGCTATTTGAAGCTTTTACCCTCAGCTTTAATTCCTCTGAGCAAGATATGAAGTTTCCCATGTGGTAGTAAATGGTCGACAAAGCAGATAAGCAGAGTATCACTGAGGCACACTCCTGTAGGCCCCAGTCAAGCATGAACTTCTGCGTCTCACACTCACACACACATACACACACACACGTACACAAACACAACCACTCAGTGACTTACAGAAAGTAAACTTTTACATTAAAAACCTTCCATGAATAACTCCATGGTCTAGATATTTTAATAATATTAAATTTTGTGAAACTTTCTATTGATCCAACTTTTTCATCCCCATTAGAGTCTGACATAAAACAAAGCAGCGCAAGAGTAGGAAGAAAATCCAGCCCTTACTTTTTTGTTCCATAGGCAGCCCTTCACTGGTCTTCTTGGAATCATTTTGTCCTCATGAACTGATCCACCAGATTATTACCCAAACTACTGCAAAGCTGAAAAGCAAGTTTCAGACATGTAACAGTAATTGTGGCCTAAACATTATATACTGTAGGCTATAACATGGAGTATGTTGTTCAAACCCTTAAAATTAGAATCCCAGTGAAATGGAAAGACAATCAAATTTAGTTCTAATATTTAAAAGTTATTTAAAGACAGGTCATATTTATATGTCCCAAAGCCATCAACATCTAAAGTGGAGGCATTATGCTTGATATAGTTTTTTGAAGTAGGGCTGCTCAAGGCCCGTGTTACCAGTAAATATGGTTGCCACTAAAGCACCACACCAGTTTTGTCCCTGAGGGGAGATACCTGGATTTGTAGCATTGTCATATATTTATATATATATATATATATATATATATATCTATATATATATATATATATATCTATATCTATATCTATATATATATATATATATATATATATATATATATATATATACATATATATATGTGTATATATATACACACATATATATATATACACACACACACACACACATATATATATATATATATATAAATATATAAATAAACATATATATATATATATATATATATATATAAATATATATATATATATATATATATATAGTCATATTTATTTATATATAAAAGTCAATGATGAAATTTTGAGTTTTTTTTTTTTTTTAAGTATATTTTTGGGCATTTTGTGCCTTTGTTGATAGTAGAGAGACAGTGGATAGGCTTGTGAAAGGGAGTGAGAGAGCAGGGGAAGACACTCTGCAAACTGGTCACAGGCTGGATTCGAACCTGGACCGGCAGAAGCATGTACATGGGGTGCTAACCACTACGCCAAACCAGCACCCCAAATTTTGAGTTTTTTGATTACTGTTGCTAAGGTGGTACAAAGTAAACTGGCCATATGTCATAGAAGCAAAACAATAAGAAAACTTTTTTACACATTAAAAAAGTACTTTTATTGTTGTATGTGATCTTGTAATTGCAAACATGTAAACTGTCACAGAAATGAAGATTATGGGCCCTATTTTGACAGCATGAGGTACATAGTCTTCACACTATGTCGACACTATGTTTTATATCAGTTGATATTTTGCCATTATAAGGGCATACTGTATATTCTCTTCCTAAGCCATGTGGAGGGCCCATAGAGGATTGTGCATTGATGTGCTTTGAGCATGACAAAAATCAAACCATCAGAGTGTCTGCTTTCATTCTATAAATCATTGTGCACTATGGCGGGTGGCATTTCACAATATATGCAGTGGGTTGAGTTGTTTGGTCTGAATAGGGATGGATTATGTAATTTATTTCCATTTATTGTGCCAATACCCTCAAAGAGCACACTTAAAACACTGCAGGGTGTATGTTGATTCCCAGATCCAAGTGCTTTGTTATTAAAGAAACATCCTAACCATAAGAAATGACCCAAAAGACAAGTCAGACACTTCTGTGTAAAGAAACCCCATACGTTATTAAAATATCCAGTTGAAATTGACAGGAGCAAATCTTAATATGTTTAAGATAGACCTCTTTACTATACATCAAAACACTGTGGGCTTTAAGAATGTATTTCTCATTTTTCCCACAGGAATACACTGCACTTGAAAAAAGACAATGTCTCTCAGTTCTCAGGCCTATTATGAACTTCAAACTGAATTTTTTTTAACAATTGTGTCTATATTTAATGGTAGATGTGTGCTGCTCTGTAGTTAAAAAAGGTCAGTATGATTGTGTTCTGATTTCTCAAATGTGTTTGAATCTTATAATGTGTCCATAAATAGCAGACACACTCTGTACCTCAGCCTTAAGGCAGGAGGGGGTTTACGGCACAATCAATTTCTGAGTCCTCAAGTAAAGGACATGGCAACTTAGCATCAAACCACTAGTGTCCAGACAAACAGACCTCTGGGTCCCCGCATGTTGGTTTGCTATTTAAACAGCTGTATAATGACAACTCAAAACAAAGTGCCTTTGGTGCTTCTGAATTAACCTTGCAAAGTAGCTGGATTTGAGAGATTAACAGACATAAACAGGCAAATCCATCTTGCAAAACTGCAAGCTGGAACGGTTGATACTGGTCAGACATGTCTTATGACCAGTGGCGGCTAGCTAATAGAGGGCGCTAGGGCGCCGCCCCCCCAGGGAGAGTGTGATTTTTAATTCATTTATTTTATTTTGAAAAAATGAATACTACCAAAAATTACTTATTGAAATGTGTAATATAAATCTAAATATAAATTTAAATACAAATATATACATATTAATTTATAAAGTCATTCATTTCATTAATGTGAAACAAGTGTAAGGCTACTGGTCTCTACCTCACGGTCTTATGGGTGCTGGAAAAAGCACAAACATTCCTGACTTCAACAAAAAAAGCAATTGAGAGATTCGCAAACCAAAAAGAAAGAAGGGCAAAATTCTTGTTTAAATAATGACATACCACTGACATTGAAACATGTTCACCTTACTCATTTTTGTATAAAGTTATTGTTAACTTACACATACACACAGGTTCACCTTACTCATTTCTGTATATAAAGTAATTTTTAATTTACACATGCACATCTGTTCACCTTACTCATTTCTGTATATAAAGTAATTGTTAATTTACACATGCACACATGTTCCCCTTACTCATTTCTGTGTACAAAGTTATTAACTGCACATGTTCACCTTACTCTTTTCTGTGTATAAAGTAATTGTTAACTACACATGCACACATGTTTACCTTATTCTTTGCTTTGTATATAGGTTATGTAAGCTTTTCAGCAGTATAAGGTTGTACATTTGTACATATTTATGTGTGTGTGTGTGTGTGTGTGTGTGTGTGTCTGATATGTGTGTGCACCATTCTGTAATCTGTTATTTTTATTTGGAATCAAGAATAACACTTTTACAAAGCTCTGGTTTCCTGTAGTTTGTGTCGAATCGTAGCAGGATGGTTGTTAAAAACTAAGTGTTGCACAGTAGACTACTGCCCCAACTAGAATATTTTTCACCAGCTGCCACTGCTTATGACTGTTCTTTTATGGATGAAGAGGCTGTAACTATAAGTGTGGATATGTTATTCTGAAAGTGAGAAGTGACTACAAGCATCTAATTAGCTTGAAACAATTGTGGCAGACATACCATTCATTCAATAACTAATTCAATTTTTACAAATAAGTTGTGTCCAGTCACTGTAAATGAGATTTTGCCCTTATGGATGGGAAATATGTGCCATGCAGATGTGAAACAGTCAATTTGGTGTGTCAGTTTGTGTTTTAATCATCAATAATACTCTCTGGAGCATTACCAATTAGTTCACAAATTGACCATAACACAAATGTACCCGGAACAATCGATGGTCCGTTTGAGAATCATGAGACCCTAAGTGAGTTGGCCCATCAGGAACTCAGTATGCCTTTCGTACAGTCCTGCAGCAGAGTATACCCACTTTTCCTCCATACAGCGACACCAGCTCAAAGCTTAAATCCCTGCTGTATCTCTTGGTCAGTGGCCTCAGGTTTCTTTACTGAGTCCTTGATTCATCCCAGCTGCTCCCATTACAGTGTGAAGCAGTGCTGACTGACCCCCAAGACCCTCTCAGATCCATCCGCTGTCATGGAGGGTGAAGCCAATCAACCTGTGGATAAAATTCATTTTGTCAGTGTGTGTCTGGGAACTTATTCTTTCAGATACAATCAAAACTATACTGACCACAGGTAAGGGTCAGACAAAAGAATTGAGTGAAAGAACGAGAGTCCGGCTTTGCGTCTCCTGCCCTCTTCTTGCCACAGTGGTCCGGTACAGCAGCGTTGCAGTAGCCCTTGCACCAAAATGGCAGTCAATTTCATCAGCCATTTCAGGGAGAGAATCATTGTGTCAGAAATCAAAGTAAAGGACGTCACCCCCACAGAGACGGAGACATCCTGTGCAATTGGACAAAGGCTGAGGTTTGGTTTCAGTCAAGTCAGTGGGGCTCAGGGGGTATTCTTCTTTTTTCTTGCATTAGTCATAGGATTCGGTGCTGTCACAGACCTTGAAGTCTAAGTTATAGTGAAAGGAACAGAGAAACACTCACACAATACAATTTAATATGGATGTAACTTACTGGAAACATGGACAAAAAACTTAGAAAACATGCTCCTGTAGCTACCTTAAAAGCATAAAGTGTTACGGAATTTGATTGTATGGGTTGTTCTGAGGAAAGAATGTGTGAGAAAATGTAGATGTGAAGGAAATACTTCAGTAATATTTCCGCAGGGAAATTGGGATTCAGAAGCAGTTCAGTATTAGAGATTAAAAGATATATGAAAAAAGATCAATTTAAACAGAAGTGTAAATGAGTATAAATAAAAAAAAAAAATCAAATATATGGCGACTGACTGGCTACTGCTTTTATGTAAGTATTTTTAAAAATTGTTGAAAATGAAAAAAAAAGTTTCTAAATCTTAAATCCCTTGTTTTATGCATTACTCTGTAAAACCATTTAAAGTGATAAAGTAAATGCTTTGGGAAGAAGTTCTGGATTGCTACATAATATACCCCATGTGCTTGTCTCTGTGTTTTCTGTCTCATGTGTTGAGGTGTTTTTTTTTTTCCAATCCCACACTGTGCTCCTCTGACAGGTGCCTAGTTTGGAATTGTTTTTTTTTTTTACTCCTCTCTTTCGTATTGTTTCTCTGCTGTAAGCACTCTGAGTTACATGTGTTGTAGGAAAAGTGCTATATAAATAAACTTGAGTTGACTTCATGCAGAATGGGTAAATGATGAAAAGATTTGGGACTTCAATTTCACTTTTAAGCCCCTTGACCTTTCAAATTGCTTTTATTATTTCACCTATTTGCAATAAATTCACACATTTATGGTAGAAGCTTCATTGCAAAAAGTCTTGGTGCCTACTCACAAAGCATTTGTGTGCCACTCCATGCTGGGGTCTATTGTTATCCCAATGATATTTTTAAGTTTCCAAACTAAAATGAGAAGTTGCTTGCATCCAAGGACTCAGACTAACAGCCACATACCCTTTAATGTCATTATATCTATAAAATGAATGTAAGGAATGTGTAATTAGAGTTGGGCAGCAATGTCAATGCATATAGCATCATTAGCTACTTTATTACAGCAACTTGATGGTAGCACTGGTGTTTCCTGAATCAAATAGCTTTTCAGTAGCTTTGTTATTTTATTGATCAAGTAAGGCAGTAGTGCCCAAAACATATATTTCAGAACAAATAAAAGACAGAAGTGGACTTGTTTGGAATTGGTGCCAAACAAAGAAAACTTGTTTGACTGACTGAGTGATTTCATTAGGATAATGGCCCCACTGTCTAATCCACTAATCCTGTGAAAGTGAAGACCAGTAAACTGGGATGTGCTTCACAAAAGCAGTTACAAAGCAAAAACACACTAAGTTAACCATCATCAGTGTAACCTGTAACACCTTCCACAATAGGTGCAGTCAAACACATCATAAAGAATCACCAGTCAACTCCACAGAGTGACCCTCCTCTGAATTGTCTATACCCCTCAAACCAAAACACCACACCAGAAGACCACTTCATTATCACTATTAATTTATTAAAGACTTCCGAAATTATTCTCACTTTCAAAAGGGCCAAGGTGTACACTAATGAAAACACATATCAAATAGAGTATTGAAATCAACAATCAATTCCAGTAGTTTCTACAGGTGTGCTCAACTTATTCACTTTTTAAATTTATCAGCTAGTGAAAAGTGTTACCCAAGGACAGCTGAAAAAAGCAAAAATGTCAGTACCAGACATGTATTCATTGTTAACTGCCCCCTTTAGGTTTTTCCCTAATTAAACACAGGCCTGTTTCCATAGACAGGTTTACTTGGGCTCAAGCCCCATGGCCTAACAATATGAAGGAGCCCCCAAAATCAAGGAGTAAGAGGAAAAATAGGAGAAAAAAATGCTTGCTTCTGTAATGTGTGTCTGCAGTCCCTGGAAATTGAAGAAAAGTGTTCACGTGCAGCTCAGAAAGGGAAATTTTTAGATGATAAAATACAACCAAGGGACTATATTAAAAAAAAATTAGCTGACTATATATTTTCAAATCTTCATGGCCAACCGACAAAATTAAAAACCCTCTAGTGGCAAGAGTCAGCGAGCTGCTGGCTCCTGACAGGCCACCACCAGCTACCACCACCAGGACACCGGCTGTTACAAAGCTGCTAGCGGGGGAGGAAGACACAGAGAAACTGAAAAAAAATCACCTGCTGCTGCCACAGGTTTGACAGAGAGCTAGCAGGGGATCCATTTTAATTGATGGAAGTCAAGTTGAGCCACAGTTTATCAAGCTGATTAAAGTATGAATTACGTTTCAGTTTATCCTGCCTATTTTGTGTTTTTCACCAGAGCCTTGAAGAGGCAGCCTGTCATTTTAGAGCAACCCTGTACTGGACCATTTATGGCTGGTGGCAGTGACGATGAGGATGCAGAGCTGGTCAATGCAAACCCACCAGGTAAGCAAAGGGAGACTACTGTTTTCCCATATTTGTAAAAGAAGTCAGCATCCATGGAAAAGGAAAACTTTCTTGGTGAATTTTAACTTTGAAACTCACAAAAGTAATAACATAAAGTCTATATCAAATTCAATAGAATTATCAATCACACCACAGGGTCAGGTATTTAATAGCTGTCACTGGAGTTTATTTATGACTCAAATGATTGAGGGCCAGGCCAAAAGTAAAAGAACTCCAGAAGCCAAATTTCCCTTTTTTTGGATAATTTAAGTGAATACTTTTGTCCAAACCATGGCTTTAGGCTGGCATGTGATCTTGGAAACAGTAGCTGACAAAATAAACTCTCATTCTCTCCTTGATGCCTTTCAGCTGCTGAATGGTCCTGGTGTTTGAGAAGCAGAGGGAGGTGAAGGCTGTTTCACTGCGCTTGACGTCTGTAAAAAAAAATAGCTAAGACATTAACATTGGTAATATGAAACAGCCTTTATACACAGAAGATTTCATTTAATAGCTCTTTATCACAGAGGACATTTTGACATGAAGTAAAAGCTGTGGAATAAAAATCAATAATGATTCAACTCCATTTAACTTCCATCCAGTTTCAGCATCCTTGTGTTGTGCATGCTTGCGCACATTCAGACTTAGGTGGCTTTGAGTTAGTAATTATACCAGAGCTATTGCTAATGCTGTCGATAAGACTTAGTTATAAGACTATCTATGAGGCAAATGTGCAATTTTCAGGTGTTGACTGGAGAAATAAATTTCCTTTCTGACATATATTATTTCTTTAAATACATTTTCATTTATTTATTTTTTTGGGCCTTTTCATGTTATTTTGCCTTTTCTCTTCTGCCCCTGCCCCACCTCTTTCCTTGCAACATTTTGTTTGTCAAATGTTTCTGAGGTCTCTTAAAGTAAAAACATGATCAAAAATGTATTTGTGAGGCACATTTCATTGATGTTTGACCATTTACATGGCTTGGGTGTCTATTAAGGATATTAATTAAATTGGATAAAAGTAGGGCCCGATCGATACATCAGCCAGCCGATTTAATCGGCCGATTATAGCCCATTTTAAAGTATTCAACATCGTTCACAGTTTTGCTGATGTAACGCCGATATATTCTTAATTTCTTATAAAACAGTAAACATTGTTCGGTGTCCAAGCCGCACAGAATGATGACGTTGTGGAACATGGCGACGCGTGTTGATAATGGCTCTTAGCTCTCTGCTGATGATGTGTGTATAGACGACTCGCCTACAAGAGCTTGCTCTTTTAAGCCTGAAGGTCTGACATGATGAGCAACTTTCAGCGGTGCACAATGTCCCGCTGCTGCTGGACACAGAGAGACCACAAGGCTCTCTGCTAGTTCGACTACTAATCAGCTTCACAGACAGATCCGGCATTGCTGGACAGTTTTCCTGACCGACGCCACCTCTGTCTTTGTCAGTACTGATAAATTGGACTTTCTGATGGCAGGGGATCAGTTTGGCTGTGACTGTTTTATTGGGATTATGACGGAAATCTGGCTTTATCCGCTTGTTCCCAACACAACAGCTAAACTAACTAGCTAGCAAGCTAACTATGCTAGCTTTAGCACAGCTCCTCGGAGCCCTACGTCATCACCAGCAGACTCGTCCAGGGGAGTCTTCAGCGTAGCTAGGAACTTTAATCAGGCTCTTTAAAAAAGTTTGTGAAATATCTGCAGTGTCCCACAAAATCTTTTTGATTTCCTCACGCACATTACCTCATGTTTACAATAAAAAAGTGGTTCTACCTGAACTAAAACCTACTTCTGATAAACTAATGAGGACTGAAAGGCACATGTGATGAAGAGTTCATGAATAATCTATATATTTACATTTCTGAAAAGGTATTGCTTTATTTTGCAGGAATTTGGACAAGGTTAGTATTTTTGTTGTTTTCCTGTTTAAAACTTTTTAAAAAGTTGTTGTATGTTTACTATAATATTGTATAATCTTCCTCTAATTTTCATCAACAAGAAGTACAAGATACAGAATGATTTTTTTAAGGTGATATAATTAATTTCCCAGAAGTTCAATGCATTTTTGCAGGTTTTGTACTCTAAATTTCCTCTCTGGTGTATAGTTTCACAAATACTAAAGGACAAAGTATTGTGTGTACATATGTATATATATATATGTATGTATATATATATATATATCTATCTATATATATATATATATATATATATATATATATATATATATATATATATATATATATAAACATATATTTATATATACATATGTATATATATATATATATATATATATATATATATATATATATATATATATATATATATATATATATATATATATATATATATATATATATATATATATATATTTTTTTTTTTTTCAATTAATCAGTAATCATTATTTTTTTCTGACAACTATCGGTATCAGCCTCAAAAAATCCATATCGTTTGTCGCACCTCCAAGTATTTGTCCCGGCATTCCTCATAGTGAGTCCTTGCTGTTATAACCTTGTTTATTTTCAATCTATTCTTTTGCCTCATGTCTTGGATATACCGTTGTCTGGTCTGACTGCTTTTTTGTTTACCGAACTCTACCTGTTTAAACAATAACCCAATCAGCCTTTTGTCAACTGGTGAAGTGTTGAGCATTTGTGCCTATTTCTGGAGCTTCGTTTCTTGATATTGGCTCACAAGTTACACACCTCTATCTTCTTCATTTCCTATACCTTTTTTTCTCCATTCTTTATTCCAAACTGTTGACTCTCCATCTATAAAAGTTTTTCTTGTGGGTAGTCATGTTCAAAATTGTCAAAAGTAAATTGAAGTCATATTTGCAGCAAAAATCTCCCATTTATCTAGTTTAATCCCTCTTGTAGGGCTGCAGGCAACAGGACATGAAGTTGTGCTAAGCAGTGCAGTAGTAAGGCTGCTTAACAGTGGAAAAAAGTAAGTTTTTGTACATAAAAAAATGTCATGTGTTTGTTTTGGTGGCTTAATCCCACCCAGAGTTCTTAAAATAACATGAATTCAGGGGCTCACTTAATGGCAATGCACAGCCCTGGTTTTAACCATGCAACTTTTTTTGATATTTCTATGAAAAAGTCCAAGTCCATTACATTGGCAGTGTCTGCATTTTAAAGCCGCATCATAGTGAGGGAGTGAAAGAAAAAAAGTGTTTGTGTGTAAATAGTCCAGTTAACAACATATTTAAGCAGCAACACTTCAGCGATGTTCTCTGCAGAACATGTAAACAACAGTTTCACATCAGTAGAGGTCATTGCAGAGTGTGGGTCAAAACTTAGTTTTACCTGTCCACATAGAGTTTTCAAATATCTGCCTATGTGTATACAAAGCCTCAGAGCCACCGACTGTCAGTGTGGGTAATGTTCAGGCCAATGTCAAATACCTCATTCAACCCTGCTTCAAAAATATTTATCCATCTGTGAATATCTTTTTTCCATAAAATGAAAAAGTATGTTTCTAGAAAACAGCAGTTGATAAGTTAGCAAGTGAATATATGTGCAAGGACTAATAAATACTGAAATGAACATTATGCACATTAAATAAAGCAGACAATTAACTTATGAAAATGACTCGGTGTGTATGGACCAAAGCAGTAAATAAATGACCTTTATGTACTTCATGCTACCTTTATAACACATGATGAAAGCATATGTGCATTAAACTACTATAAGGCATGGTTGAGAGTGGTGCAGTCTTTTGAACTGGTGCAGAGCAGCACATAGTCTCTATTTCTGTAGGAGCAGAAGCTCAAGGTAGCATCATAGATTTGACCAGTCAGTCGTGCAGAGCACTAAGTCCTTCAGTTACTCCCCACATTCCCTCTCCTTACCAGCCTTACATTACTGTGCCCCCATGTGCACACAGACACACAACCAGATGCACAATTCCATGCACTGAACACTAGCACACACAAAATGTAGGCATTCCCTCTTATTCTCTTCTCTCTCCTGCTGTCACACACACACACACACACACACACACACACTTACACAAAGCTTGTTTCCCAACTCACTCACTCACTCCACCTCTTCACACACACTGTTTTAGCAGCCTTGAAAAGCTAAATGGTGTGAAGTTGAGTGTTGGTCCATCTGTCTCCTGGGTGTTTGGAGGGGATGAGATGGAGAGTGAGCAGTGGGAGGAACAGGGGGGAGAAAGATTGGAAGAAGAAAAAGGAAAGGAGGGATAGGGGTCAGGTCCATTAATATGAATCACAAGCAGAACCCCATGGCGGCTCCATCTGTGGTTGTATAGCACCCAGGAACAATTCACAGCCAAGACAACGGGACATTAAAAGGTGAGTTTGGGGTAAAAAATAACCTATGTCATGCATGAATTGCCGGACAGTCTCTGCCCATGGTTCAAGGTCTCAGTGTATTACTGGCTTTTCTTTCACTGTGCCGTATAAGCAGTATGTGAAAATCAAATGTCACTGCAGCACCTTTGTGAAATAAGAATCTTTAGACTTCTACTTTGAGGTGAAAAATCTGTTGCGTTCTGAAAGTGGTTTTCAGACTGAGGTTTTTTGCTCGATATTCAAGACGGAGGTCTGAAAAAGCACTTTATGGTGTAAATGTATGCAGCACAACATGACAGACAGAGGGCCAGACTATTTGTACTGAAATCAATATTCTCCTTTTACGGATGCTTTAAACTGTAAATGCTCCTCTTTGAGGCAGGGCTACTGAGCCAGGGGTGACTGTGTGTGAGTCCTGAGCACAAACATTATACACACATGACAGCTAGACTGGCAGAATGATGCAAGTCCTCTGCGGATTCTTAAAATACCTCTTCTTTTTTTTTCAAAAATATTCATTAAGTAAAATGGTTGAAAGGAGAATAGAGGTAAAATAATTGGTAAGAGACCTTAAGAACTTTATGGAACACAGTAGTAAAATCATCCAAAAGAGATGGTGGAGGCTGTGGCATAAAGTAAAATCTTTTAAACTCAATTCAGACTTTATAGTGAAGGGCTTGTTCAGCAAAAGCCACAGCAAAGCAGAATAATAAGCAGAAATAATGAGACAGGTAAGAGGCCACACTGACAAAGGTGGGTCAAATTGTGAAAACCAAAACAGCGTTGTAAAATAAAAGAACCATTCAAAATAACTCAGGTTCATGTATTCAGTTTTAATGACTGTTACAATATGTTCATAAACACTAAAGTTTAAAAAAAAAAATCTTGTTTTCGCATACTGTGTACTCCTGATCCAGCTGTATTCTCAGTTTGCTTTAAGACACTCTTCATATTTCTGAAGTACTACTTTGAATTACTGCTTTGGTATGCCAACAGTTCGATACTGCTCTGCTCATATTGTAAGCAACTCTGTATTTGTTCAAATGTCTCCGCTCTGCACTACGATTGCTACCTCAAGCCAGTGTGTTTAAATTGATGACAAAATAATGGTAGGACATCACACTGACTGGTCTATTCCTGGGGGCTGGGGTGGGGGTGGAGATGGGGAGGATGCCTCATGCTGATGGCTTTTCACACTTACAGGATAGTTCAATTACACCAAGAAGATATGTATAATAAACATACTTAAGTGCATGTACAACTTGAAAAAACAAAACTAAACATGGGCTCTTTAAATTGGTTGTTGTCAACAACTCTGCATTCATTTCCCAAATCTGCTCTGCACTAGGCTTGCCACTCCAGGTCAATTGGTTTAAGTGTCACCCAAAAAGACATCACAATGGGAAATCTGTCTGGGGGCTAAGGGTGGGATGAGCTATTTCAGGCAGCTAACAGTGCTGAAACAGGGGGAGATGAAGATATCCTGTTACAGCAGATTTTTTTTTCATATGCATAGATGTACTTTATCACATAACACAACAGGGCATGTAAAACTCAAATAATAATAAAAATATTGGCTCTTAAACTGACACAACAGGTTTCAGCCTGGATACCAGTGTGTGTATTGTGAGATCGAAGTGATGACATTGTACTGTGATATCATCCGGATGCAATCACAAGTCAACAAATGAAGCCCAAAGTGCTGTGTTCCTTTCTGCATGGAAACACTCACAACTGAGCTTCTGAAAATCTTCACCCTAGTAGATGCATTCCAGTACGTTTGTTTGCAGTGACCGAAAGTGTAACTGCATAAGACGTGAGAAACAAAGAACAATTGACTAACAACTGTGGTACAATCTGCAGCCTATTTTTGGCAAGCTGCACGTGATGAGTTTGTATGTGTATCCAACTGTTACAGGATGTCTGTGGTCCACAGATAATTGGCTTCATCGAGAGCAGTAATTTATTGTATGCTAGTTAGGGTGATTTTGTAAGGGTCTAAGCTTGTAAAGCTTATTTGATGATAAACACAAAAACTGACTACATTCTTTTATCAGATATTTTAAATATGTTTATTTATTCATAATCAAGCCTGTGATATCAATTTAAATGACATGCTGCACCCAGTAAAGAGGCTAAACATGAGACTAAGATGACACTGGTAACAATACAGCCTGTCCTTGTGTTAAAATGTGTCATGAATTCTATTGTTTTAGTTCATCTCTGCTCTGCTCAGTCTCAGTAAGAGGGTGCTCAGGCGAGGCTATTGGTCTTCAGTTGATTAATGCAAGACAGTGACTCAAATCAAAAGCAACAAACTGGCTAAATGTAATTATTTTCCAAATTAACAATGATCTCTCTGACGCCCAGATGGTTCAGTATCATCTTTTTGGCCTAGTCACAAACTGTAATGCTTGGCACATTCATAAGTCTGCTCTTAACATCCCTAATTAGTGTGTCTCCAACAACAAGCATTAGTTGTGGCTCCGGCCCAGCCAGCATTAGGCTTGTGTCTGGGATTAATGTCTGCGTGCTTGACAAAACAGAACGGGTCTAGCACTGAGGTAAATCCAGAAGCATGTGTGGGTGTGATGTCTGTCTTGGGTAAATCTGCGTCAGTTCATGAACTGAATTGCCTTGACAATTTGGAATATCAGTGGGAGCTTCAAAATGAGGTGCAATGTGAGGAGGATTAGTGGGTCTGGGTTAGGTTTCAAAAGCATTAACAATGCAGCATACTGAGTTCTTGGAGTCAGTCAGATTTCAGCCCAATGCCTCTTGTGTCCAAAACAGTGATATCCCTGTCCAAGAGAGCTGTGGGTGTCTGTATTCTCATCCAAGAGGGGTCCAGTAATGGATCTCCTGATTAATAAAGGTAAGAGCAGCCCTGCCTAAATTTATGTAGCCCAAGTTGAAGATTGGAAGTCTTTAAGGGCCCAAAAAGAACTCGTATACAAGCTGAAAATGAAACTTTCAGTATCATAGGTGTGTGTGTGAGAGAACTTAGACTTGCCTTGGAAATGTAAATTAACAATGCTAAGCATAAAAAATTTTAAGTTTCTATCCTACCTGCATGACATAACAACATAGTGTAACAGGCAAAAAGTCTTCCCTAAATTTGAAAGGGGCAACAAGAAATATCAAAGTCAGAGTTAACAGTCAAAAACAATTGTTATCTTAATGTTAAGGCAAACACTTGCTTGTCTTTTTCAAGACTGCATTACTATGGAAAACAACCAGACTGCTCAACAAAGTTGGATTTACTGTCAACATTTTCATGTCACATTTAAGGCATAATGTCAATTCACTGGTCATTTAATGCATTTATCATTAATTAAATTAGAAATACTCTTTTAAGGGTACATATATATATGTATATGTATATATATACTGGATAAATATACTCATGGTCAAACAGTTTCTGATCTCTCATAAAAGGGATTACAATTAATGACATGTTTTTTACATGAAAATACATACGATTTATTGTTATGAACTGTATTAAGATAATCTATTAAGAGTTCTTCATTCATACTTTTATGTGTGGTTCTCTCCTTCTTAAAGTGATACCATGACCCAAATTTCCTATGTGCCATATACTTCTCCATTTTCCCTCTGATAACACAGAGTTTGGCAGTGTATTTGACATCTTGAGAAATGAAACTCATTTTGGGAAAAACAGCCTGGTAATTTCAACAAAAAAGAGACCAAGAGAACAACCAGCACCTATGCCTTCTCAAAGAAATCACCCAATATAATGTGTATTTACTGTATTTTTTTTTCTAATTGATGTAATCAATTTGCTCAGCTCCAAGATAGTTATTCAGAAAGTCATTCTGCCTTTTATTATTGAGTGAAATTGAGACACTTTGACATTATCAGATATTTGTGCACAGACTGTTTTTCATGTTTTTTTAAGATAGGAGAGACTCTGAGCCTTGAGGTAAGAAAGTGGTAAAAGATGTGCAGGAAAGGGCTCGGGCTGTATTCAAATGGATGCTGACTGCATCAAGGGAATCTGCCTCTTTGAACATGGGGCAGATGGACAGTATGTTTAGGACACCAGTGCCCCCACCCTGTGTTCTCTTTGTTAATGTTTTCAAAGAGGAGGATGGAACCTGTATGGATGAGAGATGTTTAAAGTCAGAATTAATGCTATGTTGAATGATAAAAACAGAATAGTTTCATTTAGCAAAATATGTCTTTGGACTGATACTGACTGTGTAAGCATATACATTTTTAGCTGTTGACAGAAAAGGCCATTGTTTGACTGAAGGACAGCAGTCCCTCAAAAGTGACACTTCAGTAATGAAGTTGGGTGAAGAATTTCTGTTTGGCATCAAGTTTCTTGATATATTATAATAACCTGAGCTCCAGCAATTTCCCATGATACGTATCTCTGAGGCTGTGTGTATCTTTTTGAAAATATGTTCCTTGGTCCTCCCCATCTTATGTGATGAAGTACTTTATGGCTGTAGTACAATCTCAAAGCAACAGAATGCAAGGACAGGGGGTGAATTACAAACCTTGAAGTTTACTCACAGATGAGGATGAATGCAAAGCCCCAGGGCTCGTCATGAGGGTGATGCATCATGTATACCAAGGGCTTTCTGTGGTGTAATATAAAATTGTGCTGAGTAAAACAAGGTCTTGTTCATCCACACTGGTCATGTGATGCTGGGAACACAGTTCTCCCTAAAGATGTAATACCTTATCTACTGTGTTTTTATCAACAACAAATTGAATAATCTTAGAAAATATTTTCAAGTTGAGGACTCAAAATATCTCAAATATTTTAAATGTTTTAAAGCCAGAGAAATGCTCTATTTTCAGAGCAGCAATCGGTTGTGTCTTGTTGAGCCAACTGCAGTGGCCAAGCTGCCAGTGACAGACAGGGCTTGTTTATGATTGCATTGGAAAAACTTATGGTTTCATCAGACACTGCTGAGGAAGGAAACTGGACCTGCTGCTCAGTTTTACTGTTCTGCTTCTGTATCTCATTCATGCTTATTGCTGCTTACTGTTATAGACCACTATTGTTCTCTGGCTGCTGTTTTATTTCCCAAATTAATAAGTGGTGAAACTTTATCCTGATCTCAATGAAGGCCAAACTAAACATTTCAGGTGGAAACTTTCACCTATGATGGCCTGTTATGACCATGGTCGTCTTGTATTTTGTGTCATGTACAGTACAGGCCAAAAGTTTGGACACACCTTCTCATTTGATGTGTTTTCTTTATTTTCTTCACTATCTATATTGTAGATTCTCACTGAAGGTATCAAAACTATGAATGAACACACGTGGAAATATGTACTGAACAAAAAAGTGTGAAATAAATGAAAACATGTTTTATATTCTCGTTTCTTAAAAGTATCCACCATTTGCTCTGATCACTGCTTTACCGACTTTTGGCATTCTCTTTATGAGCTTCAAGAGGTACTCACCTGAAATGCTTTTCACCTCTCAGGTTTGCCTTTCCAGGGTTAATTAATGGAATTTCTTGCCTTTTTAATATTGGATTTTTATATTTTAATATTTGGATTGGGACCATCATTTTTGTTGTTCAGAAGTCAGGCTGATGCACAGCCAACAGCCCTATTAGACACTTTTAAAATTAATTTTATGGCAAGAGCCAATCAGATAAGTTAAGAGAAACAAGTGGCCTTCATTACTTCCAAAGGTGTGTCCAAACTTTTGGCCTGTACTGTATTTCTGGCATTTGTTTAGCTGTGTCGAAAGGGTTCTCTTGTGTGCTCCTGATGTGAATGTCTGTGTGTGTGTAACAGATGTGTCTGTTTGGCTGTGCAGGAGGAAAACACCTCATTTAAACAGTGAAGAAAAGTCACAGCAATTCCCCATCTCTGCTGTATCCCAAATGGCCCAACAGCTTTGTGCTTATGGCTTATGTCGCTGTGCTTAGCTATTTTCTTTGTGTATTAATGGTAAAGTAGGGGTGAGTTTGTCACCCCAAGGTAATTTCTGCTATTGTTCTTGTTGCTGATAACCTTATTGTAAATAAACTTAATCCATTTGTTAATTTAGGCACTGAGTTGTCTTAAAGCAGCAATATGTAAGATCCCAGTTTTCTGCTCTCTCATGGCTACTATAGATGTTGAGTGCAACTGCACTTGACTATACCTCTTAGGCTGTGCCCAATGGCTATGCTAGAGGGGATTGTTTATTACACACTGGTAGAGATAATTTAATGTGTTGCAAAATTTCTGGGCTAAGTTGAGGCCCCTCAGAGACATGACTGCAGTTGAATGGCTTTATACTCTCGGTAAAGCTGCTGAATGTGAGACAAAGGTGACGCTGATAATGATGAAGCAGAACAATTTGCCACAGCCGTTTCTATTATTCAAAGAGATAAAAATAACAAATAAACTCAATCAGCTGGAAAAAGTATAGCACCTACATGTTCAACAATGAAGCAAATAGTTATCAAACAAAATTAAGAGTTATAATGTTACGTCCATTGATTTGTGTAATTTTCTTGTTCTTTCTCATGTGTATGATTGCTACAGAACTCAGCCCTCACTTTAGACTCCTTAGAAGCAGGAGGAGGTGACACGTGAGAAGCTGCTGTGTTTTGGTCAGAGAGAGTGATCCATTTTACCCGAGGAGAGTTTTCTTTTTTTTCTGAAATGATTTACAGTCATCACAGATTTTGAGCAGTTTAAAAGTTCTTTTCACATATTTCAAGGTTTAAGAGTCTGTTATTGTGAAGACTAAACTACAAACCATCTCAATTCACTTCAAACTGTTTTTTTGTCCACAAGAGGCAATTCAAATCTCCTCAAGCAAGTTTGTGCAAGACAGTAAATATTAAAAGTTATTACAGAATAGGATTAACACACTGAAAAGTAAATAGAAAAAACTTGACACTTAGGTTTTTAATGGTATGTTATTCATATGAAGATGGATACATGTTTTCATTTACTTAAAATACTCTGGATATTTACTGACAGTATTGAAAATAATGTTTCCATTTCTGCTGCCCTCAAAACCCAACAACTGATAAGTGGAAGAAGATGGATGGATGGATGGAATATTTTCATGTACAGTCTTAGTGTTTGCTTTTGTGTAAAATAAAACTACTTATAATTTCACAATGATTTAGTGCAAAATATAGAAAAAACCCTAAGTGACAATCAGACAGAAAGTAAGGATTAAATAATACAACAGAAGTGAATATCAAATGGCAAAATAGAAGAAATGCCAGGACAAATCTACAGACATCAGCAAAAAGAGAACAACTTGGCACAATCAGTAGTAAGTTGTAGAAACATGCCAAAAGGTTTCATTCAGTGCATATATGCAGGATATCAGACTTGATTGCAACACTTTAGTGTTTACAAATGTACAAAATAAAGCAGTTAAGAATCTCCCTGTAACTTAGAGCAATATATTGAAAAAGCTGTTGTGGTGCTTGCAATGGAATGGTCCACTATAGCATGGCACTGATAATCAAAACACATTTTCAACTGAAAAACAAAAAATAACATACTGATTCAGTAAAAGTACATTTTTCTATTTCTACCCCTGCTGTACTATGAGTTTCTTTTGTTCTTTCATTCTTGCAAAAGAGGGTACTGGCAATAACTTTTGGCCCCCAAAGCAGCTGTTTTTCAGTCAGCTTCAAACTTTATCTAAGGGCATGTGTTAAGTTGATTTAACCTTATAGAATGAGGGGGCCCATTCCTTGTGTCTTTCAGGGACCCTGTTATTTTGCTCTTGATCAATCTCATATTCTTTTAGCCACTGGATAGACCCTCCTGGTCTCCTCATATTTGGTTTTGGTTGGGGGGCCCCTGGTGGTGGATTTTGACTTGCTATGTCTTTTAAGGTGTAAGCTGACACTGTGCACAAGTCCCTGAGAAGGCTGCTCTGTCTGGGCAGCTTGAAAATACATGACCATGTTGGCATCTCCAGATTTGATGATCACAGATTATGGAGAAGGGTTTTGCACCATCAGTGTGCATTTCAGGCTAAGATAAGATCCCCCCCAGTCCAGTGTGTGAGAAAACATTACTGGGAGTATTTAGGGAAACTGTCAAAGCTGTCCCTTCCAGACTGTGTTCAATTCCACCTCAAGACCCCGAGGGGTGGTGTCTGGGAATTAGAACTGTCTCTCTCTCTCACTGCACCCACCTGCACATAAATTCACACACAAACACCCCTGTCGGCCATGACCCATCTGGTTTCTTTTTACTTCTGCAGTTTCCCTTGTCTGATAAGAGAGTCCAGAGCTGGTTGGGTGACAAAAATACATTTAATTACCCTCCAGCAACCCATCAGCCCACACACCAAGATGGACATACGGTCAGTCAGACACAAACAGATTCCCTCTGTCTCTCCATCTTTCACCTTGCTTTCTAGTCTTTCCACCGTCTCATCACCTGTCTTGCTCTGACAGCCTTATGTAAGTGTCCTTAGGCGAGGTGAACCTCACAGTGTTTTCACATGCAGTCAGTGCTGGCATGAATACACATACTTTCACATAAAGGTACATATTGAGCCAAGGCATGTCCAGAACTAGATTCTTTTCTGCTTAAAGGATTGGGGCTCTGCCTGAGGAATTGCCTGTCCATCAACTCCAGCTTGTTAAAGTCTTGGGGGAATACACTGCCTGTGACATGTCTGGTCTGCCTGTCTCTGTGGAGATACTTACATAATAAGTCAGTTTGAAGGGTTGAAGCCAGGCTGATAGGTTAGCTCAGTACATGTGTGAAGACAAGCACAGGTTTTAAAATGCAGTATCAAATGAATGAATTGTTAAGATCCTGACCCGAGGGTTTAGGGTTTTTGTTTATTTTAATTATAGACCCAGGCCAGTGCGCATTAATTAACATATTGTCAATCTGCATCAGTGTTATTGTGATTATGTCAGAGTTGGTAATTGCTACATTTCGCCCATTGTCCTAAGGCAAGGTCATTAAAAAACATCGAACAAACAGAAAACCCAGAGAGGAGAGAATAGTGCATATTTGCTGTCAGACATGTTATATCCCTAAATGTTACACTGGACAGCAGTGTTGAACAGACTTTTCCAGGGCAAAGTATGGTGTTACACTCCACCAACACGCCAAAGGTTGTGGGTTTGAGGCAAACTCCAGCAGTCATGTGTCATTGTGTCCTTGGCCAAGAAAATTAATCCCAAATTGGCCCCACTGTTGTGTCACTAAGTAAGTGGATATGTAAGCTAATACTGATGGATAACTCTGAATAGCCAGAGAGGCCAGAAAAGTACTACCTAAGCTCAAGTTCATTTACCATTACCATTCAATCCCACTATAGTTTTTGAAATCTCTGCCCGGAAACACTTAAAGCGACACTGATACAATTCCCTATACATTAATGAGCTATTACTAGCTTAATACTCACAGATGTTTTGATGATGATGATTTTCATGTTTCTCACTTTCCAAACAGCAAAATCACGGATCAAAAGACATCTGAAACACAAAGAAAAGTTCACATATCTGAACATTTTCATCTAGTGCAAGGGAAAACAAATTTGACACTGTTATTTTTTGGGAAAGGCTATGCTGTTCCAAATGATATAAATTAAATGCATCCCTCATTCAGCAGAAATGCATCCTTTTACTTAAATCTTTGGGTTTTGTTTCTAACAGTGTCAAAACATGCCTTAGATATTTTTGGATTGGCAGCACAGTTTACTTAAGCCCATATGTAAATTTGAAAAGAAAAATCAGAATGCAATACAAGGGTGCATAGCGCCCAAAGGTCAGTGTTCACACTGATATTACAGCAATCCTGTGGTGTTCATGGCATGTAAAAAGGCATTACCATGTTGATACGAAAACTAAAAAGCCTGTGCCCCAGCTCCACACAGTGAGTTTATGTCTGCCTATCCTCTGTGTTGGTTATGGAACTAATTGCGATCAATAGTGTGTGACCATTGAGGTATCAGGCCATCTTTTTCTGAATATTATTTGGTGCCATATTATCAGTTGGAGTAATAGTAATTTATTCTCTCTCTGCACATGTGACAAAAAAATAAGTATGGTGATTGTTCTTGACAGCAAAATGCAGCAGCCTTCTGAATTTTCCTCATTGCTGTGTATAAAATTTGCAGTATTATTAACATGGCATACTAAAGCAGTGCGATTTTACAGTGAATATTCGGAACGATTTCTAACTAACAGCAAAAAGTCTGTCTGTCATTTTAGATATTACAAGAGTATAGAAAATAATATGTATGAAATTGATTTTACTGTAACTTCTTAAACTGTATTTTTGTAAGAACAACATAATATAGTCATTTTAGCCCATATTACATCATGAAATGTCAGTATTTTTAACTTGTATTACAAAATGAAATAATCATGAAAAGTCTAAGCGCTCCAATCAATAAACCTTTGTTGTTTATAAATCTCAATGTTATTATTTGGTTTTCAGCGTAACATACCTGCACATGTAACACACCAGCAGCACAGTGCACATATTTGTCAACATGGAAGATTGCACAATGCTAATGTTAGCTATTGGTAATCCTATACAGAAGGTAAAACACAAAAATGGGGTGATAGTGTAACAGAAACATTGGGAAGTTAACATTATTAAATATAACCCAGGTGCGGCAGTCGCTTTTATATGTGCATTTGTAGTGATTTTTAGGTTAACTCTCAGATAGATTTACACATATGTTACCTTTGGTAATTCCCTTGACACAGTGGAGGAGTTATGCCAATGTATTTCCATAACTACTCTGCTTGCAGCTACACATCCATATCCAGTAGAAATCACTGTTTTAGCTAGATTTAAATAAGACCTCATAAACTATGTTACACATGCATGGCTGGTTTGTTTTTAGAGGACGTCTTCGTTTTTTATGTAAATACTAAGTGCTTGTCAGAATCATTGGTATGTCCTGTGATTTATTCCATGAACATGTTCCCCTGGCGGCAAAGTGGTGCCATGAGCTGTGCTGTTACCTCACAGCAAAGGAATTCTTGCAGGAGTTAGCCTCCAACAGACCAAAAACATGCTCATTAGGTTGAATGCATTATTTTTATCACAATGCTGCAAGTGTAAATGTATAAATAAAGTGTTTCAGTTAAACACAGGAGAAGAAATGTTATCTTGCACACCTAGAGAGTAAGGGTCTGAACTCAAAGGTTCATGGTCACAACCATAAAATTCATCAGAAAATTTGACAGTCAACTCAACATACTTCAAGTATGAACCAGACTACTTAGCAGAACCCTCAGATTCTAAAATATCATCAAAAGCAACTGATCTTATGCCAGATTTCTCTTGGACGTGTTCAAGTAGGCTCATGTCAGAGGTGTTTTAAGATGATGTAGCAGTTGAGGGATTCGGGCTTTCCCAATCTGGCAATTTGCACTTTGATTTATTGTCTCTGCCACAAGCATGCAGTTCAGTCATTTGCCTCACTGAGACCCAAAAAGACCATCTTATAAAAAAAAAAAAACAGATTCCTAGATAGATTAATTGTGAACTTCTTGATGACTAAGGGTTTTTGACTGGATTTTACTCTCTGCTGTTCATGTTGGCTTGTTAAAGATCATATTGATGGAAACTATTTTTGTTTTTTGTTTTGGTTGTTAGCAGGAGATGTTGAATGATGTTATTTCTTTTTGCAAGTTTTTAATTTCCTGTTGTTAATGCATTGCCCACTCCTTTCATTTCATTGCCATTGGGGAAACCTGAGAATGAGATGTTTCTTGCTGTATGTGCCCCGTGTGGCCCACCAGTAGTAACTCTACACCCACCAGGATGACACCTAATGAAAGACACTGATCTAGATTAATGGTCAGAAACAACCTAATGAAAGGCATAACATCCTTGGTCTAACTCAGGATTACAAAATGCTCCTGAGTGTTAGCACTATTATGTGGTTAAGTCTGGTATGTCCAAGCTTTTGTCCTGCTCCAGCTGTTACATGTCAATATGTCCACTTCACCAAAACATGCTCCCGCAGCTCAGTGGTGAATAGATGATTATGGACAAATACAATTAGTCAGCTTAAAAAGATGAATCACTGCCAAAACAACTTCAACTGTTTTTTCATGAATAAGTGTGAATAAGTAGGTGTGATTATTTGGGTAAAAGCACTATGAGTTGTCAAAAGAGACCCCACCGTGCCCCCAGCAGCCATCCAAAACTCTGCACTCTACAACTGGAGCCATGTGGACGCTGTATTACTGGCTTCTGTGGTTCCATATGACTGTCCTCTGTCTCTGTGTTGAGATGCCAAGTGCTGTTCAAGTCCAGACCCCCCCCCCCCAGCCTCCACAGCCTCCACAGCCTCCACAGCCTCCACAGACCAACTCTCATGACCTACAGCCTCTGGTCCTCTTAAGCTCTTGAAACGTTTGTCTTCTTTAACTGTCTTAAACAAACTTTTGTGCATCTTCTGGGTGATCAAAATACATTCTCAATCCATCTCAGAAAAGTAATCTCTCCAGGATGTCCATGGTATCCACAAGGGTCTTCTTTCAGTAAAATGTGCCTTGGCACATCCAATAAGGCTCCCCCGAGGACCCTGATCTGACATTGAACCAACTCCTATTCCCAGTGGATTTCCCTGACAGCCTGTCTCTTGGGATGAGCCCGACAGTCCCCTATAAGGAATGCATCTTGACTGATTGTTTCTGCAACTTTTGGTCAGTACCTGAGGCTTATGATGTGAAATACAGGTTGAAAAGTAGACCAATTAGAAAATCAAAACACTGTCTTAGTCTTAGTGGTAATGTAAGGTGCTGTCATCATTTCTCAGTTAGAACGATAACCCAGCCAAAACATTATCACCTGCTAAAACCAACCTGTCATTGATTTGGAGGTGATGAATTTGTATGAATTCCTGTTCTTTTCACAATTAACAACCCATATTGAGAGGATTACCAAGGTTTTAAAAAGACCATACGAACAGCCTCATCTGCAAAAAGACCAGTCTTGGTGTATACAGTCTTCCCTGACAAGGCCTTGAATTTTTTTCTGCATAAAACAAAACAATAATCAAAGAGCATAATGCCCATGGAGCCCAACACCCACCCAGTGTACAAGAACATGACATTGGTGTTTAAATGCTATTTTTCTGTTTTTGTAGTCATTTTTCACCACATTTAAGTTGCATACTGTACATAAAACAATATTTGCTCATAACAAAATTCTGATGTAAAATAGAGAGATAAGTCCAGTATATTGTCCTGTTTTCATAATACCTTTAGTTCTAGGTATGGTGGCCTTTTCAATTTCAAGACTATTACCAGGACGGAGACATGATAGAGGTGGCCAGGATTTGTGTTAGAGGTGAAGAAGTTGTCTTTAGAGCAGAAAACCAGGGATTTCATCACTGGCCACTGCAGCAGCTTGTAGATGTGTCCTTTAACATCAGAAAACTCCAAGAAACTTCTGCTCCAACATCAGTGACATGTAAATGCATTTTAAAAGGATGAGTTTGACATGACAGTCACCACTGAAACCACAAAA
The DNA here is from genome assembly GCA_036419115.1 of Scarus forsteni. Taxonomy (NCBI): domain Eukaryota; kingdom Metazoa; phylum Chordata; class Actinopteri; order Labriformes; family Labridae; genus Scarus; species Scarus forsteni. The sequence goes on from JAZDUH010000049.1 coordinate 8,595,565, forward strand.
CATTAGCTGATAAATTTTAGGTTTCTACATGATAGTTCACGGCCAAAGATGTCATTGCCTGCTTTTATTCAGCCTATGGCACAGTATTATCTAAGAACTTAATTCTTCTTGAAGCTGCCAGCTGTGAAGATCTACCCAGCCAAGAGGACCATCGTACATCTTAACTGATGTGCTCTCTTCCATAGCAAAAACTATTTTGGATTGAGTTGAATTATTAAATAAAAGTAGTCATTCATGCTAAATAACATGTCTACAATTGCAACTCAAAAATAGAACTATATATTAAAATGTTCTGACTTTATGATGTTGAGCTCGGTCATATCTAAAATATTATTATGATGGACAATTATGTTATTAATATTTACTTCACCATCCCTTTGGTTTGGGAATTTTCTTTTTTTTTTGCAAGCCACTAAAGCTGGCCTTTGTCTCACTCTGCACTCCGATTGCACAAATCCAATTTCCCCCATGTACTACCCAGCTCTGCTGCTCACTGGATGTCATTAACTAAGGACATCATATTGTAATTATAGTGTAACTTTATTTTTATGTCACAAATCATATGGAAATGGGTAATTGTGTGATTTTCTATCTGTTTGGACCTAAAAAAAAACACCTAACCATTTTGTTTTGTTTTGTTTTGTTTTTATAATTTTTTTTATTTTAATCTCACAGCATGTCCACTGAGGAGGACGACAGGATAATTTTCGTGTGAAAATAGCACTGAATTTAGAAGATGAAAAAAATGAGCAATTTATATCTTTAGAGTGAGATTAAGTCAAGAACACATTCAATTTGATTAAAAAAATGAACAAACTGAAAAGTTGATCAAAGAACACAAGTTTCATAAGACTGCTGCAAATCTAACTCCCAGTCTTTGGCTCATGAATGCGTTTTGCCCTGATAGACCTTAACTTAATATTTCCATTACAAACAAATTCTACCTCAGACAAAAAAAATGAAAATCTCAGTCCCCATTTTGGACATTCAAAAACAATCTTATTTTGAAGGTTCTTTGACAGGAAAGAATTCATATATAGCTAAGAAACAACTTAGACTTTTGAAAAACAATACAGGGAAAAACACACTTTGAGTCGCATAAAATTATGTAGCATTTTCATGCCATTAAGTCATCGAGGACTTTACCTTTTAATGTCATACAGCTCTACTAACCCTGTAAAACCCAAATGTAGAAAAAAATGTGCAATTTTTTCCACCTCTCAGATGTTGTTGTTGGAGGCATCTGAAGCAGAAATTAAAGGGTTTGAATTTTTTTATGTTTTAGTACATTTTAGGAACATATTGTAATATTGCAACATTGGGCCTTGCTGGGAACAGAATTTCAGTGTTAAAGGGACTTTGAGGAGTTTCTAAATAATTACAAAAAAGTCTCACTTTTAGATACATGCATGATCGAAATACATACTTTAAGATGAGTTTTATAGCATTAAAATAGGTTATCTGTAAATGCTATTCCTTAGCCTTCTGGTCGGGTCGGACAGGGCTGGACTGGCCTGGATACTCAACTTCGGGAACAAGACAATTAAAACTCAAGCAAATTTATATTATACGGACAGGTCTTAGAGCACCGGGCTGTAAGTAGCGATATAGCCGGCTACAAAACTACGTTACTAAGTTTTCCAAAAATTGCTTGTTGTCACACATCAAAAACTACCACTACGTAACTAGAAAGAGATACATTACCTCGTCGCTTTGCATCCTGTAAGTTGTTGAAAAAAGAAGTTGCACAGCAATGCAGAGTTCTGAGGAAGGTCCGAGCTGCTTCACAACAAACACACGCTTTGGATTGCGCACGTCTTTTGGTGCGTTCTAGTTGTTGTCAGAAGTAGGAATTTTGAGTTCCGAGTAGGAAACTTCAACTGGAATGTCCCCCAAAGTCTGAATTTCCTACTGGGAACTCGGTGAAAACCTCGCCACCCCCGAGTTGGCAATCGAAGATGGATGCCCCCAGTGTGAACAGTTATTTAGCTCCTGTAATAATCAATTTATTTGTACTTCTGACTGGGGTGTGTCACTCTAGATCAGCTGTATACATAGTATTGTTAGACTGACATTTACAAAAATGCTGCCATAGTGATAATCCCATTCTTCATGTGATATTTGTGAATAACAACACGGGGCGTGCTAACAACAGCTAACAATAGCCTGGTAGATTGGCATGTTTTTTTCCGACTTCAACTGGAACGCCGATAAGTCGGAGATGATGTCACTCCCAGTTCTGAGGTTACTGGAACGCAGCATTGAGCCCAGCGTGTTCATGGGTAGCAGAGTCTTTACGTTGCCGGTAATAGATTCTCCTCACAGTCCCTTTAATACTCCCTCTGTTTAAACAGATATACAAAACAAATAAGGGATCATATGCAGGGTTGAGCACTTATGTTGCCCAATAAAAGTCTATGTCATGAATAATAATCACACAACCTTCATTTTTTAATTTTTTCTGTCCTCTATTAATTCTGCAAAAGTCAGAATTTAAAAAAGTCCCCCCAAGCATTCAGTCATGGTGTCCAGTGTTCACCCATGTTCATTTTCAATGATAGTCCCAGGAACAGTTGTTTTCCTCTGAAAAGCAAAGACATAGGTCACACTTGCTTGCCTATAAGCTGCACAGTAAGTGGACAGTAGATTTTCTTTTGAGCTTAAAGGGCATCTACATCTGTCTCCTTATCACTTTAATCAGTGTCTGAGTCGATTTTAAAGTCACTGTCTTGATTATTTCGGATTTATATTGCCAGCATATTAAGTGTGAACTTTCCTTGAAAAGATTAAAAGTGTCAAAACTGTCGACTAATATTACAGAGTGGTTTTTAGCACTAAGAAAGCGTAATTACTATGTGAAGCAGTAAATTTAAAGTGTGAATCAAGGACCAGGTGCAAAAAGTGATGGTAATATGGCAACACTTCTGTCTAAGCTGGTGTGTACTCTGTCGGTGGACAGATTAGTGTGGTCTACCTTAAGGCAGCTAGGAGAGTGTGTTTGCAGGGGTGTCAAAATGGTGTGTTGAAACAATGTGGCAACACCCCTGCTTACACTCACCTCTAATGAGAGAACCCCTGCTCAGACATGCAAATAGCACAATTTTCAAGAGACTGAATGATGACACTGATTGCTTGTTTTTGCCATTGACCACCTGTTGTACTGTAAATAGCTCTCATGAAGTCATATCACACACCAAGAAAATTGCTACCAATCACAAACACAGCCTTGGAAAATGCAACATGCCTCATATAAATGAAGAACAAATTATTCACAGCAGCTCACTCAATATGTTTCAGGTCACAACCCACAGAGCGTGAACTATCTTGACAAGTATCTCTTATCTGTTTGAAACTAATCTAATTCAATTCTAAACACTACCTTGTTGCCTGCAATTGACATCATTTCAAACAAAGGTAATGAAACTGCAATAAAACAGATGAAATAAAGGGACATTAAGTCATGTGTGGAGACTGTGAGGAACAGTTTTCATGAAGGTTTTTCGTCAATTAGTTAACCTCTATGACCTTGTTTATGTTTTCATGTTCTTGCATTGAGTTCCATGTAGAGTTAAGTTCCAGTTTACTTAAGTACATTGTTCACACTCCCGAGACCACCTGCAATTGGAACTTTCAGCTAAGAAGTATAAGATTATATTTTTATTGATTTGTCATTTCCATTCAGAGTACATCACAGCTGGAGGGAAATCAATCACAAGCCAAGATGCTTGTTGCTCGCTTAACAGTTTGTCCGTGCAATTTTCCTTTGTGCGTGCTTTTATATAGATAGATAGATAGATAGATAGATAGATAGATAGATAGATAGATAGATAGATAGATAGATAGATAGATAGATAGATAGATAGATAGATAGATAGATAGATAGATAGATAGATAGACAGATAGATAGATAGGTTTAAGTATGGATGGATAGATGGGTGAATATTGAACTGAAATTTGAGTATCCACTAGCAGTGGTAATAAAGAGTCATAGGCAGTTGGGTTCTGATTTCGAAGACCAGGTATAGGCTCACCTGCCAGGCACAGGCACACCGACACAGAAAGGCGCACCCACGCCTCCATCCCTCCCACCCGCGCAAGTGGCAAAGAGGAAGGACAGAAGGTGTGAGTGGGTTTAACACAGCCGAGTGTAATCTTCACCAATCAACAGAACGCAGATCCTTGCCTTTAAATGCACTGCAGGTGAAGCGCTGTGCCCATTTCAATCTCTCCTCTACTGACCCCAGCCTTGGTCGGCAGGTGGATGCTGCCATCCTCCACTGGTCTGAACTCCTGGACCAGGGGATCACAGCTCTCTCCATTGTCTGACTCATTGTAATTTCCTTGCATTAAATGATAATAAACCAGAGGAAATTGCCTTAAAAATTTATGTCTAGCTAGATGTCAGCCCTCTTTACCTCTCAACCACAGCCTTCTGTGAAGTGTCTTGGTGTCTGCCATAATTCCTTCAGAAATGGAAGGCAGATGTCTTCTCTTGTTGAGTTTCAGTTTGCTGAGGCTCATGGCCAAAGTAAGATCCTATCTCTAGAGAGGCTAATACATGCATAATGTATTTTACCTAGTTTATGGTAATTCTTGTTTGGTCCAATTGTCCATTCAGGGTATACACCGCCTCGTGCTCAGTGACAGCTGGGATAGGCTCCAGCCCCCTCCGACCCAAAAGGGACAAGCAGCGTAGAAAACGAAGGAATAAATAACTAGAAAAGCACTCAGAGATTGCAGACGTCCGCCAAGCATCTAAGTTACGGCAGTGGCCTTTTATGCTTCAATTGGACAGCTCAGTGTCCGCTGATGCCTGTCCATGTGGAGAATGCTGTGTTCCATTTACATTGAAACTCGGAAGAGGGGAGTGTGAATGACATGATGTCTGAGTTAACAGCATTTCAGCTACAAAGTCAGAAAAAACTTGACGATTTGTTGTTGGCCGTTTTGTTAGTAGAACTACTCCACTGGCATTGCAAGGGAAGCTGGGAAATGTAGTGACATAGGCTTGAAAAACTTTGACTTAAGTTTGTAAATAAACTACATTTCCCATAATGGCGTAAAAGAGTGGGATTTGTCATTATCAACTTCAATGTTTTTTGTGACGTCAATTTAGATCAGATCAGCACCAAAATGTAATGGCTTCTTCTTTGGACCAAACCACACCTCTGGTCAAATTTCCATTCAAACCTATCCAGTAGACAGATAAACAAACAAACAGACAAACAAACAGATAGACAGACCCCCACGGAAACATAACCTCCTTGGTGGAAGTAATTAAGAGGCATAGGCAGAAACTGGACTTATTCTGTAATGTAATTCAGCCAAACTTTTTAAGCAACATAATCTGTGTGCTCCTTGAAAGACAAGCTGTCATCAAGTATGAACCCTGAGCACTTAAAAGAAGATACCAACTCACTATCTTGTTCATATTGTAGAACAATCTCCTCAGTCAACGTAGACTAAAGTGTTGTCATCTCATTAATGAAAAGCGGAATTAAGACATTCTGTCCAAGACAGTTAGTGTAGATGTTAAATGACACAGAGCCCTGAGGCACCCCCTTGTGAACTGATAAAACAGAGGTCAACCCATTAAACTGAACAGCCTGGGTGAGGTCTGTAGAAGGTCATGTACAAAACATTATTTGCATTATATGATACCTTTAAGGACCACCACTTTGTATCTAATTACACAGGTCTGATGTCAATCCAAAGAGAAAGCATGGATTCTGACCATGAGAGAATGTGCCCTGTGTGCGGTTATGAAGTTTCCTGTCAGACTTTGAAAACAAAGTTGTTGCACAATGATGGGACAAGGTAGGCAGAAAATCAGAGTGATTGAAAGACAGAAGCAAGGAGATTGACAGTTGGACATTAACGGTGAAAAAAACATTCCTGTTACTGAGTTGAGACAGGTGGATGCGCATCCAAAAATCGTTTCTAGGCAGCAGACCGTGGGCAATCTGCATGTTGAGTATCTTAAGCAGACGGGGAGACATATCCATCTTGATCCTGAGGGTGGGGCAGGACTGTATCCCCTCCCTAGCTCTCATCTTTCAGTCAGTGTTGGGGCGGATCCAGGGTCAACATGTGCGTTTGTGAGGGAACAGGCATATCAATCACAAACATCAAATAAAAATATTTTTGAGTACACAGTTGTATAAAACAATAAATACCACAGTTGGCAGCTTTTTGTATTTGATGGAATAACATATGTGTTTGCCTTATTTCAAAATTAACACCATCATTCCAAACATGACCTGTGTCCACCCTCACCCAAATCCAGCCATGGATCATTTAACACATGAGCACCTACAGTAACAGGCCACGGCTGTGATTTTTCATCGAATCGGTGGTGCATGGAAATGCTTCCAGCCTTGAGGACAGACAAGCCGTGCATTCGCCTGCACACACAAACCGTAAAGGACAACTCGGCTCAGGTAGTGCAAAGCAATCTTGGCAAGCCAACCTTGGCATATTCACAGCCTTTTACTATCAACACAGCAAAACAGAGGGCTGACTCTCATGGCACACTGGCAAGGTGCGGTGTCCTTGGGTATACGGATGTACAAACTGCATACAGGAAGAGATCATATACGTTTCCTGGATTATGAGACCTAAACAGATGGTGTATTACTTTGTTAATTTAATGTTGGCAGGATGACAACAGTGAGTGTCATTCAGGTGAAAGAGCAATTGAGGTAGCAAAAGAAAAAGTTTGAAAAAGAATGTGCGAGGGTAAATAAAAACTAGAGAGAAACACAGAGCAACAGATGCTGAATAGTGTGCTCATTTATTCAGAGCCTGCTGTGTTAATGGCTATGTAAATCTGCAGGTCTCACAGAGTGGTAGAAACCAGCATTGGCAGGGCTCAACAATGCAGCCTAATTGGAGATAAGCCTGAACAACAAGCTTATAGCATGGCCTCATAAATTACCGTGGCTTCACCGCACAGTCCACCCCTGTTTGCATTTTATAAAACCACTCCTTCTTTACGCCTTCACACAATGAATGCACTTTGATTTTAACTTCAGTTCATTTTAAATTCTTCTCCTTTGATTCCTCTATGTCAGGAGCATCCTCCTTTACCCCTTAACTCCTCCTTCCTTCCTCTCTTTCCTTCCTGCCCTGGCCTTCCCAGGGTTGTAAAGAGGGCTGTGCAGATTGAACAGTAAATTAAATTAATGTAGGCCATTTCTCAATCATTTTTCATCCCCCTAAAATGATTAAGGCTGACGTAAGAAGTTCATTAAAACAGAAAACATTAGGCTCATTAAAAAGCCATTAAAACTATCGCAGAGAGGTGATTTATGCTGGAGTACGACTGGGGGAGGAAATGATTGGACAGAGGGGGGAGGTGAGTCCGGAGAGGAGGAAAGGGGAGACTGAGGTGCTTGATAGTGGGGAGTCAGCTTTTTTAAAAAGATGCTACAAACAGTAAACTCAGAGGAAATGGAGAGGAATGAAAGCAACAGAGAATCAGTGGGTGGTAAGCATTAAAGGTTTTTAAGTGCTGGAAGGACCCATCTTTTTAGCGCACCTAAAACAGAGCTCTTACTGTTAGAGAAAACAGGTCTTTCCATCTCTCTAATGTCCTCACACTAAGTCAGCAGAGCCTCACACCAGACATCATTAACTGTTCTTAACTCTGCCCATTAGGCTCTGGCATTTACCAAACTAAATGTCATTGTTTCTAATCATCTGTAAAGCAGGACACAATATGTGAGCATGCATGTGCAGATGCACTTATGCATACTAATGCTCCAATTTTCACTCTATTCAAGGGTGGCTACACTTAAGACAACTTTAAGACATACATTACCTGCCCGAGCTAGAAATCAGTGGACCAACTCAACCAGAACTAGGAATTATGGCCACGTCACTCTTGTTTTTGACGTCTTTACACTGGCTTCTTGTATGTTATAGAGGTGATTTCAAGATTTTACTGGTAAGGGTTGGACGATGATGCAGCAGGTAGTGCATGTGCCTCACAGGAAGAAAGTTGCTGATTCATTCCCAGTGTCAGTGAGGGCCTTTTTGTGTGGAGTTATGTTCTTCCTGTGCATGTGTGGGTTCGAGGAACAAAGAAGTTTCAGCAATCTCTTTATTATTCCCAGATACACTGCTTTCACCATTATTTATGAAAGTAAAGACAAAAATATCAGATACAGTTCCTTTTGTGAATTGCATTTAGAGTGTCAAATAACATTTGACAGACTAAAATCACAATCATTAGGTTGATATGGGACTTTAAATGGCCTATAGGTAAAAAAAGTGTGTGCAAATGGTAAGTGGACTTGAGCTTAAATAACACTCACTAGTCTTTTCACTACTCAAAGCTGCTTTACACTGCAGGTCACACATACCCACTCACACCCATTCACTGCCACAATCAGATCTCATGTCTCACACACACTCATTCACTGATGGTTCTGAGTAGGGATGTGAACATGTAGAACTTTTACACGGGGCTACTACGACGTGTACAAGGTTACACGGAGATTAATGATCTTTTTCAAACGCAGTTGCGCTACATAACCACTAGAGGGTTCCGTCTCCTTAAGAATACCTCCTTATTCCATTAAATCAAAGACATTACAGTAGTTATCAGACAAAAACTTGTATATATGACAGACAAGAAAATGTACAAGTGAAAGCTGAAAAAAGGTTTAACCTTCTTTTTAATTCATTGTTTTAACTTTTGCTCACTATTGTACAATATTTTTTAAAACTAAAAGTGCAAACTGCTGTGTTGTTAGAGGAACAACCTTCACCTTTACATGCACAAAGTTAAAAAAAAAAATAGAGGGGGACTCTCATAATTAATAACTAAACTGTAGGAAAAAAATGTGTTTTCTTCGTCCTCTTTAGACGCGAGGATTTGTGATCAGGTCGAGAAAAGCTGACAGAGCAACAACCAGCAATATAATGTACAACAACACGCATTAATATAGGCAAAAATAACAAGCCATTCACAGTTTTGTTTTTAGCTGCACAACATTTGCATATGGAGAAGATTATGAGCGCTGCGCTCAACACAATAGCAGCAGCAGCAGTCTCTTCCTCCGACTTGATTGGATGTTCCCATCGCAGGTGGTTTTTCATGCATCCTGTGCTGCTGTTATAAGCCAGTTTTGCCTGACATAGTCTACACTAAACAGTATTTCTACTGGTAGTTTTTTTGAAAAACTGTCACACAGTGCTCCACTTCATGTTGGCTGCCTCCGCGTCTCCGAGGCAACCTGAAGTGACGTGACACTAGCTGTGGCTGCAGATCTATTTTATATGCGGATAACTGCACTAGTGGGAACATTTAAGTGTATAGTTGGTTAATATTATTATCTAAAGCTTCAGGCAACATTGTCACCACTGATCCTGCCGCTGAACCACCTCATCCATCCCTGGATGACCACCTCACCTGACTCCTCCGCTGCGTCAGCTTCCTCCTCCACTGTGGCGGCTCCACGGATGCCCACCACGACCCGCCTCGACTGGGATACTCCGACGCTGGCTGCTGAAGGAGGCCATCTCCAGGCGCTTGGGGGGACTCCCCCGGCCTTCCAACACCCTCACTCCACCTGGTCCATCTGCGCCTGTCTCAGCACAGGTGGAGCGCCCGAGAGCCGGGGGCTTCAGTGTGCGCTCCTCGCCTCCGTGTCCTCTCCACCCCCCCACCACGTTGATGTGTCTTGCTCAAGGACACATCATGTGTTGCCCAGCACTGGGCTTTAATCTGAAACCACCCAATCATTGGCCACTGCCTAACTGCACCACGGACGGCCATTGTGTGAATGGCTATCTGTCTCTCTGTCTCTGCCCCCCCCCTGCCTAATGTCAGCTGGGATAGGCTCCAGCCCCACAACTTTGAAAGGGATGAGTGGTAATTGATAATAATTGAGCTTGTACATTGAGCTCCTCAGGAAAAAACTGCTGGTCATTCCTCACAGCCTACTCAAAGCTAAAGGGGGCTGGGCATTCTCAGTGAGGGCCCCAAAACTGTGGGATGATCTGCCTGAAGAGATCAGGTTAGCTGAGTCATTGATCTGTATCAAATCACTTCTTAGGGCATACTTTAATTAGCAAGCCTTTCCTGATTTTATAAAGGGCATTTCATAGCATTTTTGTTTTTTTGTTTACATTTCATAAAGAATTTAATTCATTTCTTTAAGACTGCTTTTAAATTATCTTTATTTTTGAAGTATTTTAATTTTCCAAATTGTTTCTTTGCATATAATTTTACAACCTGACTTGTGTATTTCTCTGTTTTTTTTTTCTCTGTGGTTTTTATGAGATTTTAGCATGATTTACTTTAAAGTGATGAAAAGTTAAAAAGCCAGTGTTGTAGCTCCACCCAGTGTTGGTATCATTGAAGTAACTTTCTTAAGCTGTCAAAAGTTGTGTCACTTTAAATGCAATTAACAAAAGGAATAGTATATAATATTTTTTTTCTTTGCTCTCCTAAATAATGGTGAAAGCAGTGTATCTCGGGACTAATAAAGAAATTGCTGAAACGTCTTTGTTTGTTATTTGAAAACAGACCTCATGTCTGTAGAATCTCCACTATGAAATTGTAACCACACATGGCAGGTGTGTGGTTTCATGGCCTGGCTGAATGGTCCAGTGTGTCTGTTTGGAGCATTATAATGTTAGAGGTCATGTGAAACAGGAATGAATGGGCTTTAAAATTGAATCAAGAATTTAAAATGATCTAGTTTGTTTCTAGCACGCAAAACATGCGCTTTCTCTTGTTTTGCTCAACACATCTATTTCCTGTGTGCGTCAAAAGCTGGATATGTTCAGTAAGATCATCTCAAAGAGCATCTCAAGCTCCATTCCATTCATTTGAGGAGGAAGAAAAAGAGCTTTCAGCTTACTGCTGCAGGTACAAAGTGGTGAAGAGATCGCTGGAGATGGAGCGGCAGAAGGGGAATATTTTGAAGAAGGTCTTTGAAGCAGCAGGCAGCAGTTCTGTCTGGGATAGATTCAGCTGTGTGCAAAAGTAGCAGCTGGTGACTCAGACAAAAGTGAGCCAGTTTTCCAGAGCTGAGCTCACCTGGAGAGGCTCAGTAGATCGGATGGTTAGATTCTGCTCACTCTCCGTCTAGCTGGAGGCAAGGTTTCACTGATATGTCTGCTGCTATCAGGCAGACAAGCTGGCTGTGATACTAATGCATCGGAGCATATTTAACTTGGCAAACAGCACAGACTTAGTTATTTTTCTACTTATCTTTAAGCCTTTTTTTAAAGAAATTTGCCAAGAGCTTTTGTTGGAAACACCTGCAGACAATGGTAGCCTTTATTACAGTGTTGACAGTATGCCTTGCTTTAGGTTACATAATTGCCTTCCTCAGGTTTTAGATTAAGTAATGAGCACAACGTCCATTCTTTTGAGTTCAAGTTCTGCACATGAAACCATGGATCAGCAGTATAGCCTCTTGTGTGTCACAGCCTGGCTTTATACAAGACAGCACTGTCATGGACACTAGTAGCAGAACAATAGAGAGCATGAGCTGGCCACAATACTGCACGAAGAGCAGGAATTAGCTGGCGCCAAAAGAGAGCCAGAGAGCTCATGATCAGATGAGCTGCAGGTACAACCAGGCACAGCCACAGCAGACACGCAAAGGGACGAGGGAGCAGCAGGAACAGGAGAAGGGCTGAAGAAGGGTGACTCACAGAGAGGTCATCACAACTTGTAAATAAAGACGTTTTTGTAATAAGATTTTTATTAATAAAATAAAACTAGATGAAAATAAGAAGTTTAAATTGAAATGTCAACTTCTGTTTTCTATTTTGCTTTTAATTTCTTTTATTTGCTTATTATAGAGATATTTTGGAAGTGTTTAAAGTGTTATGAATTGTTTATACTAATAACGAAAGAAATGGAGATACAAAAAATGCTTTGTATAAAGCAGAGTAGGTGCCCATTATTTCTTATAGCTATATGCACAATATAATTCATTTTTAGAAAGTTTAAAGCTCATTATGTACAATGTCTCATGAGTACTACTACAAAAAGCACTATAATTACAACAGAGTACTTATCATTTGACAGCTTTATTAGAGCATTAATCTTATTAACAATCTTATAATGTGTTTATTATACACTATAAATAAGGATTTCACAGAAAGGTTTCCTGAAATGTTTCTATTTATTTTACCGAAACCCCAAATCACAGAAATTAAATGTTCTCAGCCATCATTAGGTCAATGGCACAAAACTGAGGAGTCAGTAAGGCTAAATTTAGTCTATTCTTCAAGTATTACAAGACAAGACAGTCATCCAATCCTCTCACCAAAATCGGATCCATTTTAAATATGATATCCACCAATTAACTGACATCTGTGTCTTCTGTTTAACTTCACTGTATTATTATATTTATTCTTCTACTAGATGTGCTACAGAAAAGTAAAACCCATCCTCATTATTCTTCCTAAGTCCCCAGAGCACTGAGCAGTTTTTCAACTATTCAATGGTGTCTTTGAATGTGATACATACTGTATCCTACAGGACACATTTAGCATGCAGAGCAGACGACAATAGGGCTAACTCACTGCTGCTCCCTCTAGGTGAGCGAAACTACAGCATTTCCTCCTTTGAAGACAGATGAAACCTTAACATGCAAATGTCCGAGTGTGGGCACATGAAAACAATCACATTCAGCCAAACAAGCTCCCACTTTCATGCTGCTGTTTTTGTGTTTAAAGAGAATTTCAAATCGCACCACACACGGCCCGCTTTTAACCCAGAGGGATCCCGATGCAGGCTACCTAATTGTCTGTGAAGCTGCCAACTGTGTTCCCTTTTTTTATTTCACGCGTGTGTGTTTAGTATCTAACCACCCAGCTGACAAAGACACACTTTGATAAATTGGCAAACAGTCGAGCTAGTTAGCAGTCTGCAGACACGGGCAGAATTTGTGTTTATGAGGATGTATGTAGGAGCTGAGGCTGGGGTACATGTTTGCACAAATAGTGAATGTAAAAGTTGTAGCTGGCTGTTGAAGACATCCAATTGGTAAGGTGACTGACAGATCTTTACATAGTTTCTAAACATCCATACAACCGCCTAAAGATTGTGTTATTTTATTGCATGTGTGCAACAGCAGCTATATTTCAGTAACAATCTGGAGAAGTAGCAAACATTGGCATAATTTGCTAAATTAAAGACTTTCTTCCCAAAAAGACACAACTTGTTCATTGTTCTTCAAGACAAATAAATCAAATCCAACTGCTGATGTTACTAAAAGATGGCTTAAAGAATGGCATATTTTAAAAAACAAACAAACATATATATATATATATATCTATATATATACATATATATATATATATATATGTATATATATATATATATATATATACCTATGGAGATGGTGCATTGTTAAAGTCATTTGTCACAGGGGATGCAACAATTCTCAAACAAATATTGCATCTTGAGTGAATCTTTCATGATTCAATACAAGTGCATATTACGGTATTTTAGTTTTAAAAACAAACCACTTTCATGCAATATAGCCTGTTTCTCTGAATTTGCTCTGCTGCATTTGTGCCTGTGAGTCAGAGTACAGGGGGGAGGAAACTCCTGTCACAGGAAGCAACTGCCTCTGAATGGGCCAAGATACTACATTGATGTTTTGTGAGGAGGGGTTGCAGAGTAAAAAAGATCCATTCCTCTGACCTGAGGTGGAAGTAAGGTTGAAGAAAAGTTCAGCTTGTCAAACACAAGGATCAATAATATTTGAGCTCATCAATATGGCTGCTGAGTGTTGTGGATCCTGTGACAGGGCATAGTTTTAATTAACCACCGGTGCACAATCATTAAATTCCTGAAGAAGGGGACATAAACACCAAGCACGTCAGCATATTGCATTAAATAAGCCATAGCATCTCACCTTTTCACCATGAGCTTGTGTAAAAACTCCAGAACAGACTCACAAACTTGAAGTGCTTCATGAAAAGTCCTCCTCATCTGCTTAAAAACGTCACACTCCTGTCATCCACCCTCCATTCACACTCTCACCTCCCCACCTTTGGCGGTATATTTAAACTGGGAATTTATCCATCTCTCCCTCTGCCCGGGAAATGTCTATGCTGCCAGACAATGATTTGCTGCGTGTTCTTTCACCCCTACCTCCACCCCAGCATGTCATGAACAACCAAGCAAGAACACCACTGAGTCCAAATCAGAATCCAAAAACCAGAGTTTATTGCACAGTCCAAGGTTCGGTACATAAAGGAGGTAATCAGGACAGGCTGGGTTCGATACACAAGGCGTGCAGTCAGACAGGCAAGGTTCGAAACACAAAAAAAGCAGAGTAGCAGAGGTATCCAAAAAACGAGAGACAAGAAGGCAAGGTCAAAAAACAAAGGAGGTCAGCAACGAGACTATGACATGAAACAAGAACGCCTAGAAAGAGTGCTGGTACTGAACAATCTAGCAACAAGACTGGGGAGACACGAGGATTATATGAGGGGTAATGGGAAACAGCTGAGGAACAATCAGGGAGCAGGAGTGACATGCCAGAACAGGAAGTGAAGCCTACGAAGACAAGAAAGGAAATGTGAATTTCAAAATAAAACAGGAATCACACAGACAAGACATAAAACATGAAAACAGACAGGGTAACTTGACAAAACATAGGATCATGACACAGGATCATGACACAGCATCTACCTGCAGGCTCTAGGGCTGTTCATATGTTTTGCTCATCACTCCTCCATGCCTTCATGTAACCCTTTCTGCAAGGACTGGAGTGACGAGACTGGAGCCTGGACGCCAAACCTATAACATGTATTTGCAGCTACAATAAAACAATTGAACGTGAGTTGACTGACTGATTTAGGGATATGGCTCACATTACAGTTCATTGTTTGTCAAAATGGTGAAGGCCTGCCTCAGTCTCTGCCACTTTATCCATAACAGAATCAGTCTTTATGTCAGAGCTGTATTATGGTACTGTAGCTTAGACTAAACAAACCTCAGCTTGTAGTTACTTTCTTCACAATAGTAACTTAATATGGAATTCAGAACACTTTCACTTTCCGTTTTGTGTTATGGAACAAACCAACACTGTCTCTGTTTCTCTCCTATCTGTTGCCACAATTATAAAGACCTGCCTGCAGGCGGAAGTAAACATAGTATGAGTGCTTGCCTAGCTAACAGATTCAGCTAATGAGATAACAAGACAGCATCACACTGTTGGAAAAAATGGATCTCGAGGTGAAGAAACATCATTATGACATATAAGACCAAAACCTTGCTGTATCATTTCACTGAAATTGCTGCTGTGCGCTGTTGTTTCAGTAAACCACAGCACAGTGGACGATGCACAGTCTGTGTTTAAAGCCCTTTTTATGCCTTAACTCTGATTAAAGATCATGAATTTAGTTACTCAACTGAGGACTCTCTCTGGGCCCTCCACCAGGAAGTGTAGCATCAGAAAGAGCCCAGGATTACAGTTGCAGAGATCCTTTTGGGGATCCTGGGTGGAGATGTCACGCAATACAATAATTTGTATTGCGACCTGGTCTTCCAATTCTTGACCTTGTCTTCCTCTGACTCCCTGGTGACTGCATATTCATAACAGCAGTTGTCCACAAAGGCAGACATTCAGCTCAAATAGAACCGACCTTGAGTAAAGTCTACAGGTAGCAAACACATCTCTAAATAAAGGCATGCATTACTGTATCACTTGTGAATGTAAGCTTGTTTTGATTAACCAGAGTATGTATGTGTGTGTGTGTGTGTTACCCTAGAACCATTCTGACTCCCTCAAAACCACTGATAACACACTCACACACACATTAAGAGGTATTAGCAGATGTTTTACCTGTAGCTTTTTAAATATTTACACCAACATGCAGAGGAGACATATAACACACCTTTCAGGGCATGTAGAATTCAAAGAAGTGTATTGAGGCCTCTTTGAAACAGTGTATTTTGCCATGTTTGTCATTGAAATGTGAGCAAAGAAGGAGCTGTCCAGGGTAATTTGTCTGTTCCTCTGGCTTCAGGCAGAAGAGTTACAGATTATGGGATTTAAAATAGGATGACAATAGAGTCCACACAAAAGGCAGAGGTACCAGCCTTGTGGCATTCTTAAGTCGGATAGGGAACTTTTGGTGATTTTTGGTCATGAAACTTGAACATGTAGCTTTTTATATCCCATTAATGTAGCATATGTTTTACTTTTAAAGTAACACCTTAGCTCCTGATTCCAGCAAAGGAAAAGTCAGTGATACCATGTGTCTGTGATAGTGCCAGCCTCTCTGGCTGCTTATGTCGCGTTTAATTAGCCAAATCCAATTTCAACAGATTTGCTCCCCGAACGTAATTGTATTTCATTTCAAGAAATTTGAATTTCCCATTTGCTTTTTAATGCTTAGTTATTTTCCTTTCAAAGACTCAGCACATGCAGGACTGAATCCTGTTTTAAAAGATTTTTCTGTGGTTTGACCTTCACTCACCATGACTGCTAGCTGCAGTAATACGGAAAATTCTGACAGATAAAATATTCAAAGAGCAATTAAAATCCCTCTGTAACTGGTAGATTGATTTATTATTTTTCAAGAGACAGGGTTGCCTGCATATATACAAATTCTATTTATCATCTTTCGTCGTGTTTATAAACTGACTTTATTTGACCCCTTCTTCTGATTTTTGATTGTTTTTGCCTAGCTTCAACATTTTCTCCCGTCTTCCCCGTCACCGTCTCTGCTTTTGTTCCATAATTTGTGCACCAAATCCTCTGATCTGTTCAGCTCTGAGAACTCCTGTTGATACATGAATTATGGAATTGGACATTATTCACCATTCTTTCATGCTGCTCTTTACATTGTGCTGCTGTGAATTTATTGGAATGAATGCAGATGGGAATAAAACATGATAGGGATCCTGATTTGTACTTGCAAAGTCTGATGCAATATTTGCTTACAGCAGTTCTGTTCAGCTACTGTTCAGTTCCACTTTATACACACTGCACCCCTATGGAGTTGTGTAGATTAATGCATATTCAAACATGCGCAAACTGTCACGCTAAAAAATGTCACAGTTTCTCTTTGGATCTCTACAGGGTGATCCCATTAGCACTGCCTGTGAGTTGTTTTGTAGCTTCTTGTTGCTGTGCAAACACAGTTTAGAGAGCTTAGCTGAGCCCACAGAGTACACCACACATGACTGCATATTCATGGAAACTGTGGACTTATACAATTATGGCTTTTTCCTTCTGCTGTGCTTGAGCTGTGTTGTTTTCTATGTTTTAAGTGATAGTATGAGCATGAAACCAAATTATGCACACCCAAACCATGTCTCGCTTCAATACACTAGACACGCACACCACCTGGCCTGAATTTAGCCAGTGGACTCCCTCAGCCCAAATGAGTGACATGCACGACCAGCTTTAGCCTCTTAATGAATTAGTCATAAGTGCCATCATCAATCAATCAATCTATCAATCTCTCAGTCACTCCAGCAGGGCTGCCATGGAGGCATGCATTATGCATCGTCTGCTCATCGGAAAACGGAGACAAACTGCTCATTTCACATGCATAAGTTTGCGTGAAGCTCCAAGGCACCTTTTGTAAGCTTATGAAACGCTAACATTTGGTGATGCTCAGCAGCAGGCCCCAGCTGCATGAGTGAGTGTTGCTGTATGATGGAGTGACTAGCAGTTATCTTTCCTTCCTGACAGCTGACCATCATTTGATTTTCAAATGTTTTCTCTGTTTATCTGGCAAAAGAAACCTGTCAACTTTGATTAGGCAACCTTAGACAACTTCAACCTGTTGCTTGCTATTTATTGTGCTTTTACAGTGAGTATTTATTCAAAAAAATGTTAAATGCTTCAAAAAATAAGGGATTTAGAAATTATGTACTGTACATATCAGCAAAGAAATATGCTCAAAGCAGCTCTTGTATTTTCTGTACATTCTTTTAGTATGTTTTGGCCATCTGTACACATAAAGGCAGCACTTTAGAGCTCTGTTTAAGCAGTCCAGTTTAGTTTAACTCAGTATAGCACGTATTTACTAGTGCTTCCACTTTTGAATACGGATGCAATGCAGATGCAAAGTGTCCAAAACTGACCCTAAAAGGTAGAGCTTAAAGAGCTGTATTGTGTTGATGGTCACAAAAAAGGCGTCAATTCTCAAGTAACTGCAGCAAAAATGAAAAAAAAGAAAAAAACACTGCTAATTATATTCAGCTAGCCATGGGTTCAAGACACTGGTTCATTGCTGTTGCTGTGAAAAATGTTTGCATGGAACAATGCTTCACAGAGTACTGAGGTGCTGGAAGTGTCTATTGTTGCTCTTTGTTTACAACCACACTCTTATGCAGACCGCTGAACAGTGTCGTGCAGCTGTGACGTCACCCATTACGTAGCCTGTTATGAATACCTGTTAAGGGGATAAATGTTTCAGGAAGAGTGAATGCATTTTGCTGATTTATTTTGAAAATTATGCTTTTATTTTGGAGGTGAGTGTGTGCCTTCTACTCGCTTTAAGACCACACGCCAGTGTCCACACCTGAATGAATATCTGTCATTCACTTTCTACCTTTAGCATCCAGCTAGCGACAGAACAAGGTATGAATGTAATTTAATTTGTGTATGATGGGTGTTGGGGTTGTGTGTATCTTTTAATTTATGTTTAAAGGAAATGGTGCTCAGGTAATGGTAAATGGACTTGAGCTTATATAGGGCTTTTCTAGTCTTTGACTACTCAAAGCTGCTTTACACCGCAGGTCACACTGACCAATTCACACCCATTCACCCTCACATTCACTCACTGATGGTTCGGAGTTTCTATGTTAGTTATCCATCAGTATCTCTAACACATTCACGCCCTTTCATGCCCATTTACACGCCATTTACTGACGCAACAGTGGGAGTAACTTGGGGTTAAGGGTCTTGCCCAAGGACACATCGCCAGGTGTCGCCCGGAGCTGGGCTTGAACCTGCAACCTCCCAGTCACTGACCAAGCGCACTGTCCAACTTTGCCACCGATGCCCCGATAATTGTTGTCTCTGCTGGTGTGTGCGTGCATGTGTAGGTGTTTGTGTGTTTAGCCTAGCTTAGCCTAGATCTTTGAAAGTCTTAAGTATCTTTAACTTGTAAGGCCCTCTACTTGCTAGGAATATGTTATTTAAATCTCTATGCTTTGCATGATAAATAGGTGCAATGTTTTTTTAATTCCTCTCTGTTACGACCCTTTTGTAAAACCAAAAGAAGGATAACACGACAACCAAAAATAAATTGACAGGAGTCAGAGTGAAAGTGCAAAAACTCAAAGATTCCTTTTTATTTGAACACAAATTAACAACATAGGTTTTCAAAATGTGGGAGGGAGGATAGGGCAAGAAGGTTGTGCCAAATAAAACCCAAAAATACAATAAAACTCAACCCATTTTAATCTAATCTTTATCTCAAAACAACAAACAAAAATCCTAGGATTAACTAATAAAACAAGCTTAAATCAATATAAATACAAGGGGTGGCACCAACCAAGCTAATCTAGTGAGTCTAACAATTGATTTTCTATGTGCAGCATGTAGAGGGTACCCCAACTTATCTAAAGGCCTCTACCTGCCACCACCACAATCTGCATGCAGCAAGTGGAGCAAAGCAACTGAAGCTATTGGCTTCATGCCTGGCATGTAACACTCTCGAAACATCAACTTATTGATATACTTTATGCTCTTTTTTTGTGGTAATGGTGTTGACTTTCATCCTGGTTGATGTTAGGCTTGCATTGTGTATATTATCAATTTGTTATTATTTGTAATTTTGCCTCTTGTTCAGCTTTTTATGGTGTGTTTGACTGAAACTGCTACCTTTTAAAGAAAAAACTAAAATTACGACAAACCATCTGTATAAAGGAGACCTCCATTGCTTTAGCTGGGTTGGCTACATAACCTGCGTGACCTCTTGGCTAACGTCTTTGCCTCCGAGTGAGGTTACAGCTGGCAGTGGAAACACAAACAAGATCAGTGCTTACTGCACTAAACCATACCAAATTGTACTAACCAAACTAGACCAAACACAGGTCACTGTGATGCATCTTTTGGATTTTCAGGTATGTTATTTAAGTGCTTAATTGTACATTACTGTATAATGTTATCACTTGTGCTATAGTGGACTTGCTTCTTTTACATGCTTGCATTCACACTTGTCAGTCGCTCTGCTACCATATTGCTGCTTCATTCAACAGCACTTAATGACAAGGCCTGCCAATAACTTGGATGAGAGTCAGTGTTACTGCTCAAGCAGTGACTGAATGAACTAGCAGTGATGCAATTGCTACAGGTGCAAGAGGTAACTGACTTAAAATTTTCATCAGTGCTTCCTTATTTATTTCATTATAGCATCTGATATACCACTTGGTTCAAACACAGATCAAAATTAAATACATTCACAATGAATTCCAGCTAACGCCAGTTAACATGGTCACATGTCTCATTGTAACACCACTTGGTATTAAGTTGGTGGAGCAAATTTGCAGCGGAATCTTTGCATATACACAGCAAAAAATTGCAGAGCCAAATTAACACACCAGAGTTGGTCCAAACTCATGTTACGTGTTGATATGGGTCCAACCCACAAACAGTTGATTTTACTGTTTTAGCAGAGTCGATGCATTAAAAATCATGAAATGCATATAGTGACTCTTTTTGGAGTTTAAGTTTAGCCTCTCACGGTGTGACATATGATCAACACTGCTTTATAGTCTTAGAAACAAAGCTACTCTCTCAGAGTATCTTTTTTTAACAATTAAAGTGTAACCTTCAAATAAACACTGCAAGGTGCAAATGTTGATTTAATGAATTACTTACTGTTCACAGGAAGAAATTCTGACACCAATGTACTATGTTTGGTGTAACACATTTATTTTGAAGTGTTTGCACAACACTAAGTTAAAATACTTTCATAAAGACATAACAGTATGGATAGTCCTTAGCAAAGGGTCTAATACAAGAAAGGTGGTAAATGTGAAGCACAGTGAGTTGTTTTGTTTTTCCATAATTAGTATCTACGAATTATAAACAAAATTAACAGCACATCATGCTGTTCATGTATTGATATTGCCAACATTTCTGAAACACAGGAAGGTCATGGAATGTTCCACAGCACACAAAAAAATCTGGTTCATAATGCCATTATTTCACAGACAACATGTTGCCAAATCCAGAGGTCATGTACATATTGTGAATTTCTCAGCTGGAGCCTTATTTGTCAGTTCATGAGCAGGGCGAGATGATTGGCACTACAAGTGCCAATTTCAAGTTCAGAGTTGAAAAAGACCAGTTCACAGTTCACTGTGCTGAGGTGACACCTACTTAAAGGGAAACTCCGTTTTTTTGACACCTGGACCTTATTTTTAGGTTTGTGCATGCTGATATACTCACTCAGACAAACATCGTGCAGCTCGGAGTCCTTCAGAAGTTATTTAGATCCAACCGATTTAGCCGCACTTAGCGGGGGCCACGGCAATGGAGCTTCAGTGCGGGACATAATCTCTGCAAAATCGCTCATTTCGGCTATATTTTTTCATCCATCGCCAGTGTTATCATAAAGTCAGCTCGTCTACTGTCTTCAGGTGGGTCAGCTGACCTGGTAAACAAACTTTTGATGACGTCATAGCCGCGCAACACAAAGGTACAGCTGACTTGCTTTTTGCCGGCATTGCTGAGCAACATGGCAGAATATTTATCTGATGCCGAAGAGTCAGACTACGACGACCGGTTTGAGTCTGAGTACACGGACGAGGAGCTCCATGAAAGAAGAATGCGGAGGGAGAGAGACGAACAGCTGGCTCGAGAACAACAAACAGGAGCACGTCCACGACTCAATGCGAACTGGTGGTGCGCTTGTGGACAGTGTTCGCCTATAGCAACAGAAGAGGAGTGTGTTTGCTGCTCAGAGTGGGACTTGAAACCGGCTGACACGCGTATGGATCTATCCAGGAATATATGTCTGACTACTCTGGAGGATTTCTCTGCAATGACAAACCGGGCTGTGGTAGAGACGAGCGATTTTGCAGAAATTATGTCCCGTGCTGAAGCTCCATTGCCGTGGCCCCCGCTAAGTGCGGCTAAATCGGTTGGATCTAAATAACTTCTGAAGGACTCCGAGCTGCACAATGTTTGTCTGAGTGAGTATATGAGCATGCACAAACCTAAAAATAAGGTCCAGGTGTCAAAAAAACGGAGTTTCCCTTTAAGTGATTTAATGGTGCCTGACCTGTACTCTTTTTTAATAACGATAACTTTTTGAGAGTACATTTTCAGGGATTCAATGCAGAGTATAACTACAGTAACTCTGTTCTCAAATTATAATTCTACCTCTTCTCAATTTGCTGTAGGTGACAGTGTTGTTCATGTGTTTTCATGTGGACAACGATGCTTTTGAACACTTAGCATGAGCGACTGTAAAGAAGGAAAATCTCTGTTTTCAAAATGATGTGTCTCTTGGCGGTATGCACCTAAATGTTGTAAGAATCAAACCTACAGAAATAGTTGATTGTGGAAGTATATATATTTTTTTGTTTGAAAATAAATTGTCAGATGGCAGAGCCCCCATTTTAGAGCAAACACTGATTCATTGTAGTCAGTGATTAAACATTTTTCTACATGACCAACTGTTGTCAGATACTATTTTAAAGCCATCCCACTCCTTACCTTTCACTTAAACATTTCAATTAAGACTAATCATACTGTCAGTCGTGATCTTTGTCAACAAATTTCTTTGCTGAAGAGTAATCTTAATTATTCTCTGTGGATAAGGCAGAGCAGCAACTTTAAATGATGTATCTATAAAAATTCCACATCAAACTTTCAGGTTTTAAGGAAAACCACAACGGAAGTGTGTGTTAAAGACAAGAACTAGATATTGTAACTTTTACTGTCTTGTTATTTTAATAGAGATCTTTGGATAAATGGAAGCTCTCTAACAAGACCTTCAAGTACTTTGCCAGCAAGCAGCATAAAAGTGTGCATTTTTTAATGTAGTCTTGCCATACCCCCCTTTAAACAGCTGGTCCCCTCTTGGCTCATTGGCAATATAATTTTACACACATTGTTTTATCTAAATATGAATTTCACCCACAAAAATGTAAGATGTGATGAAATGGAAAGCTTTCAAATCAAACCAGAGTGTTTGTGCTTTTTTGTCTGTTCGGTGTCTGAACTTTTCCAAAGAAAAAAAGGAAAGCACTTCTCAGACTACTGCATCAGTGGCACTAATACTAATGTCTACAAGCAAGCAATTGCCGTTTTCTTACAGTTCAAGGGAGAGAAGGTTGAAAAAAAAGCAAAGATTTGCTCATTTTTTTGAAAATGTTCTAAGAATCGCCACACCAATATCTGCAGAGAAATTAAACATAGACAAAGGCTCCAGACTTATTTTGACCTCGACCTGATCTTCTAACAGCCCAGATGCCATGTATAATGGATGTGGTAGCATGTGTGGCATTAATACATTAACAACAAAAGAAAAGAAAGAAAAGTGAGGATGACAGATTGCATGGGTTAACAGATCAGAGAAGAGAGATGGAAGAAGAGGGAGAATTTATTTTATATTCCTCACAAATAAAAGGAGGTGCAGCTTGGGCACTGTGAAATCTAGCTGTGAAATCCTGGGTGTAGCATTGGTGAAGCAACTGTAGCTGACATTTTACAAGTAGTTTGTTTATCTCTGGCTCATTGGTTGGTTTTATTTTTTTAAGATTTTATGAAATACAGACACACAAAAAAAACATGCAATTCTAAAAACATAGCACTGTTATTTGTTGAAAAAAAGGTCAATGAAGGTTTCGATGTCAGTTTGGTCTTGTATGTATAAATGTTTCAGAACTTCTGTAGTTATTATGTTCTTTGTTCTGACTGTCTCAACTCTTGGCATCACAAGGAGCTTGTAACAAACTCTGAGGTCAAACAGCGAGATGAAATATGTAATGTGTATCCTCAGCAAAAACGCTTTGACTTGCACACTTCACACCTCGGCCCTCCATCCTGCTTTTGGTGGATTCATAATTAATGATCTATAAATGAATAATGCATTTTCATTTCACCCACTCCAGTAAAACAAGAATTTCTGGTGTGTGACCATGTCCACTCAAGTTAACACAACTGTTTTTCCTCCTGACAATGGATACCATTCCCTCCTCCTCTTCCCCTTCCCTTCCTTTCCTTTCCTTTCTTTTCCTTTCCTTTCCTCTCCTCTCCTCTCTTCCCCTCCATCTTTTCTTCTCTGCTGCCTCTGTTCCCCCCTCCTGCATCGATTTTTCTGAGGCAAGCAATGCATTTTCCATACACCTGCTTACCTCTACACTAGATTCACCTTTTTTTCCCCGTCCCCTCACTGATCATCCACCATCTTGTACCATCTCCAACCCAAAAGAGAGACGATCCATTAATCAGCAAATAGTGCATTACCTTTGTAATTAACATTCAACTGAGTTTCACCCAGTAATATTTCATTAGTTTATATGCAAATAATTTTGAGCGATTGCCTCATTTGGTCTGTGAGTGCAATGATGTATTGGTCTGTAGAAAGAGTGTGCATGTGTGTATATGTGTGTGTGGGTGTGCCGGTGCTTGTGTGTGCTTCTCTGTGTGTATGTGCACTCATACTGTAGGTTAACACATTTTCATGAACTTGCTCTATCTCTCTGTCTTTCTTTCTTACACACGCACACACACACACTTACACTCTCTCTCTCACTCAGAAACATACATGCATATGTGCGCTCATGATAGATTGCTTGGCTATACATTCATGTGCTGGATTTTTAAAGGCATTAAGCTCTTTACTCACATCGAGCTAATTTCAGATTCATTGCACTCCATCAGACCTGAGCTGCCTGTTAAAAAAAGGCTGGTCAATTTCTCTGTTTACCAGGAATTCACCTGCAAATGCTGAAGAGTTTCACCTCAAATGGATGCCACTTCTGCATGTTGATTTAACGTTGCATGAGAGGGTTTTAAAAGCACCTTTTGATCTGTTTTATCATTTCAGTTATCAGCATGATTTATTCCTCTACCTTGAAGGCCATGCAGGCTTGTTAATATGTCTCAGTCTGTCTCACTGTGCTCTGCAAGAATTTTGGAGGTGTTCAGAACTACAATGTGCAGTCTTTTAAACAGTGGCAGAGTCTTTTTAAGGCACATTTGTACTCTGTGCTTTTGATTCTGGCTCTTCTCTTTGTAAATTTTATAGCAATAAAGACTCTGATGTACCATAACATGCACCAGCAGTGCTGACACATGTTTTTTCTACCTTCACTCTAGAAACATTGAATAAAAGACAAGAAACAAACATGGCGTCCATTTATTCACGATTAACTAGCAGCATATCATTAAGCTGGTTATTGCATACTGCATGCCAATAAGTCAATATTAAGCAGTTATTAGTGAATTACTCTATATTACTATACTCTAAAGCTAAAATTACAAGCTCTCCCATTATTCCATGGATACACTAGATAAGTTGCTGCTTACTAAAGTGGTTACACTTTTCTTAAACTCATATATTAAGTATTGATAACTGCAATCCATACCGTACCGTCTTCTTCCGCTTATCCTTGGTCAGGTCGTGAGCCTGAGCAGGGAAGCCCAGAATTCCCTCTCCCCAGCTACTTCGTCCAGCTATCCCTGGGAAATGTCTCCCAGGCAAGCTGCGAGACATAGTCTCTCCAGCATGTCCTGGGTCTTCCCCAAGGTCTCCTACCATCCATCCATTATCTATACTGCTCATCCCTTTTGTGTGGAGCCTATCCAAGCTGACTCTGGGTGATAGGTGAGGTACACCCAGAAATGGCTACCAGCCAATTGCAGCGCCACACAGCGAGACAGACAACCCAGGGCAATTTGGAGTAACCAGTTAACCAGGATTTTGGTTTGTGGGAAGTCGTTTCAGGTGGCTACAATGGTTGTTCACAGGAAGTGAGGGAGTGGACCTGATGTTGCAACTTTGTTGCACACAGAAGAATTCAATTTCATGGGAGAGGAAAGTACAACAGTAAGACTCAAGTACTTACAACTTATGTCTCAGCATGGAGTACATGCAGTTTCAGGGTATAGAGAATAGTCATCAACGGGGTCCTGCACTGAATAGACAAACAAGTTTCTTATTTCAGACAAATAGAGAGGGCCAAGGAAAGAACAAGTATGTGACAGCTGAAACCTGGGCTGCCTACAAACACGGTGAGGCCACTGGAAAGCCCCAAAAATGGGCCCCATATTTTTCTGGCATATCTGCGACTATTAGACAAAAGTGAAGTTCTACTGTGCTGTGTTTTATATAACTTTTTTTGTTTTGTTTTCATTACCTAAAGGGGCCACACAAGGGTCCCAGTACAAGTAAGCATCTTGTAGTTGTAGTTGCCAATGTAGTTGCTATTTATTTATTGTCTCAGACATACTTTATCCCAGTCTGTAATTTTTACTAAATGTATACATCATTTGGTAGTTTGCTTGGCCTATGGCCCTAGGCCCTTTCTAGGCCCCCAGCAACATCAATTTTACAAAAAACAAAGGCACATACTATTTTTTTTTAAAAAAGGGTCACATTTCAAATAGGCAACAACAAAGTAAATTTAAACTCTTTTTGATCAAAAAGTTATGTCAAGTATTTATTTACTTTAATTAAAGGTGCTATGAGGAGAATGTATTTCTGAAGACATAAAGACTCTGCTACCCGTGAGCACATGCCAGGACTGTCTTAATGCCGCGTTCCAGTAACCTTGGAACTGGGAGTGACATCATCTCCGACTTATCGGCGTTCCAGTTGAAGTCAGAAAAAAACATGCCGATCTACCAGGCTATTGTTAGCTGTTGTTAGCACGCCCTGCATTGTTATTCACAAATATCACATGAAGAATGTGATTATCACTATGGCAACATTTTTGTAAATATAAGTCTAACAATACTATGTATACAGCTGATCTAGAGCGACACACCCCAGTCAGAAGTACAAATAAATTGATTATTACAGGAGCTAAATAACTGTTCACACCGGGGGCATCCATCTTCGATTGTCAACTCGGGGATGGCGAGGTTTCACCAAGTTCCCAGTAGGAAATTCTGACTTCGGGGAACGTTGCACTTGCAGTTTCCTACTAGTATGCTAATAAAGGCAGCTCAGACCTTCCTCAGAACTCTGCATTGCTTTACAAATTCTTTTTTCAACAACTTACAGGATGCAAAGCGACAAGGTAATGTATCTCTTTCTAGTTATGTAGCGGTAGTTTTTGATGTGTGACAACAAGCAATTTTTGGAAAACTTATCGAAGTTTTGTAGCCGGCTGTCCGACCCGACCACTTAGCTAAGGAATAGCATTTATAGATAACCTATTTTGATGCTATTAAACTCATCTTAAAGTGTGTACTGCGATCAGGCATATGTCTAAAAGTGAAACTTTTTGTAATTATTTAGAAACTCTTCATAGCCTCTTTAAGAATGGCACATTTCTTTGCTTACTATTTGTTGTTTACCTTTTACCCCTCCTTATGGGCATACCTTGACTCGGGAAATTAGCTTCTTTCCAGCAAGAGGCAGTAGAAAACCACTGGAGCCTGCCAGGGGACTGTCCCATAAGCCTTTGTGATCACATGATATTAACTAACATGATACAAATAAAACAAAAAGCACATTTACACCCAATAGTTCGATAAGAATGAAGAGAAAATTCTTGGCCCCATGAAACAGTTCATTTGAGTCCTAGACATCTCTGTGACCCCTGAATCACTAAAAAGCACCTCTTGTCAAATGCCACCTCGCCTCTATTGTGGTTTGGTCTGACAGGTGACTTTTTGGCCTCATTTTGACTTATTGTCTTATGTTAATCAAATCTATAACCTGCTTTACGCTCTGATCTCAAAGAAGGAGAGAGCCGGAGTTGGTGTGTGTGATTGTGTGTGTCACTGTGTGCTTATTTATAATGCATCCTGTCAAAGAAGTGGAATGATATTGGATGTGATGCACGTCAGAAAACGGTTGGCACGACAACTCAAGTTTGAGACATAACTGGAAGGGACAGATAACTTCTCTATGTGTGTGTGTGTGTGTGTGATGCTGCGTGTGCATACATTCAGCCGGGCTTTTTTCAAAACAAGTCTAATGCATGTGTCTGGACCATCAAATCTTTGCTTTGTCAGACTAAATAACCACACAGAAAGCACTCAGTGATGGTTTGTAATTATGTGAGATCAGGGAAGGTGAGGACAGGATATAAATGGAAATAAGATCACCTTTAGCTGAATGTTTCAGAATTCTGCAAAATTGCATTCAATTTCATGTCTAGTCAGACTTAAATTGCCTACCGCAGTAAATTAGAAATGCTGGTTGGTTTGTTAGGGCAGGAATATTTTAGTTTCATCATTTAACAGTCTGATATTCAAGGTGGTACATTCACTCTCTGCCTAAGGTTTTATACTCTTCCCCAAGTGGATGGTACTCTAAAAACTGACAATCATGCAAATTAGAAAGTGTAATTTAGTACATGTATGAGGTATGGTGGCTGATAGATGCCTCTCATGTCCAGCAGGCCATCAAACATCATCACTAAAAACAGGAAAAACATTCTTGCTCACAGATCCAGGAGTGTCACAGCTACCTGAGATGGAGACAACATGATAACTTACTGATAGCCTTGTCTAGCAGGTAGATCTGCCTGATTCTATGTCTTTTATCAGGCAGATGACTTTCTCCAAGCTTGAGTTTAAATAACAGGGAGTGGCCCAAAGTGGCACAGTCCAACTAGCATTCTTCAGGGCAGGAAATGGTGGGAGCTACAACAAGAAAAACTAGTCTCGGATTTCTCAGATCTTGGCCTGACATGGATCTGATTGACGGAACAATCATCCATATCCTGCCAGATATGCTGTTGAAGGTTCTTCTCATTCCCGAACACTTCCTATGGGCTGTTGACGAGATGGACTTATGATATATATGCTGTAAAGGTTATATTGAACGGTCCATTTGGTGTGTCAGGTTAAGCTACAGTCTTGCTAAGATTCAGAAAATGGCTAAAATGTTGAGCAATGCAGCTTAACATTTTTCCCAAACTTGAGCAAAATGGCAGCCAAATATTTCTGTACATTAACTAAGGTGTATGGGAAGTTTCTGCATGTCAAATGCATGTCTGCTGGGACGGTACCAAAGACTGAAGGTGATCAAGATGATCTTGTTGTGCCAAACCTTCTGACTCCTGATCAAAAGAAAAAATGAGACAAATTTGCAGGGACATTTTAGTTAAAAAAAAATTAAAGAAATAATTTTTTTTAAAGATGTATGTGATGAAAGTTTGTTTTTTTTCAGTGTAATTCATAAATAAAATGGTAGTCATTGTATTGGAAAAGACCAGCACCACCAAGGATGATGAAGGACCCAGCAAAGTCCAAACTCCAGGATATGTTGATTGTTTCCTTTGGCATTAAGGTTATCATATTGGAGGAGTGGGTTCAAGAGAGGTCAATGATAAACCAAAACTATTACAAACAGGTTCCAGGAAAACTATGGGGAAAAGCCTGAGCAGCACAAAAACAACTTCCCCTCTCTAATCTCCTAATCTAGAACAGTGTGTCTTTCCTAAGATGCTTAAAGGAACTCATTTTGAGTCTTTGTCAGTCAGTCAATCAGGAGAAGAATGGCAGAGGTTCTGTCTGAAGAAGCCCTGCTGCACTACTTTGATCGGTGGACGACCTGAATACAGTGTTGTGTTTGTGCAGAAGGAGAGTATGTTGCAGGAGAAAGTCAATGCAAATATTCATGTATTATATAGAATTTATTTTTATAGGTTATACCTTGTTTTGTGAGGAGGAAGCTGTTTTACAAATGTTGTATCATGTAAAATGCTCTGTCTTAAAATCGCAGTTCAGGACTATTTCCAGACTTCCAAGTTTAGAGGTTGTAGCAGGAAGTGCTGTCTAATAACCACCATCTCTGTCAGAAGTGCAACAGAACAGCAACTGCTTTATCCGTAAGCAGTCTGCCAATAATAGCTGCAAGAGCAGTCTGATTTCATGCCACAGGATCAAGTATTTTCTCCTCAAAACAAGGCACTGTAAATGGTGTGTGTTTGCCTTGTTATCTTGGGGGTTTGAAGACTTAAGCCTGCAGTGCTTCAAGCAGCTACAGTTGAGAGTTGTTGTTAAAGGACCAGCAATGTTCTGAAATGATGTTCCATCTCAAAGCAGTTGAAGAGAACATTATTACTTTTTTATTTTTGTTTGTTTCTAACATGAGGATGAATGGTTGGGCTCAGCACCCCCCTCCAGACAAATTCGCTTTCATTTGATCAGTATGGGGGAATTGGCTTGTACTCATTACTTTTTATCACTAAATGTAGCATAAGAGATTAAAATGCCTCTACCAGGGATCATGTAGAATGGAATATAGTAGGAAGTGCATGTCTTTGTGTGGCAGACTGGATGTTGGCATCAGGCTGGTTCCCTCACCAAAGAGCTCATGGGGTTTTCTGTGAGTTTTTCTATGGCTACAAGGTGTTTATGAAACCTATGTTTTGTCCATCAACAGATAATTTCTGATGAGGGCTTGTTTCACAATAATTTTAGAAATATCTGAGATTCATTGGAAACTTGTTGAAAAAAAGCCCAGGTGGGGGTCGTGAGCAGCCAGACACACTAGAGGATCTTTGTCACATATTCATAGGATACTTTTCAAGTCCATCTGGAAAACGTCCCATAGAAAGTGATTGGAACAGGCAAAACCTTCTGAGAGAAACCAGAAGGTAATTCAACAAATATTTTCTTTGCCACATTTATTTCAGGCTACACAGAGGTTGGCAGTCACTCCTCAGCTTCAGCATAACTAATGGCCTGATCATTTTCTGACAGGAAACCAATTCAGCCTGAAGCTGAATCACAGTGGCCTGATGCCTGATGACTGTCATGAAATTTATCAAACCCAAATACTTGTAAGGTTAGACAGGGACACATGCACTCCAGCTTCAAATGGCTGTGCACTATAACAAGGGTCCCTGCATACAGAAAAAAGATAAGTGGGTCACTGTGATTTAGGCTTGATATTCTTAAAGTTTACTACGCAGAGATAGTTCAGAGAGTCTACACGATCTGCACGAGATAAGTGCTGTGGCAAAGTAGATATGCCAGAGTCCTTTAGAAACAAGAAAAGCTATAAAATACAGTTTTAAGATGAACTAATCAAGTCTACAAGCCTTACCATCTGAACAATGTGTTAACAAGACTACAAGGACACAAACATGTCTGTTAGACTAGATAATAACAATTCTCATAAAGGTCTGTGAAGTAATGCATTTGGTGCGTTATTTTAAATAGTGACTGTAAATTGGTGACTTTTATTTTACTCCATCCATGCATGTGTGTTTGTTTTTGTAAAGGTTACTGGCTGTATTCTCCTAAATATGCATTTTCTATACTGGTTAGTGAAGCTGGTGATGAGGTCTGACCACTGGTCATCAGTTAACAATACATATTTAATAAAAGCATTGATAAATGGCATTAATTTCTTATTTTTGATCAAATAGTTTTCTTAATTGATGCAGTGTGTTCGAGTGCCCTTTAACGTATCTTTCAATAACAAGAGTTGCTTGTTACAGGCAAATATATTAACAAAATAATAATAATTTTTTTTATATAGCACTTTTAAAAACATAGTTTACAAAGTGCTTTGACAAGCGTTCAGCACAAAATAATAAAACACAAACAAACAATGAGCACAATGAAGTAAAAACAAAAAGCACAGCTTAAATCAAGACTAACAGAAAGACACAAGGTGAAAAGACAAAAGGGCGACGGTTGACACTGTGTTAATACTCCAGATTTCTTACTGAAGGCCCTTTTCATACTTTATAGGAACCCAGACAAAACAAAAACCATGCAGCATAAAAAGAGACCATGAGGACCAAACATAAAAACATAAAATCAGCAAGAATAGGAAACTCAATAAAAACGGGATGAAAGCAGAAATCAAGTCAGAAAATATAAAAAGATGAAGTGAACAATGATGATAAAATTACAAAATAATAAAAATAAGTGGCGATGATAAAATACAGTAATAAACATGAGCAAGAGATAAGACAATTAAAAAGGTCTAAAAATTATCTATAAAAGAGTGTAAAAAGGTGAATCATTAATAAGATAAAATCATAGCACATATCAGTATTAATAAATTAACAAAAAGGAGTAAAAGAAGGTAAAGCAAAACAAACAGTAAAGCCAAAATAAGATAGAGATAAAAGATATTAAAAGACGGTAAAATGATGAAGCCAACAGACACAAATGCCTTTCTTAAGCCTTAGAACAATGCTACCCTACCCACATTTTTAGTTTTTGTGGACAAATATTTGTCAATATGCTGTCTACAACCCCCCAGCATATCAAAATCTGCCCTCTTCCTCTATTGGTTGATTCACCTTTCAGAAAAATCTCCCCTAATGATGTCATTGGGGATATGCCATCTCTCTTGCTGTGTTCATTCAGAGCACAGCTGGACCAGGGAAGGAACATACATGCCTGTTCAGATGGGGTAAACATCGGAGCACAGTGCTAGGAAGTTGAAGCCACATCCACTTCTCAAAGGGGGGTCACGAACCTTAACACTGAAAGAGCTTGTTCTGTATTTTGACAGGCCTGCGGCATATGAAATTCCATGCCTTCACTGTGGATTTTCAGGCTGGGAACCAATGATCTCAGTACATGTTGCACTGCTTAACAAAGTTTCTATACACAGCAAAAACATCAAATGGTACACTAAATTAACATACATATAACACATTTTTAAATGCTTTGTACTTGGTTAAATAGTAAGTTACTTAAAAAAATGCTGTTTGAAAACAGCCAACTCAGCAAATTTTTCACCCCATAATGGCCCACCAGGGACGTCCTTGTGTTTGCAGTTTGTGTCTCAGAGTAACACGACATGTCAGCCTCTGTTTGTGCAACATATTTGTGAGTGTGTGAGTCTGTGTGTGGTGAAGCAAGTGTTTGTGTGACTGGCTTGACTGCAGCTGACACTCAGGCAATATCATTACATGACAACTGCCAATGTGTCCACTGGGGCTGATTCATTGGCCCTGAGTCTGGGGGCTCGCCCAGGAAAGAAGGCTCTCCATCAAGCTGGAAGTGAACAGACGCTGGCCTGAAGCTGACAGCTTTCCAATATGCAAACTTTCTGTGTTTATTTATTTGCTTCTTAATGACCTTAGGTTCAAGCCAAGGGGGCTTTTTTTTTTCCTTCTATGAAAAAACAACAACGCAGTCATTTTTTAAAATTCTGTTGATTGTTTGTCACCAGCACATCAAAGTCGAGGAGCAGGGTAACTTCGGATGAAAAGTTGCTCTACACTTGAGATGGATGCCTTTGAAAGTTTACCCTTTAATACCAATAAGTGCTTGTGTCACTCCTGCCCTCAGTGACACACACACAAACATACACACACACACACATTGTCTTCCTCTGCCCACACTCTGCTCTCCTCTCAGCTCCCCCTCCTTTGCTGCTTTAATCAGAGTAATGCCAACCTATCTCAACGCTATGGGCTAGGTTAGACAACAAGACGAGTAATGAGATTACATGCAGACTACAGCACTGCATGCGGTTAAGTTAGCGGAGGTGGAAGGGGGCAGCCTCCGCTCTTTTGCCTTTGTAAGCTTTTGGAAGGGCATTCAAATGAGTTGGCTGAGCACAAAACAGAGCTCCAGCTTTTTCACTTCACGCCTCTCTCTGCAAGACAGTTACCTGTGGCACTTTTCCTGAAATGTCTCAATAGCAGAGGCAGAGGGCCGGATGTTACTTTGATGTGCTGTTATAGCTTCCCTCAGCCTGGTCTTCAAGTGACTCTTGAAGTTGCACTGTCTAAGACTCTCTATGCATCAGACTCTTTGGCTCTTTTCTGCATGTTAATGAACTCTGCAATAATCCACATTGGGTTTCTTTGGCAGGGGTTGGCTTAGGACAGATAGCTCACTTCCTCTGTAAAGCTTTGAGAGTCTTTCAGTATGGGCAAGCACAAGTGGGGAAAAATACGCTGCAGTGTTGAAGAACATTAGAGGGCCATGGCTGAAAGACACCACATGAATGTGAGTGGACACCAATATTGTACATTATGAGAAATATTTATTTACAAATCTTTAAACAAACAAAGGTTTGTTACTGGTTATATAACACTTCTGTTTCAGGAACAACAAAACAATCTACTACTTTGGAGGAATCTATTGTAATTTAAGAAACACTCTGAAGATTAACAATAGCTCTGTTTTATGAAAAAAAGAAAGTAATAAAAAAACTAGATAGAAGATTTTTGACTGGCATTCAATAATACATATCCATCTATCCATTATCTATATGGCTTTGCCCTTTTTGGATTAAGTCTATCCCAGCTCACATTGGGTGAGAGACAGGGTACACCCTATACCAGTTTCTAGCTGATCACAGGGACACATTGAGAGACAGTCAATCACGCGCTCACCCACACCAAAGGGCAATTTGTTAACCCAATGATCATATTTTTTTGTTCTGCGGGATGAAACTGGAATACCCAGGGAAAACCATGCATGCACGGGGAGAACATGCAAACTCCACATGGAAAGGCTCTAACCAACATCCAGCAACTCTCCTGCTACACCACTGACGGTGCCACTGACATTTCCAGGTATATTATATCATATCAGAAGCTCCATCTCTCTCCTCAGTCTCCTCAGACGATGCTGTTTGTGTTCCTTTTTATATCATGCTCAATAATCCTATCTCTAAGCTTTGCAAGATGCATCTCCTTAATGACAGAAATAAAAATAAAATGGTTGCTCCAGCGGCTCTGCAAGATTGTTTATCCAATATAAGCTTCTTTTTCTCATAAAAGTTCTTCATTTTGAGGAAATGAAGATTGTGCTATTAACCTTTCTCTTTAGTGGTTAATGTAAAAAGAAGAAAAGCAGAAACTTCCCAAAGGAAAAAGCACTGTTTCTGTTTTAGTCCCGCTTGTTTGCATGTAGCAAATCTCAGAGGAAAATAAACACAGCTGTGTAAGTGCGTGCAATATTTTTTTATGGAAACAGTACAACGAAAGTGTTTCTGTTACACACATCCTATGCATAACACTATTTGCTTCTGTCTAGTTTGTTGTCAGACTGAGGGATATTTCAAAGAAGCTTTGATATCTATCATGTCTTTAACACCTGTTGGTAGTAACATATTACAGGCTGTAAACTGGGTTCTGTTGTGAAGACAAAGTCAAAAGCAAACAGAGTTGACAAATTGCTGTTTTTATGACCGGTGAAGGAAAATGTGTTTCCTAATGAGCATTGTGAGGAATGTTACTTTAAAAAAGTAGTTATAGTTACTAGTAACTTTTCCAAAAAAGCAACTGAATTACTAATGGAATTACTCCTTCATGAATGTAATTAGTTACCAGGGAAAGTAATTGATGTGTTACTTTTTTGAAAAAGCTTTTGCTGCTTGAGCTGTGTGGCTCCATCTCTCTCTCCCTCCGTGTTGTTAACAGTCTGCTGCAGCAGCGCTGACATCATCAGCAGAGTTCTGTGTTTTTGGTAACTGGCTGGTAGATTTACTTACAACAAACACTTTACTTTAAGACATAATGTACATTTAACACGTGTGTTCTTGCCTTTTACTTTTTTACTTTTACAAGCCCAAATGAGCAACTGTACTATTAGAACAAGCCCAAAAACTGCAACCCACAAGTCCGAATATACACATGGAAGTTACAAAAAGAAGAAGCCAAAAGTCACTTAAAATAAAAAGACATGGAAACTCTGGCATTGAGTTTTCTTGTCTGTCTGTTAGTGGCTCAGCTGTTGTCGGTGTCGACTGAGCGAGGCAGGTTGGATAACGGCTGTTACGCATAGATGCAAAGTAATGGGCCGCATATCGTCAGCGAGCATATTATCAAGTCAGGGCATTAAGACTGTAAGTACAAGCAGTAGGCTATGTGTCAAGCACATCCCCTGCACAGAGAATCTTGAGAATAGGAGTTGTTTTTCCGGAAGCTGCACGCATTCTAGGCCAAAAACATACAGAAGATAGTACATATAGAGCCACAATAACTTTAATCCAGCATGTATGTATGTCCACAGAGATAGAATACGTCACAGAAAAGATAAAAATAAAAAGATAGAAACCATCCCATTACCCTGTCTGTGCCTCTCATTGAGTTTCAGTTTCAGTTTGCCTCCTCTGTGGAGAAATAACTATGGTTGTGCAGAGTGCTTTTATTCTGCAGGTTTTCCAGGACAGTTATTCGATGAATCAGATTCCTTTTGGGGCAATTTATTTTGGTTCTTCCAAAAATATCAATAGAAGCTCAATATTGAGGTGATTGGGAGATAAGGCTGTGACAGCAAGGAGATGCTCTGAAACAGTACATTCATGGTTTGAAAGCTGGAGCAGTATTCCCTGGGGCTGACACACGTAGCATCTGCACATAAGCAAAATCCTTCCGGTATGAAATGGGCATCAGAGTTTTTATCCAAAGCTTGCTTACCTTTCTAAATTTTATTGCCTGTATCCCTGCTGTTCTAACAAATCCAAAGGTGCTAATCGGTGCTATTGTAGGATTTAAAGAAAAGACTATAAAACATATATTGAGCTAAGAGAAAGACAGAGGAAGAAAGAGAGAGAGAGGGAGAGAGAGAGTCTTTCAATATTTGTCTTTGTGCGATAAGCAGACGAAGAGATGCAGAGGGATGGAAAAACTCTCACTACAAAACATCATCTCTGCCTATGTTTTCGAAAGCAACAGAGGGACAAAATCCCTTTGTGACTTGCCTGTTTACATTGTAACAGGACACCTGTAGCCTGTTATGCAACTTACTCTCTAGTTGTGACATTGTTTGCATTTAGTATTGAAGAAATAATCAGGTTATCTGAATAATTTGACAGAGTA
This sequence comes from Scarus forsteni, assembly GCA_036419115.1. NCBI lineage: Eukaryota > Metazoa > Chordata > Actinopteri > Labriformes > Labridae > Scarus > Scarus forsteni. The sequence continues at coordinate 8,632,469 of JAZDUH010000049.1, forward strand.
TGTGTGCACAGTTTGATAATGCCAAGCTTATTTTTACATTATAAGTCAAATTTTGTATTTGAGTATGCATGCACATTTTGTGTTCTGGCTTAAGCCATGTCCACAGTCAGAGGTAAATAAGAGGCAACACACCACTGATAATATTTCTGGACGTTCTTAGACATGAGTTGTTTGCACACTGCTGCGTTTTCTTGTTATTAGTCTAATGCATCCTTCCTGGAAAGTTTGAGGGTAACAATTTAGTAATAGGTCCACACATTTTCTCTGAATTATCATCAATTAATGCAAATATTGGGATGACATATCGCTAATAGACATGTATGAAGAGCGTCTCATGCATGACTGAATTTATAAATTAAAGCTAGTGTAAGGCTTTTGATTCATTATGATTAATAGGAACAAAAAGTCAGGGTGCTTGATTATCCAATTATTCTTGTCTCCTTCTGCTTATCTTCTTAGCATTGTTGGATTGTTACTGTGACTCACTTTTCAGAAGATATTTTTCAGATTAAGAAGATGTAAAAGTTTGACAATGCAATTGCAATGTATCATTTTAGCGACATTAACATTGGTTGCATCTTAACATGATAACATAGATCAACAGTCCAGTGTTAACTAATAAACAAATAATGTATAATATATAATGATATGGGAGGTTCTGGCTTGGCAGAGTGATAAGCAACCTGGCATGACCCATGAAAATGCTTCATGCATCCCCTATCAAATAAGAAAAAAATATATATCTATCCATATATCTATCCATATATCTATCCATATATATATATATATATATATATATATATACATACATACATACATATATATGTGTATATATATATGTGTATGTATATATATATATATATATATATATATATATATATATATACGATTCTCTCTCTCTCTCTCTCTCTATATATATATATATATATATATATATATATATATATATATACATATGTACAGCATATATGTACAGCATATACCCATTTCAACCAGGGTTTTTCTGTGTGGAGTTTGCATTGTCTCCTCAAACCTGCATGGGCTTTCTCCATGCACTGCAGTTTCCTCCCACAAACCAATTGAATTAGTGACTCTAAATTGTCCATAGGTGTGAGTGTGAGCATTAATGCTTGTCCGTCTCTCCATGTGGCCCTGTGACTGGCTGGCTAGGAAATCAGGGTGTACTCTGCCTCCTTCCCATTGTCAGCTGAGATAAGCTTCAGTCCTGTGTGATCCCAAAAGGGATAAGGGATATAAATAATGAATGGAAGGATGGGTGGATCCTTTTAAAGGGCATTTCAGGCATGGTTAGAGTGGCTGACAGGAAACAACCAAAGTACACAAACTGTCTCCTGATTGGTCTTTTATTACCCAAAACACAACACAGACCTAACACAGATGGGTAACTTCTGCACCCACCCAGGCTTTCTGTTTTTACTGGAAACACAGAAAATTGAATCAAAATGCACTCTGTGAGCTATTTCATCAAAAGATTAAAGATGGAGATACAAATCGTTTCATGCTGTGACGGAGATTTACCGTGGAACTTGAACACATCAGAAGAAAAACCTCACAGGGAGCTACTGTTCATTCAACCATCTAGGGGCATGTACTGCCCGTCTAATTTTACCGCATGTAGGGATGCCTACAATTGCGTTTTTTCTTCCATGTTAAGGGTCACCAGGGCTTTGTAGTGTTTCTCCTCAGGATCTGTGAGAGATAAGAGTAAGTCAGAGTATCTCATGTAGATGATAGTGAGGGAAAAAAAGAAATATCTGATCCTTTTTTAGTCCAGAACTAGACTCATTATACAGCTCTGTTTGCTCTGCCAAAGATCCCTGTCTGCATGTCTTATTGAAGAAGAAGGTTGATACCATCAAACCACTTGAATAATCATACCACAGCTGTTAAGCAGGATCTGCCTTTTCATCATTCATCTGCACCTGAGCTGTGTTTCATCTGACTGTGTCCCTCTCCTCTGGTAAATACGAGTATAGACTTGGATGTATATGTTTGTATACATGCTTATAGGATTCATGCAGTGAGCTGTAGAGAGAACTATTTCACATGTTTTAGAAGCAAAATAAATACATTACAAATGCTGAGGGAGTGTGTGTGTGTTAGTGCATGCATGTGTGCTGGTGTTGATGTGCTAGAATGTAATGCATCATGCAGGGTATCCTAATCTTTGTTGGGGGGTCAGACTATAGTAGGATTAGAGAGCTATGTGGAAATGCAGGTGCAGGAGGTGTGCGTCTGCATGTAGAGCACAGACATCTGATTTGTGTGTGTAAGAGTGTGAGTGCATAAGCTTCTCCCAGAGGAGAGAATGAAACTTCAAAAGCATCCAGATTATCTTCTATTAATGCAAATTAGTGAACTTGAAATGAAGTGAAGTTTATGAAATAAAGAAGGAGAGTTTGTGTTGGAGTTAACAGTTTGGTCTTCAGAGGACAAAGATGCCATCCAAGCTTAAAATTGGTAAAACCTCATGTTAATTTCTCTGCCATAGAGCTCTTAATCAAAAACAATCAAAAACTAACTTGCAGAGATGTATTGTTAGCTCCACCTAACTGTTACTAGTATTTTAAACTGCACTTTTAAAAACAGAGCTTTAGTTGTGTTTTTACAAATCAGTTAACCAGCATTTCAGGTTTCATAGAAGAATTTCACATCGTAAGTGAGTAAAGCTGTTTTTAACAGCCTTTCTGGTTCACAAAGCATTCATGAATTGCTCACAGTGCTAAGCTAGAAAGCATTTGGAGAGCACAAACCTCAACCAAGGTAGCTCCCATATTGCTTGTACATCTATAAGTAATGGTTCCATGCAAAAGCTAGCGTTGTAACGGGATTCCTTGACCACAAAAAACTACTTGGAATCATGTTGATATCATTATTATTATTAATTTACCAGTTATGGTCCAAATTTCAGGATCACCACCAGAATGGGCCATTACCAACATCTGATTTTTTAGAAATTTTCAGATATCAGCAAAATTTGTCCAGTAGTTTTTGCAAAATCTTGCTTACAAACAAAACCATAACCTCATTTGCGCAGGTAACAAGAAGGGCCACCTTAACAGTTTTTTTCTCTTAATGCAACCTCAGAAGCTGAAAAATGAAGCCAATGCAGAGGTGCCAAAAGAATAGTTGCTGAATTGTTTGCTTGAGGCTGGCTGGAGGAAATGCAGTAGTTGTGTGATTGTGTGGGGGGTGCAAAATAATGCTTGGCCAATACATTATCAAGTTTGTTGGCCAAGTTACTGTAAAAAATGGGGATCTCCTCTAACTTACACTATTAAAAGTGTTTGAAAAAAGTCCTTGATCTATGTCTAGTGACAGATCACCAATTTCTAATGAATTGCTCCTTGTGCTACAAGCAACATTCCTTGAAAATGGAATCCAAAATCCATTGAGAACTTATGGAGTTACTAACAAATATGAAAAAAAAAACAAATCCATTGATAATTGCCTTCTTCCATTTTCTGACTCTGATCACAACCAGTTGAATTAATTGGTTTTAAGCCAGTTTCTGATCTATCCTGATTACAACCTGGTTCAACTGACAGCTTCTAAATATGAAATATACTGTAACTAAGGAACCACAAAAAGTGAGATTGTTTCATAGCACCTACTCCTTGTGTCCCATTCTTTTAATTTGGGGAGTAAGAAACATGTTTATCATGGGTACAAGCCTGCCCAGTATTGCAATAAATTAGACAGCCTTAAGTACCGCCTCAACACAAGATCTCTGTCTGGCTGGTTGTTCTAAAGTTTGGTTGAGATGTTGTGCCCAGCATGGCAGCAACCCCCAAAAGGCTTTAATAACATTCCAAAGCCATGACTGAGTCCATCCAAAGGAAACAGGGCTTTTTGGGGGTCTGAAGGGTATTGGGGTGGAGTCACCCATTAACTGTGGGAGCTTGGGAGACAGGTGCAGTAGCTGTCAGAGAATAATCACGGTTCATCACAAGTAAGCAAGGATGAAATGATTTGTAAGGAGAACAGCTGTACGTAGCTGTTTCAGAAGTCTAATGAGCCAGCCGTTGACATAACATCCAGTGTTTCCATGGGAATGATGAAAGTTTTCTTTTCATGGCAGCTCTGGTGGCCATTGCAATTAGTCACAATACAGTGATAAAAATTAAGGATAAAATGAGGTATGAGAAACTTGCTAAAGTTGATGTCATCAGTTATACATCACTTATACTACGTCATGGTTTATGTGTGAAAGTATCTCTTTATGGCTGGTCAACATGTCCAACCTGAGATGAGAAAAACCCTTTCTGCAGCTTACCCAGCCTGCAGAGAATTAATTCTCAAAAACTCTAACAGTCTGATCATTGACAGCATGAGGCAAAGGAACTTATGGAGATTTATAATATAACAGCCTATTCTAGGGCTAAAACTGAGGGGTTTGAAGGAATACTAAAATACAATGGTTGAACAGAGTATTACGCAAGACCAAAAAGCTTGACCTTCAGACAATTCAGAAAATGCAGACTTGGAAAAATTGTATATATGAATCTGTAATTTCAACAAACATGTAAGATATGTTAAATTGCTTCTTGAGTTTTTTATAGGTCTAAATTCAAATCTAGCAGAAAGTCAGCCCACTTGTGTTGCACATAACAGAAATAGACACCAGCACTGCATGTAGGGATGCATAATATTGGATTTTTGCAGATATTCAATGTTCCAGTATTTCCAAACTTATTATTGCTGATATAATACTGAAACCGATAATTTTTGGCAAGAGTACCAGAGTACTTCTTTACAAAAATGTACCTCTTTCTCTCATCGCAACAGTATATTTGTGTTGCGATAACATTTCAGTCCCAAACAGAAGACACTATTATTTTCAAGATGTAAACATTCAGTAATAATAGAATGAAGCACTGTGCTACCTTCATACATTCTTTGGGTAATACTGACAGCGTCTGTGTGATGTAGGGCTTATAAGTATGGCTAAAACATCTGAAACATTGACAGAAATTTTTATATCTGTCAATACTGACATTTTGCCAATGCCTGCCGATAACAATAAAGTAACAAAATCGAGCTTCTGTAGTATTTAGTTAGCCATGCTATGGATAAAGCCATAGGCGTCAGTTTAGGGGGGGACGGGGGTGATGTGTCCCCCCCACTTTTTGTCAGAGGTCATTTTGTCTCCACCGCACACGAATCCTTCACGTGTAAATCACTGTAATCCCAGTTATTTCGGTAGTATAGAGAATTCCGACGCTCCTGAACGCACCATCCGCATTCGTTCGAGAGTAGCAGAGAGACGCTGCAGACCTCCGTGAGGATAGAAAAAGCGAGCAGCTGCTATAATTTTGCAAATTGTGCCAAGTTGAAGCTCTGACCCAGAGTGTGCTTTTCTTCTGAAAACATCTGGGTGAGCTAGAAAACTTGTTTGCTTGTTTAACCATGTGATCATCCCATGTAATAACGCCACAGAAGAAAAAGAGGTCATGGCCCGGATTATTCATCTATGGCGGTATTTTCCTCGAATAATTAGGCCTAAATAACAATAATAATAAGGCCTGAATAATAATAATATTAATAATAATAAATGTTTCCAGCCTACAAACAAGAAAAGTATGACAAGAAGGCTTAATTTTTTGATTCGTTGTCCTGCTTCTTCACTGAGTTTTTGTTACAAAGTTTAAGTCATGAGGCAGATCTTTGTGGGTGCATTTTTGTGGGCTGGCTCCCTGTGTTTATGTAATTTTTTCGTTTTCTCCTTGAGTTGACCAGGTACTCCTTGAGGAAGGAGGTGAGCAGCTTTGTGTTACATTAAATGATTATTATGGAGAAAAAAACTTTAGTAAATAAAATATCCTTCTGAAATTAAAAAAAAGCCTATTTTATCTATTTTATTTTATAATTAAAACTAATCTAATAATTTAATTTAATTTGAATGATTTAAAAGCATCATCTGTAGTATCATGTTTGGTCAGTAGTTTATACTCTGATCTGCAGCAGGAACGGAGACATTTGTGGTCAGACTGGGTGACTGCTCTCAATCCAGTTAGAGAAATTTACATTTTCTGGAAATCAGGAGATTACAAAGCTGCAGCCACATAGCCTCATATATGTATCTTTTCACCACAAATCTAATGGCATCCCCTGAGCCCACAGTACTGGAGATAAATTAAACCTGCATGTGGGGCTACATGCTCAAATAACAATATATCATAAAAGGCTAATGGCTATTTTGTTTTTGATGGTGTTTTCTCCACAGATTATAACTGCATTTCATTTTAAAGGAAGAGGTTATTATGTATTTTAGGTTGTTTTTTTTCTACTAATTATTCTAAAGAGAATTTTATGTTCAAGTATTTAAATAAAGAGATGGGTTTTTGGAATATAGAGAATCAGTCTTGCAGCAAATAATAAAATCTAAATGAATTTCATTGTATTTTCAGTGCCCCCCCTACCTAGCTGTCATGTTGTTCTTTTCAGAAATATGGGAATGATTGTCAAAAATATCACTAAAATGCGTTTTCTTTTATAAAACAGTATCAAAATTTTCCGCCGGCCTAATGGCCGGCTATGGGGGACCTAGTTACATTTCTTATCATGGGGCAAAAATCCCTAGTAGTGCCTTTGATCACAAGCACTTCTCAAAAGTCACTTTTACCAGTAGCTGTCCCCCACACTATTCAAAACAAACTGATGCACTTGGATAAAGCGTCCTTTATTTACAGAGTGGCACTGCTATCATTCAATGTGAGTTTCACAGACAATAGCACACACTGATTTCCCCAGTTTTCACCAAATTTTGTCCATTGTTTTCTATTTCCCCTGTGTTGTTCTGCAAAGAGGAGGATGTGTCAAAGAGATGTCTTTGTTCCTCCAACTCTCTAAGGTGTTTACCAGCCTTTAGCTTCCTGTTCGATACTTGCCAGACCCCTTTTGATTATCAGCAATCAGTCAATGAAAACACAATTTTCATCAGGCATGACAAAAGACCTTTGATAAAAGTTAACATGTTTGATTTATTGAAACAAAGACAGGAGAAAGACCACAATAATAAAGTGTTGAGACCTTATACTTGACAGCCAAGACTATTGGATTGTGCCCAGAGTCCTGTAACTTTTAGGATTTTTAAGTTTTGATATTTGTCTTTGATTTCAGAATCCCTTTAAACGAGCTAGGCAAGCATAGATCTTTAATAAAATCACCACTGAGCCTGCCCTTACCTCTATCATTACCTTTAAATAATTTACTGTCTCACTCCTGAATCACTCACAGCGGGAACTTTTTACGCACCTTTCCTGTTCTTCATTATGCACTAATACCTGCAACTGACACGATCATGGATCGGCCCCTGCACGCCTGGGGCTTGAGTAATCTGCATCCCTGTGTCACAGATGACCACGACCGATGCAGGTGATCCATCAGCGTGGCAACTGGACGACAGGGACCAACTAAAAATGCAACAAATTGATCGATGTGCAAACTGTAATTAAAAACGTTGCTCTAATAAGTACCGTGGGAGCAATAGCCATCACACAGGCAGGGCCTGAGCAAAAGAGAGGGAGAAGATGGAGGGAAGGATGGAGGAGGAGGAGAGGAAGGGAGAGAAGGATAAGAGGAATGGAGATGGATGCGGGAGGTATTAAAGATGAGTGGAGTTGATGGGAGGTAGCAAGGGAAGCTGCAGGGCTCGAATGAGAAGGTCTGGGTGAGAAGATCAAAGCTCAAGTGTTACGATGGACAGATTGAAAAGCATGGGGTCGTGGGGGAGGCAGAGGAAGGTGCTGTTGGCTGAATATCTAACAAGCAAAAAAGAAAAAAAGCAGGAGAGGAGAGAAGGTGGAGGCCAGGGAGGGGCCTGACATGAATTGGCTGCAAAGAGAAAATATCATCTTTGAATTATGAAACATTTTAGAGGCCTGCTTCTGTTTCCCAGCCAGATGTGCGCGCCCAGCCTCTGCATATTTAACAGTGTTTAGAATCCAGGGACGACTCCAAAGATGGAGCGCTGAGTGGCGTGAAGAAAATGTGGCCTTTGTCTTCTAATCTTTTGCCATATCTTATTAGGCTGCACCCTCAAACAGGCCCTAATTAAATCCATCTTAAGTCTTAGAATAATAAATCACATATGCATACTTCCTAACGTGTGGGTTTATCGTAAGCACAAACACCTACACTCAAACGCACGAATGTCATAAACCTAGGGTGAGATATTCTTCTAAATCCCTTCGTAAACAATTAGGCAAGTTATAGAGTGTTTAATGAGATAAAAGCAGATAAAACCTTGTCTTTTGTTTGTCTGTCCGCTGGGACCACCAGCACAGAGTGAGTTTGTGTTATCAGGATGTCTCCCCTGAGAAGCCTGCACGGCTGGAAAGCTCCAGGCATTAACACACGCTGCTCCCATCTTGGTGTGTGTGTTTGGGTCTGCCGTGTGGGCGTGCATTTCAACTTCAGTACATGCTCCAGGTATAAACGAAGTATCAAGTTTATTCAATTTGTCCTTTTTATTTAGCTCAGCCTCTCTCTGTTCAGGTTTTTTTTTTTTTTCGTACTCTCCAGGCCTTCTTCTCCCGAGCTCTGAAAACATGTACGTCTCTGAACCTTCAAACAGCAGCGCAGCCGAGACACGTTTCGGTTGCCCAGGAGGCGGCAAATTAAACAAGGCTGCAAAGGAGAAATTCCTCCCTCTCCTCTTTTTCATTTGAATTTGTGATTGCTTGCTGTGCTGTTGCCGCCTGCCTGTACACATTGGGAAGCATGAAATGAGAAGTGTTTAAAGAGACTCATGCGGTGTTAAGCGGACAGGATACAGTGAAATCTCATTTTCATTCACACCAGCCGGAGTTCATTCAAAACAATGCACCAGGCGCTCTGCTACAACAGACAAAGAATCACTCAAAGAGTAATGAAGCTCAGATGCAACTACCCTGGATTTAAAAATGATCTTTTGGAAGTCATGAACTGGTCGAGGAGTGAGAATGTAAGCAGTGGTTAAAGTGGAACTTGATAGGTGGGGGAGCTCTTAAAATACAGTGTTGTGGTACAGCAGAGAAAATGACGTAAATTATTGCAAAAAAAAAACTGTATTGGCCTTATTCTCAACAGAAGAATACAGGCTGCATTAACAGGCAAAACATGCACATAGCAAACTAACAGCCTAACACAGAGACTTGGAAAACGACTTCGGTGAAAACCCCACCTATGGACACACGAGTGAAACAAGAAAGGAGAAATACATGAGGAGATCAAGTACGACTGAGGAAACATGGAAAGTAAAACTAACTTCATAGGCTACAGAAGAAGTGGCGTTTATATGTCCTTGTGCTTGGTCCAAACATATAGTATTAACTAAAACATCAGCTGTTTGTGTCTTATAATTTGGGGAGACATCATCTTGGATTTACACATACACACACATACCTCAAATTTTCACAGACACACATACATGCATACCAAACACACATATCCTTGAACTGCAGTGCTTTTAATGTGAGCACTTCTCCTCATGTCTTCAGACTTTCTCTGCAGATTATGGACTGCCCATCTCTGTCCCTTTGATTGTCTCCGGACTTGCAAGCCTGTATTTTTTTCCCTTTTGTAATAAAAACTCACAAAGGCAGCATTTGGTTCAAGATCCTTCATTTTTCATAATTTTTTATTCTTGTGGGAAGATACACAAATTTGTCATTACAATAGAAAAATATGTTTTATATGCAAAGAGACTGGAGGTAAAAATGTTCTAAACATTAAATTATATGAGCCCTGAGAGATTACACATCCATAAATCTTACTATTTTCCCCATTGTATAATATTTGTATGTTGGTTGTTTTCTAGATATGTCAAGTCAAAAGTTCATCATAGGAATCCCCCAATTTCCATGCTAAATGACAGGATATGTCAAGATCCTGAGAGAACAGCTAATATGTACTTAATAAAGTGCAACACAGTATAATAAAATGCATTGATTTTCCTCCTCTCAGGGCCTCTGAACACTGAAGACTTTTTCCTGCATTTTTATCTGGTTTATACGCTGTTCACCAAAAACCGCTCTGAGACCCCCAAGTTGAGAACCACTGCACTAACTGACTGCATTGGGAGCTTGCTCCTTTAGAGATTGCTTATATCTTGGAGAACAAGTGATGCAGGATGCCTCAGGATCAATTTATCATTTGGAAAAGGTAAGTGAAAACAATAGCTAGACTGCTCAGAAAAGATGAGTTTTAATTAACCAAAAGGCTGACTCGTAATTCTTTGAATCATTGTGTTCACGTAGACCGTGCCAAGAGCCACCGTTTGAATTACAATAAACTCATAAAATGATTTAGGACCCCTGTCCCTTATGCTGCGCATCTTTACGCTCACCTTCCGTGAGGAGTGCTCAAATTTCTATCCTCTTGCGCTTGTAGAGTTAATGTTTTTATTGAAGTCAAGGCTCCCTTCAGGCTTGCGCACATCTTTGCAGTTCACTGATTATCTCGGATATATCTCGTTTCGTCCAAACTCCCCACCCCACAATGGTATTGTGCTCTGCTCTGTTGTGCATCTCGGTGCTTATGAGAGAGCCACTCAGGCTGTGCAGGCAAAAATGATCTGTCGTCCTTGGCACTACTTCCAGTTTGATTTGAATGATTAATTTATTTGACTAAGGCGGAGCTGAGCTCCAAGGTGGCAGAGCTGAGCTTTGGTTGACTCCGGCACCTGGATGTAAGGCATAAGAAGTGCCCATATGCTTCTGGATGCTCCTTCTCTTGCTAGAAACATGAACAGTCCATGCTGTCTTTGTGTATATGATCTTTGTCAACGAAGTTGTAACCATTCGTACACGAAAAACCAATCGCACCACCAGCCATGTTCCTGTGTGCACAGTACTAACAGTGGTTGTGGTAACTGTCTTGGACTTCTCAGAGCACTTTCGTACCACTAGTTGCATCTACAAATTCTTGCTTCAGTATTAGCTAACACATCCACTCTCTTTCGTACTCATTTACAAGCTGACACAGCAGTGGGAGTAGCTTGGGGTTAAGTGTCTTGCCCAAGGACACATCAACATGTGACAGCCAGTGCTGGACCCTAACCTACAACTTTGCAATTACTAATAAGACATCGCTATCAGAGGGGTCAACGATTTACTGAGAGGCAACCCCACATAGGTTTTTTTTCTGAAAAATCCACACATACCTGGAGGTCAGCATTGGCCTGTAAAATATTACCTGTGAGGCAGAGGGTATACCCAGCCCCATGCCTGCCAAATGATCTGATGTATTCTTGCTGTCTATTAGATGTGGAGAATTGCTTCTAATAGACAGCAAGAACTCTATTCACAAAAAAGGTGCAGTAGGGACCATGGCCTCACTCAAGGTCATGAAATATTTCACGATTTATTGACTCAAACTTCAAGCCAATCGGGATGATTGGCTGTCCTTTAGATAGAATGGCACTGACATTAACAATTAATTTGTCAGTAAGTGAGAGACAGAATGGCTCTCAAATGTCAGCAAACTTTTTAATTCCAGCTGGAGTTTGAACGTAGAGTTTGTTGAGGAAGTGGAATTGAGGCACCTTTGAGTTCAGCAACCACAGCATACTGTCATCTCCCACACTGCTGACAAAACCACTTGAAGATTAATTGCAGAGCAGTTTTCAAATAAAGTCTTGCAAACAATGAGCATCATGACAATGACATGACATTATGATGCTGAGGACTAGTTTCAAACTCTCTCTTTTGAACTCTGCCAAGGAGGCATACATTTTTGCTGGTATTTTATCAATTTGTTGGTTTGTGTGTTGGTTTGATTGTGGACAAGATAACTCAGAAAGTTAACCACGGATTTGGGTGAAATTTCCAGGGAATAGTAGTCAGGAGGAAGTTGTTTGATTGGTGCTGAGATGTAGTTTGCATGTCAAACCATCAGTTTTAAGTGAAAAGAAGGCACAGTGTATAAAGTTGCCATTGACTCACACAGTGCCTGAAAAAAGTCCTTCTGCCTCATGCTTCTTGTCAGTGTTTCTGTAAAGGCAGCAGGATCCAACAAAGATGGGCAGAGGAGTAGGATGACTTACACCTCTGAAAAATCCTCTACAGAAAACAGATTAATGCCCTTGCATTACACATAATACCCATGTGTTGTGGGAGCCTGTAGGTATGGTGAATATTTAGACCAAAGCCCTTTGTTAGACCCTGCTGTGAATATGTTGGTTAAGAATGGGTAAACGTCAGCAGACACTCACAGAAGTACAGTTTTGGCAATTCTGCATGCCTTCCTCTTCAGCGATAGAGGTTGCCTTCTAGGTGTTTATTGTGTCTAGCCAATATTTGTGACTTTTTTATAAAAATTGAAAGCCTGAAAAATGTAAATAAAAAAGAGTTCTTATGGTCTTGTATATTTTAAGCTTCCAAAAATGTATTCTAAAGTTGTTAATTTTATTACCTCCACCAAGTAGACTATATTTTTGCCGGTGTCTGTCTGATTGTCTGTTAGCAAGATTCCGCAAAAACTACAAGTAGATTTACATGAAAATCTTACCAATCTTTGGTCCAAGGAAGAAGACAATGCGTTTTTAGGTGATGACCTGATCTAGGCTGATGTCACACACACAAAAAAAAAAGTTTATAATGGCAAATCCCATTCATTTATGGAATTATAGAAAGTGTATTTTTTTTCACAAACTGAAGTCAACTTTTAACCTATGTCACCACATTTCTGAGCTTCCCTTTTAATGCCAGTGGAGGAGTTCAGCTAACACAGTGGCTAACAATAGCCTGGTAGATTGGCATGTGAAAAGCCACTGCCATTACTGAGCTACTTGGTGGAGGTCTGTGCTGTTGGAGTGCTTTTCTGTTTTTATGTTCACAAGTGGTTCTCATGTTCTAAGATAGGGTGGGCTAAAACTGATCTCTAACACCATTTTTCTGTTTTAATCTAACAAATGAAAGAACAAAGAACCAAAAAAAGGGAAAATATTTTGGTACATCTGAAATTCTCCTGCCTCTTCTTCTTAGCACATCCACTTTATTTTTCTTCCCTCTTTTTCTTATCATTCCCACTCTTACAGTCCCTATACGTGCTTGTAGATATCACACATCCCATTCTAATCGAGTAGAAGAGGCCCTATCAGTCAACAAATTCACAATTCAGTAAAGATGATATCCCTTCTCAACATATCTGCACATATTTTGCCCCATAAATGATTCATGCACGTTAGCATAAAACGGCTGAATTCATGTCTCTGTCTTTACTTACTCTCTCCCACTTTATAAAAAGTAATGTGGCTTTTTTTACACCCACAAGACTGCAATTACCATCATGCAGAATAGCCAGGGAGGAAAAAGCTGAAATGTCACCACACTTGACTGGGCTAAACTGGCTAAACGATGACAAGCACTCCCCCACTGTCAGATACACAGACTAACAGGCTTCTGGGTTTAACGTACACACATCACGATTCCTCATTAGGTGGAGCTAATGCGAGCGTTCGGCACGGCAAATTGGCAAGACATCAAACCCACTGTGATATAGGAAGTGGGTAGAGGCTGCAGTGCACCAGATCTTAAACCCTCATGATCATAAAATTTGACAGGCGTCCCCCCCCCCCCCCCAACATCAAAGAGTGCTTTATGAGAGGGTCATATATATTTCTTTATCATAACCGGAGATGAAAGATCATACATTCATCTGATTTTTATTGACACTCCTCAGCACAGTGTATCTTAAAAATTGCACCCTCTGCTACTTTTAAGGTTAAAGATCACCGCACCTCATGCCACAAATAACAGCACCAGGACTGAAGTTATATTTTAGCTTTGAATTTCTGCACACCAGCAGTTTTCACTGTCAGCTACACTTTGTTTTCACTCGACATGTCCCAAAACCCCATCCACCTTTTTTGTCCCTCCTTTACTTTCTCCTGTACTAATTTGTGTCTCGTCTAATGACACATTCATTGTCGGTCACCTTCAACACGTTGCCTTTCAGGGCAGGTCTTGACGAATGCTCTCGCTTTCTAGAGGCCGCCAGTGTCAAAACATCAGAGGGAGAGTGGCGGGGTAAATACCAACAACGGACTCTTCCTCCAGGATAATCACCACTGCTGCTGGCCTGCTCCTGGCACTCAGCACCCCGCTTGATTTGCAATGTGTGTGTCTGTGTGTGTATGTGAGGCTGTCTTATTCGTGTGCGTGCAAGCTTGCAACTATGTGTGATTAATCTATACTGAGTGAAAGGTAGGGTGCAATCAGCTCTCCATTTGTGAATACCAAAGGGCTCTGTGACCATGAAGGGGAAATGGGAAATGGGAGATGGCGTGTCCGGTGTTTTGGCAGGGTAATGGAGCCGAAGAAGTCATTTAGGAGCAGCTCTGCCCTGTCACATGCTTGTCACACTGCTGGCTCGGCGGTGTCACATCCTGTGTGCGTCTGTTTGAGCGCCGTGCGGCATTCTGGCACTTCTCATGGGCCTGCGTCAGTCAAAGACAACACACATGACAATCAAAATACACACTAGCGTAACATTACATCATGGAATGGCGCTGTAGTGGGCCCTGTCAAACCATCAAGTCTGTCCCCGACAGATAAACATCCTCTTGACACTGTGACATTTTCCCCAACACAGGCGGAGTGTGAAGGCTGTTGGGTTGTGTGTGCATGTGTTTATGCGTGCATGTCTGTCTGAGTGTTTTATTTATGCATGCAGAAATAACAGGCCTTTTATATAAAGAGCAAAATGAATGTATGACCCTGCTGTACTGGGTAATAAATCACCTCTTGTGAAGGATGAGTGCTTTTTTTTTTTAAACTCCCCTCCCTAAAATGTTAGGATTAGCATTTTGTTATGTTGACTTCAGATAAATGATGGTAGGATTTATGCTAAAAGAATAAGATGATTCCAATTGTTGAGGCACGGTCATGAGAGTCATGTTCAACCCACCTCGGTATGATCAATGGGGAAATAGCAGCAAGTTGACTTCACTTGATTTGACTTCTACATTTACTTCCTTGCTCAAATTTTTTGTGGTATTCTCTGATACCAAAAGAGGGGACTATCTACCTTCAAGACACAAGTGTTAAAAAGATTTAAAAAAAGGCCCTGAAAGCTAACAGTTCTTTACTGTCCTCTGATTAAAACAGTTATATTTGTGTTTATACAAGGAAGAAAAATGTATTCTTTTAATCTTAATTTATGTGTTTTTGTGTATGTGTTTGTGTGTGTGTAAATATAAATATCAATGCATTTCTTTTCTGATTGAATAGAAACTAAGTTGGAAAACTTTGGAAAGCATGGGCTCTTCAAGAAAGATGGGCTCTGTCAATAAAAGTAAAACAAGTTTTTCAAGTTTTTCTCTGGTAAGATCCAGAGTGATCTGAACTGTGGTTCTGTTGTGTGTTTGATTTTCTGGGTTTATTTTTTCATTTAGGCTCAAGAACTCTGCAGTGAGTCTCCCCCTCTGTATTAATAACCACCTCTGTTGTATGTCTGTCTGTCTGTAAGATGAGGTCTCAATTTTGAACTGCCCATTTCAGTGGAGTGTCAAATAGAGAGAGCCAGGAAGACAGATTTGCAATTCAGAAATGATCTAACTAAATTATCTTAATATTGATTTTTGTCTGTAAGTTCTAAACAAAACTCTCCCCATGTTCTTGGTCTAAATCCCTCACACTAGGCGGCTGTATACAGCCTGAGCTCTCCTGTATGTCCCGAGTTTTCATTGTTGCACAAAATGTCCTTTTTTTAAAACAAAAAAACAAAAACAGTATTACAACTGCTATTATGAGGCAGCAGGACCAGTATGTGAACCAAAGGTTAGATAGCAGACATTGCATTTATTTGCTTTTTCATTTCCTTCCAATAAACATCCCTGCATCAATCAAACTTGGATTAAATGTTTTTTTTTACTGATGTATGGCCCATTACTGGTTTCCTGCCTGTTGGTTTGAAACCCCTGCTTTACAGGACAACACAAAGACTGGATACATTGGGGTAGAGGTAATGTTCTCAATGAAAATTATGTTGTACTGCAGTTTTTATTTTTGAAATTCAACACTCAACAAAAACAGGGTTCAGACATCAACAGAGTAATAAAATAATGATATACAATAGTGCAACTGTATTGCTGCATGTTAGGGCAGCAATATGCCAGCAAGGAATAATTTGTCTGGCAATAATTCAGACTAACTAGAGGGAGTTTTCCTGGAATGAGACACATTTTTAACTTCTGGTTAAAGACCTGATGACCAGATAAAAGGTCAATATGTAGTAAAGTAACAACTATGATGTAATGGGGACAAAAGCAAATAGTCTTCATGTGTGAACTTTGACAAGCAGACCAAAATTGGATTTAGTCATCATCAAAAACAAAATAACAGTATTCATTCAAGTGGTGCACATTTAAAAGAAGGACTTATACCGTTTTTAATCCATCATGTTCTAACCAAGACTCCAATGAAATCAATCCGGCCCCAGCAAGCTTAAACCCGGCGGTGCACCTCTTGATCAGAGTACCTCTGAAGGTTTCACTTTCACTCTCCAAAGTCCTTCCTCTTCCCTGCATTCCATTTGTCGTCCTCCTCCCTCTCCACACCCTGAGCAAGGTTGAATTAATGTTTGACTGTGGGAGACTTGTAGATGGCAAATGTTCACATTCATTATGCATGACTTCCATGTTGCTGTTAATTTCTCGGAGCCAGCCAAGTCGAGGAAATGATTTTGTACATTATGTTTGTTTAATGAAATTGTCACACTAATGGAAGCTGGGCTGAATAAGATGGAGATGACTGTTTCTGTTTGTCGTTTTTATGACCTTTTTTTTTTGGCGCAACCGGTTTTCACCTCATCACCCTCACTGGGTATTTATGGGCTGATGCTATAGTCAAGGAGCTGAAATACAGTGGGAGAAATTCTGTTGGATCTCTGAGAATCATTCATCTACTCACAGTTGGTGGCACTCTCAGCACGTCTTCATTCATTTCTAGGAGTACTTGATGCATATACACAGGCAAAGCTATTTATATGTTTGCATACAGGGTGAATGAGGATAAGTGTAAGTTCGTGTAGAGAGTGAACATGCAATCACAATTATTTAAAGTTTGCATGTGTTATCAAAGTACTAAGGATTCAATATACCCCATGTGAATAATTTAGCTGTCTTTTAGCCTTCTGTTGCCATAGATCTCTGTGGGCAAACATGCTTTATCTCAGCCTCACTGCACCACACAGAGTGGATGTACGAGCCTAATCACAGCTCCACGTTTCTTCACCTAAAAAAATCAGCCCTTACACCCTCTTACATCAGCTGATAAACACTAACTTGTTGATTGGCCTTGGTCTGTGCCTCTTACGTCAAAACTTTTCAACCAAGCCATGGAGTAAAAATCTGATCAGGATTTTCCAAAAGCTCATAACTGACAATTTCTGAGAATCAGAGAGGTTGTTGAACAAAACCCAAGGCTGTTATAAAGTCCTTAAAGACTCTGCAACCATGATTTTGAAAAAGAAGCCAGTATGGTGCAAAATACAAAATGGTATTCAGGCTGTTTCACATGTTTTGCCAGTGATCATATCATGATCCCCTGAAATAACCCGAGACATGTCCTGTATGAATAATACAAGCGTTGCGGACAATCCTAGTGTCCACCCTAAAGCCTGAGCACTGAAGCCTTAAGGATTTATTGGCATCAGGTGTATGTGAGTAAGTGTGTGAGTCCATGAGTGCTTGTGATCCTTAAAGACTCTATGTCATGCAAAATTAATTTCATTTACTTTCAGTGCTGTTACAAGGGGCTTGGGCAGCAGAAAAACATGACATATTTATAACTATCAGTTCACTCTCAGTGCAATCACAAATAAGCATTTTTTATTTTCATCAAATGTTTTCCAATAAGTCTTGTATTTATTATCAGTATCATTATTTTAAAACCGGCTAATTTTACAGATGTTTTTAAATATCCATGAGGACCTGGTCTATTACCTTCTCACTTTTTGAAAAAAAAAAAAAAATCTTGGTAAATTTGCAGTCTGCAGACACATGGACTGATGGAGAGTGTGAAATGTAAAGCCCAAAAGTCCCCAACAGAGCCCACATGGACTTAAGACACCACAGTGGAACAGCACTACACTCACACACTAACTGTGAACGTGCTTTGAGTTTATGAGCTTGTTGTTTGGGACTGAGTCTGTGACCATGTACAGGGGTTTCAGTGAATTTTAAAGCGACTGTGTGAAATATTTCCACCTTACAATGAGGTGCAACAGACTTTTTCAAATCAGTATGATTCTGATACTTCTTGTTGTATTTTTTCTGTACCCCTCAGATATCTCCTACAATGCATACATAATATTAATGTGTTTGACTTAAATTACATATGTTTTGTTTTTTGGATGACTTGATATTATATCATAAATACAAATATAAACTATAATAATGGAAGCCTTTGTTGCAAAGATTTGTAAATGTTGTCAAACTAGAACATTAACAACTCGATATTATTACAGAAATACCTTAATATTTAAGAGCAGCAATACACAACATTGCTACCTCCGCCAAGGAGGTTATGTTTTCGGGAGAGTTTGTTTGTTTGTCTGTCCGTCCGTCCGTCCGTCCGTCTGTCTGTCTGTCTGTCCGTCTGTGAACAAAATAACTCAAAAAGTAATGGATGGATTTTGATGAAATTTTCAGGAAATGTTCAGCATGGGAAAAGGAAGAACTGATTTGATTTTGGTGTTGATCCGGATCAGCGTCTGGCCGCCATGGCGAAAAAATGTGATTTTCATGAATAACTACTGAACTAAAATAGATATCATTATGAATCCAGTTGCTAATGGTATGTTTTCATGGTCAAGGAATCTAAATATTTACATGAAATAAAGGTAGGACTAATACTTATGGTGAAAATCACAATATGGATGAGGACTGTGACGCTGGCGGAGGTCTTTGCTCTCTGAGTGCTTTTCTAGTTTTCTTCCGTTATTGTGTGTTCAGCTGAGTTCTGTTTGACATGACAGATTGGTCTCCACAGACACATGGTACAGAAAGTGGTGCTCATTTGGTATTGATGTTGACATTTTAAGTGAGTAATCAATACCGAAAGAGTCCTTTTGAAAGTGCTGATACTTGAAATCGATACTACCACCACCTTGCCATGGTATTTATTACATTAAAAATGTATTACATTTAATATTTCTGTTTGTAACTGTTGACTTTATCAAAAAGCTTTAGCAGTACACACTGTTAGTTAAGCATGTCCTGGTAGTGCTTGATCCAACAGTTGAGGTAAAGAGACAGGAGAGGACAGTGATGGGAGAGCCCTGACAAAAACAAATATTTGACAGGTTTGCAGGCGATGCTCTTTGACATTGATATTTGGACTCTCTCCAGCCCAGTCTACACCAGTAGCGATTGCTCTAAGACTGCAAGGAAAGCTCAGCTTCCCCTAAAATGTCCCCCAAAAAAGTGGTGAAATGTACTGCTGTGTGTACATTTCATTGACTAAATATGCGCTAGAATACCTTCATCTTTTGTTCAGAATCAGCTACTTATCGCAGGTTACTGGCTAGACTTCCTTCTCATTCATCCCTGCAGCGTCTCAGCGCTTTAACACAGTCGGACGCTGAGCGTCTTCGGACTTCAGCAGTTAAGTGTAGAGTGGGTTGTTCCACTGTGGAAACTGGACGGTCATTGGATAAACGCTGGGCTTTGTCCCGCCCATCGGACGCTCAGCGTCTCTGGGGGTCTTTGAGGCAGTGGGCTGGCCTGGACGCTCAGCTTCTGCATGGTGATTGGATGATCTGTCTGAGGCCGAATCGTTTTTTGATTGACAGTGAAATGAGCCAATCAGCGATCTTGAAGGCTCACCCTTCACCGGGGCATCTTCTAAGTTTTACATTCAGTTGTTGTGGACTGATCCGGAGGCTTTGTCGATCACCAGTGACTTTATCTTTCTTAAAAACGACCAGCGTTGTGTTTGAAGATTCTCTCCTGCAACTTTTTTTTTTCACAAACGAGCAGCTGTAGCTGGGGAGCTTCTCTCCCTCTCACTCACACTCACAGCCTGTCAAACAGTAGTCTCACGTAGCAGCTCCAGCTGCTAGCAAGCTGCACATCATGGCAGATAGCATGAATGTTGTCAACCAGATTTTGGGGAGGCCATTTGATAGTCTTCCTTACGAAGAGAAAATTAGAGTTAAACAGCAGGGCAGATCAGCTCCTAAGATTGATTTAGTTCAAAAGGTGGGGAAAAGTATCAGGTCTTTTCAGCATTCCTGGTATGACAAGGTGAGCTGGCTCACCGGAAGTGCTGTCACAAATAAAATGTGTTGTCTGGTCAAAAGTGGGTTTGGGGGAATAAAATCCCTGGAAAAGACACCTAGTTGGTACAACAGGGTCACAGATCATTTACATAAAAAAATAAATTTATGATGTAGGCCAGAAAAAAAATGAGCTTCCCCTCCTTGACTGACCAGCAGCCGCCACTGGTCTACACTCACTCCGGGATCAACAAGAGCTTAGCAAGGAACTGACATTCCTGCTACATATTCAAGGCTAAAATGTCTCTCTCACTGTTTTGCCACTTAAAACCTCAACTAAACTACTAAAGGAAAATACTAAACATCTTTTAGTGACAGTTCATTAAATTTCATGAAAGCCTGTTTTTACAAAGTGCAAGATGGGCCTCCCCGGGGGCTTAAAGTGATATTCCGGGATGGAAAAAGTTGGGTCCTATCACAAGGTTTAGGGCAGAAATTACCCCTACAGCAGTGTTCCTGTGTAGCAGAAGTCCAGGACGCTAGGACCAAGCACTCACTTCCTCCTCCGCTCCTGCTCGTCTGCTGATTCCTATGCAGTCACACGGGGCCATATTTTACTTGACCAAAAACACAAATAAACGGCCTCCGCTGCAGAGCGGAGGCCGTTTCACGGCTCTATGAGAACTAGAGCCTTGTTTAGCTGTGTTTTTGTGTGAAAGTAACGCACTGAAAATTCTCTAAATAAAGCGTGAATGCAGACTGATATCAGATCTTTACGGTGGGAGGCCGTTTATTTGTGTTTTTGGTCAAGTAAAATATGGCCCCTGTGTGACTGCATAGGAATCAGCAGACGAGCAGGAGCGGAGGAGGAAGTGAGTGCTTGGTCCTAGCGTCCTGGACTTCTGCTACACAGAAACACTGCTGTAGGGGTAATTTCTGCCCTAAACCTTGTGATAGGACCCAACTTTTTCCATCCCGGAATATCACTTTAAGAGGACTTCAGGGGAGGCACAAAATAACACGAGAAACCAGCAAAAAAATTTATCTGCTTCCAAATGTGGCTATTTAATGGAGCACAGATTAAATGTTAGCCCCACAAATATAAATATTTTGATGAATATTTTCTGCAGCGGACACAGAAACTATATATTGGTAGGTTGAGCTGCTGCTACTGAAGCAATTTGTGGTTTAAATTTTTCTTTGACATTTACACAAATTATTATTTGTTAATGGCTGTTATAAAAGACAGTTCTTGAATTGTAATGCCCTTTTTTAAAACAGGGCTCAAATTTCAGTGAAAATTGTTCTTTTCATGTGTTTTATGTCACTAAAGAGGATCACGTTCTCTAACTGTACATATGATAAATGAGCAGTATTAGGCTTTTGACAGTCTGAGGGTTTGGTTAGTGATATTTTTATCTATTTTTAATATTCTAACTTTTCAATTTGGGTCAGGGGGGGAAACACTGACTGTGCCATGGAAGTAGTGCCAACAGAAATCAGTTTGCCTTTGGAAATGTAACTTGTTAAAAAATGTTAACTGCAGTGGAGCCTTTATTAAACAACTAAGAGAGAGAGTGGAAAGGCTTGTTGTGAGAGCGCATGGATGAACACTTAGGAGGAAAATAAACCACGGCCAGCTAAAGCATTTTTGCACCCCCACATCCCCACTGCCACCACCACCACCCCCACTGCTACCCCAGTGCTGTCTCTGTGGCTTGTTTTCATTTTTTGTTGTTTTCATATAGCCTAACTTCCATGCTGGCTCTTTCTGTCCAGATGCATAGTTGATCTGTGCCACTGTGGCTAATTATCAGTCTACTGCCTTTTCCTTCATACAACTCCACTTCAAACATCCCTAACTATGTCTTTTATTTACCACATATTAATGCTGTTAAAGTTGTACACATGTGCATTTAACAAAACAGGCATTTCTTCATGATTTATTTTGAATAAGGACAATAATTACCTGGATGTGTGATGATGAGCTGCCTTGTTTTTTATGAATGAGGCACACTTGAAAAAGAAAAAGAAAAAAAAAAACTCTGGTTTGTTTTTTCTTGGTACCAGATGGATTTTTCTTTGTATCCAGATGGTCAAAAGAGTCTTTTGGGATATTTGAAATACCTTTGCAACAGTTGTAAGCACCTAAATGAGTTTGTGGGTTTTTCAAGATCAACAGCTTTTTTGTTTTCTAAAAAACTTAATAGTTTGAGAGTAAATTATAATAAGATAAGAGGGGCATAATGGGGTGAATTGTTGATTATTTCTAATTTCACACTTTCCTTTGAAATTCATCACAGGGTTTTGGTAAGTCCTTTAAGCTTTATTTCCTTTTAGAGCATGAAATAAAGTAGATGTCATGATACTCCATCACTCAGTTATGTTGTATTGACACAAAACCCTGTAAATGTACAATGTTTTTGGGCTTCCAATAATGTCAGTCATGTAAAAGACTGTTTCTGCATCTTATGGAGGACAAAACAAACAACCATTATCCTTCACATGCCTCTTCCATTTAACTTGCACATATCACCGTTAATCCTTTTACACTCTGAGCCCTTTGTGCGAACACCTAAGCATATGCACACGTGAAAGGTGTGTAGGCTATGCGTGTATGTGTTTATTGCAGTGGTGCTGATGCTGCCTCTTACCCAAAATCCATCACTGGGTCCAGCCATGCGATTACAGCCTGCCATGGGAAACGCTGACTACTGCTGCTACTCTATTAGGCAAAGTGCTTGTGTGTGTATGTGTTGATGTTTGTGTGTTTGAGTGAGAGAGAGAGGGGGGAGAAGAGGGAGACAGAATGGGTATTATCCCAGACCAGGTGCTAAGTGCTTCTCAGTATCCTCTTCTCAGTCCGGGACCATTTTCTCCCATGCTGCACCACTCCCGTGCTGTGAATCAGTCCGTCCTGCAGAAGAGTGAGATTAGCTTATGCAGCATTGCAACAGATTGATTTCTTCTCTGCTGCTTCCCATCTTCCTCCCCTCTCACCCTATTGGTGCCTTCATGTTCGAAGTTTGTAGATAATTACTTTGTCCAAAAGTCTTCTTCTTCCTCTGTAGATTTTAAAACTTCTGCTAGGAGAGAATGGTTGAAAAGTCTGCAGGGTGTGCGAGCACCACATGTGTGTACTGTATGTTAATGTGTGTGCATGTGGAGGCCAGGCGGGCTGTGAAATAGGGATTGATGTGTCCATTTGAAGACAGGTGTTTAGAGTGTGACTGAGGGCTGCGGCAGCCCCACTCCGCCTCGGTCTGCTGCCTCTGTCGGAGCGGCTCCACCACCGGCTTTGATTACTTGTTGTTATTGGAGTGTGAAATCTGAATATGCTTTTTCATTACTCAAAGTTTGGCTCGTGTTGGTAGAAGGAGGCGCACGGGGTGACAGCGGAGTGTTTGGTTTTATGATGTGGAGCTGGTCTGAGTTTGTGGTCTTATTTGCTTTCCTCAGAGTTTGAACTCCTGGGCTGTATTTTTTTTCCACTCCTAAAATTGATTTATGCAAATTGAAGGAGACATTCAAAACAACACATGTAATAGATTTTCTGTGGTTTTGGGGGGATGGCAGTTTTGGCCCATTGGTCAAGAAGTTGAATGTGGTACAGAATGAAATATCTCAACAGCCATGTGATTGATTGCTACATTTATTTTTTCACGGTAATTCGTTCTACCTGGGGAATCATATGGGAGCCATATTTAGGGAAAAAGTAAGGACATTTTCAAGGGTCCAAGACTGATAGTGCCCAGAAAGATACTAATAAAAATGTATTTTACCCAAAAACAAATTAAATGGTAAAATGCTAAATTGACTTAAGATTGTCTTGTCCTTTTCTAGTCCCTTGTATTGTATACTTTTATTAGCTAATCACATTTGATCCTTTTCATACACATTCAAACGCCAGTGTGGCAGCAGTGGCAGTAGTCTTAGGTTATGTGTCTTGCTCAAGGACATGTGACAACAGTAGCCAGACTGAATCTGACTTTCTATATGATTCTATGTGATTATCCAAACTGAACCACTGACACACCAATTATCAACCTATTAGATTAAGAGAGGATTGCATTCCCTCTGTATTTGTATAGTGCTGAGTGTTATTACTTATTAATGCATTATGAGGCATCACATTGGTATGACCCCTGATCTTCTACATTACTGCCTCAGATGCATTTTTTCCTTAAATCGATACAAGAAAAAATCAAAAACTTATGAATGGAATTTAATGACAGATCAGAAATGGGCCAAGGACTTATTGTTTCAACTTAAACTGTGCATACAAACATACGTAGTTACAAACATACATACACACATACATATACTCATGTGTGCATAAATAAATAAATGCATACATACATTTAGACATGCATACATTCATACACACATACAGACATGCATGTAAGAGGAGAAATCTCACACAGCCATCAGCTTAAGAGTCTACAGAGTAAAGATGACTTATATTAATCATAAGCTTGCTTAGTAATTTAACAGGAACATCAGATCACCACCAACTGCCATTTTTAATAAGCTGAGTTCATATTTTTATTTAAGTCAATGATTCTTGAGACAAGTAAACTAAAAAAAATAGATATCAAGGTTGCAAGATGTGAGTTTGGTGCTACCCTCCATCTGCACACACTGTGGAGGTCTTTGAAAACAATAATCTGCTTCTTTTTCGCTCTCTTGGTTGCAATGATATAGAACTGTAATCCAGATTTGACTCCTCAGACAGTAGTGCACAGTTTGAAAGGACAACAATTTTTTCCACTCAAAACAGGTTAAAATGGGTTTGTGGCAACCAAGACTCCCTCTTGTCCCATGAAATAAAGCAAAATGGAAGGCCTTCTTGCCCTCAGTGTGGGTTTTATGGTCTGACTTCAAATAAAAGATATCAACACAATTATTGAATTTACCATGGATGACACTGTGCTGTAAACTGACATACTTTCTGAAGTGTTCACTGATCCTTTATGTGTAAGTTAATGTGTGCTTTGGTTTACAGTAGGTTTACAATATTTAGCTAATGAAAAAGCACAGAGGTACATCTTTAGAGAAATCTGTTAGCGGGGATATACTGGCTTTATGTTTGTTCATTGGGAGGAGACAGGCACGTATTTCCTCTATCAGTATAAAATCAACAGTTAAAATCAATGCGGCTTATAATTAAATCATTAAAGCATGTTACCATGATAAGAATGTTAACTTGCAAAAGTTAGCATCATCCTTAGCTCAGATGGTGTGCTGACTTTCATCAGCACACCATCTGATGAAAGGACTGAACCTCAAAAGCATACATTCATGTTAGATTTCTTTCCTCAGCTCACATTGATTTCCCCCATTTCTTAAGTTTACTTTTCTCTTGCCTTCTGTCAGGCCTTCTGCCGAAGAAGGGGCAAGGGATTGGTTGGGACCATAGGGCCACATCCCTATCAATATTATGCCACGACCGCATGGTCCCTAACACAAAACCTCTAACCTAATATGACTCATTGATTGGCTTTGTAGTTCTTGCTAACATGTGATTGGCTGTCCCTGCTGTCCCTCCATCTGGTACCTGGAGATAAGGCTACGTTCACACTGCAGCCCTTAATGCTCAATTCCGATTTATTGCTCAAATCCGATTTTTTGTTTGGCTGTTCAGATTACACCTCTAATGTGGCCTGACTGCGGACTGTGATGTGAACAGCTCAGGCTTCAGAAGTGACGCGCATGCTCAGTTTAACATTAATGGCATTATGCACAGCACAGAGTGATAAGGGGCAACAAACACAGAGCAAAACTGAGCTTCACAATGCTGGGAAAGTTTGTTTCCATAACACAGAACCTGACTTTACAGCAGCTCACCTTGAGTGAGCTCTTATTAAAGTAATTATGGCTATATTTTATTTCTTTTATACCTTAAGGGGGACGCTCTGTCCTGCCGACCCTGCTAACCACAGATCGCTGCTGGATAGCCAAACATCTCAGAGCCATAGAGCGCTGAACAAGTTAACAAAGAGGCAAAAACTTAGTTTTGTCATCTGTTCTGATGTTTCGTAGTTTGTCTGAGAGCAGATCAGACAGGAGCAGACTGTTTTCTGACTGAAGCTGTCTCGTAGAAACATACGGCAGCGTGCAAATGCGCGATTAGATCATCAGTGTCTCCGCGTCCTGCAAACTGTTATTTTGACATTCAAAAAGTCAGCGCAGTGTTAATAACCTAAGTTTATCAGATATCATAATACAAATGTATGAATCGTCTGCTGTGCATGTAATGGAGATGCCAGTCGATTGCCCTAGCTCTCTCTCACTTTCTCTCATCACTCCCCCCTTAATGCATTATTTAATCAAGCTTGTAGCTGGAAAACGACTAGAACTCTTTATTTTAGGGAAAGGTGCATAAACTTTTTAATAATCATGTCTATATTAATCTCTGATTATGTTCTGTCCATGAAGTGAAAACATTTGTCCTGAAGTAAACTGCTGCTCTAGTGTGACGTCAAAGTCGCATTAAATGCGACCTGGCTGTTCAGACGGCGGTCGCTTTCAAGACAATCGGATATGTATCCGATTAAGTACCACATTTGAAAGTGGCCTGAATCTGATTTGAAAATGTCAGATTCAATGCGACTTGTGCTGTTCACACTGTCAAAAACAAATCAGATACAGGTCACATTTGAGCCAAAAAATTGGATTCAGGTCACTTTTGACTGCAGTGTGAACGTAGCCTAAGAGAGGAGGCCACTAGCTTGTAAAACGTGCCTGGACTTGCCCACTGTTGTGATCACTGGTTGACCAGGAGCTCCATCTGCAGCTGTAAGCTGTTAACATGTTGAGCATTTGTTCTGCATGGGTCACATGATGTCATCTTGACTGTGGTTTCATTTACATTAACGTGTATCCGTGTCTTTGTGTGCGTGTGTGTATGTGTTTGGTAATTAGTAGGGGTGTAACGAAATGGTCAGCTCACAAAACAATACGAAATACGAAACAGGGCTCATGATACGAAATACTCACAATACGAAATAAAGATCATGGAAAATCCCCGACAGTAGGAAGTTGCGCAAAAATCTAATTTTCTTTATTTTCTTCCTAATGCAGACATACAAAAGATATTGCTGCATCAGTACAAAATAAATGGTCTTTGAAAAAAAAAAAAAAATTGTAGTTTTTCCCCTTATTTAGACTACAGTGCAAATACAAACATATAATCTCAGTAATATATGGTTTGTTGTTGTAACAATCAGGATAAGTACATTCTTGAATGAAAAGGAAAACAAATAGCAGTCCTCAGAGCTGCAGTTTAGACCTATAAATGTCTGAAATGTGAACTATAATATTTAGCCTATAACAGTGCATACTTCTGATCTTCAAGTATGCTCAAATTCTGTCAACTCAACAGTAGATGCAAAAATCAAATTGTTTTTTTATGAAGACGTACGCAAACATACAGTTGCAGTTCTACTGTTTATATGTTCAATGTGGATGTTAGTTTTTTCTATAAACTGATGGTCAGTGAAGGGACCAGGAAGGCGGGGTGAGCGGGTCAGAGTTCAGAGGAGAGAGTTAGTGTGTGTGTTTGAGCGAAGAGGGTGAGAGCCGTTAGCTGGAGGTCTAGAGATTACTACTCACTGTTTTGTTCGTGAATTAAAATTGTAGTTGGCGTGGCCCACTGGCCCACAGACTGTTAAATAAAAGCAGGTATTCGCAAGCCGGAGTCCCCTTTATTTAACGTCCGGCGGACGTTACAATAAAGCCGCTGCCTGTCTCCAGTTCAAAGTAGTTGGTAGTTGTACTCACTGCAGTATATGGGAACTGTAGCGGCATATTTTGCACATGGTTGTTGTTTTGTCCGCAATCTTCTCACTGTTCTCTCGTCTTTTACATGGGAAGCCAAAATAGGTCCACACAACCGATTTATCTGACGAAGGAGCGTCAGCTTATTCCTCCACCTCGTCTTCCTCCATATTGCAGCGAGTGTTTAGCAACGGGAGGTGAAGAGGGTTTATTTCGTCCTTTTATTTCATGCGTCTTTGAATGTTATTTCGTCATTTTTTTATTTCACGAACTTTCGTGGCACGAAATTTCGTTTCACCCCTAGTAATTAGGCACAGCAAACATGTGGAAGAAAAGATACCTGGACATAAGAGACTTCTTTAAAAGTCAAACTGTAAGCTACTCATAGGTTGTACTTCAAAAGATTAGAATTAATGCCAAAGAGATACATGTTTTGGTTATATTATTTATTATCCATGTATTATTTGTGTGTTGAGAGGTAGCAACTGTTTAAGATCTACAATAAAACTTCTTTTGGGAAAAAAAACCCTCAGATTACAAACACGATTTTATACATTGTTACTGTTGGGGACTAAATTACACTGTGCTTTCTCCTCAGACTATAATCATACCATCAAAATTTAGGATTGTTGCATCCCAAATTGTCTGACTATTCATATGTCATGTATCAATTTATCTTTGTCAGGGGACAGATAATAGAGATGGAGGAGGAGAGGCTGAAGGAACAGTAAATAGAATAGTTTTTTTTTTCCTGAACATGATAGTTTGTTTGTTTGATCAGCTCTACATGACATGAAATAACAGTCGTTAGCATAAAACGCATCAATTTTCAGGGGTGCCACTTTGGAGCACTTTTATGTACCCACCACTATCAAAATCAAACCTGCGCCATATCTATGGGTTAAGACTCTCTCTAAATGACCTCATGCTGTAAGCTGACAGGCCGACAGCTGAGCGTTTAAATAGCTGGAGTGTGTTATAAAAAGACAGAGAGCACCTGGTATAAGTGTATTAATCTTCAGGTGCTCGGAGGAGACATTCGTTATCAGAGCTTGGGAATTAAACATGAGCATGAATTCTTCAGAGGCGCAATATAAAAGAGTTGGATAATTTTAGAAGGGATCACTCCACCTGTAATTTTAGCTCCCCTCAAAGGCCGCTCTGTCTCTGCCGTTTAGAACTAATCCCTTTTGGAATTTGAAAGCTGTGTTCTCCAATATGTATTCACAAAGTGGATTAAAGAGACTCAATAGTTCAGGTTTTGTTTTTCATGTGATTAAGTGAAACCTGTGAGAGTGATTAGATTTTCCAGCAAAGGAGCACGAGTGAAAGGCTAAAAAAAATGTGTAAACACCTCCTATTATGCCAGCAGCTGAAGAAGCTGTTTGTCACCATGAAATGACAAATATTTGGCAGCCTGATCACAGTAGCTGATATTTAAAACAGGATTCAAAAATAAAATGCCCGATAATTCCATTAAGTCTGAAAATCATTCAGTGTTTTTGTATCAGGGAGTGACTGCTGCCAGTGCTTGTTTGATGAAATGCACATAGCAGCAGCAGGTGTGTTTGTTTCAGGGGGATTTCACAGCCATGTTTACAGCATTTTGTGGCACCTGCCATATCACAGTAGCAGGTGATTGATTATTCTGACCATGGCTCTGACTGCTTTACACAGATTAACCTTCGACCTTTGTAGGTGAGAGATCACATCAGCTGCTGAGAGGATAATGGGTGAGAATGAGATGGTCCTAATTTAGTGTCCCATTATCACATCCCTGTCAGGAGGGACCGCAGGGAATGAGAAAGGGAGGGACAAGAGGACAGGGAGAGAGAGCGGAAAATGGACAAAAGGTAGAAGAGGGGCGGGCTGAATAATATCGGGGGAAAACAGACACTGCTGTTTTTTTCCCTTTAACAATATACGCATCTTTCTTTTTTTAAGACAAAAGTAAGAACACAAAATAAAAGCAGAGACAGTTTTTATACATTTATTAGTTTTTTTTGTGAATAAATGCCCCCAAAATCTTGTTTGATCCTTAAATTGCTTCATATTTTAATTCTAATTCCTTCTTTTACCTCAGAGTGCAGATCTCTGACTGTTCCACACATACACTGACGCAGGGAGGGGAAGGAGGAGAGGGTAGCTTATTTAACAAACAATTTTGTTGCTTTTTGTTGTGTTATTTTAGCACCATTGGTCATTTTAAACCATGACAAATGCCATTTTTAGGCTACATGACAATCAGTGGCGGCT
This sequence comes from Scarus forsteni, assembly GCA_036419115.1. Classification (NCBI taxonomy): domain Eukaryota; kingdom Metazoa; phylum Chordata; class Actinopteri; order Labriformes; family Labridae; genus Scarus; species Scarus forsteni. The sequence continues at coordinate 8,662,730 of JAZDUH010000049.1, forward strand.
GCTGGTCAGTCAAGGAGGGGAAGTTCATTTTTTTTCCGGCCTACATCATAAATTTGTTTATTTATTTAAATGTAAATTCTACCCTCCGGCCCTTTCAAGAAAATGATCTGTGACCCTATCGTACCAACTTGGTGTCTTTTCCAGCGTCCAGCTTTGTTGAAGCGCTGAGACGCTGCGAGGATGAATGAGAAGGAAGTCGCGCCAGTTACCTGTGATAAGTAGCTAATTCTAAACAAAAGATGAAGGTATTCTAGTGCATATTTAGTCAATGAAATGTACACACAGCAGTACATATCACCACTTTTTTTGGGGACATTTTAGGGGAAGCTGAGCTTCCCTTGCAGTCTTATGCTGCGTTCACACTGCAAGCGACCCAGCTACCAAAATCGCCCACTGATGTAGCGTCTGGCATCCATAAATACCTCATTTTGGTCACCGTTGCTGTCGGCCGTCGCTCGGTGACGTCACATCCGCTCGAGTTTCACCGCGATCATATCATATGTCAAATAAAAGGATGTATAAGCGGACATTATTCCAGCTGTATCCTTTTCACTCTCTTATCAGACACAACACACTGCAGCTGATGCCCCGCAGCAGCATTATCTGTGAGTTTACAGCGGTCCGTTTAGGCGGAACTAATGTCCTCACTGACTAATGTTTCCCGCACAAACATGGATTGTGACTCTAGTCCGGATGAATAACTGTCTGTCTAGGGTATCATCACGCGTGCACGCTGATTGATCAGCTTTTTTTTACTTTCACATCGCAAGTTCACAAGCTATGTGGTAGTGTGAAAAGCGGCTGTCGCATCGCGTGAGGGTTAGCCCCGCCCCATTGCGGCTGCACATTGACTTTGCATGGAGAGTGATCGCCGAGGTAGTACAAGTAACGTCCGGTGTGAACGCAGCATTAGAGCAATCGCCACTGATGACAATTCAACCATCATGTTGCTTGTGACACAAACCTTTAATTCATGCACCTTACTCAGCAATTTTCTCCCACAACACAATCTGGCTGCAGACACCCACTCTGGAGTGAGTTCCTGTGCAGGCTTCACTCTCAGTTCACCTCCACCATATGGAAGAAAAAAAAAATTTTCAAATTAAATGCAACCCTGAACTGCATTTAAGATTTTCAAACTTAAAACAAATCATCCAAGACTGCGTTATAACCCCCTGTTTTGCCGTCTAGATCACGCTATAAAAAACATTAAGCTCGCTTATCAAACAAGAGTACACTATTGATAACTGTGAGAGGGAGTCTGTCCAGGAGCCATTTCAGCTTGTTTCCAAGACATGGACATATTGGAGGAGGCTGTGGATCCGCAGGGCTAGCTTTCATACTGTGAATGCAGATGACCAATAAAGGACTAAAACACACAAGGATGTTTGATTATTTTGGATTTTATTTATTGAAATATTGAATGATTCCCTGTGAATACTGTGATCAACACTAAAGGTAAGTATGTTTGAGAAATGCAGCATAGCTTTAACGTGTAACTTTTTCTTTCAAATGCAAAAACAGTATTATACATATACACATGATACAATAATAAACATGATATATAACTTAATGGTATTCATATCTATATGGCAAGACAGGGATTATATCACACTCTGGGATGACTTGTTGGTGCTTTTTATCAGTTATCAGTTCTCTGACTTCTGGGAAGATGTAAGGCAAACTTTTATTGATTATTAGTCTAAAAACAAAAGAACTGATGGTCCTAGTTTCCATAAACCAAATATAAGCGTCATCATGACATGATTCATGCCACGTGACAAACATCACACATTCTATGATGCCACAAATAAGTGTGGTTGAGCCCGTAAAACTGGGGTTGATTGATAACTGATACAGCTCATGGCAGTACCACCCTGAGCATGCCTGATCTCATCTGATATCAGGAGCGAAGCAGGATCAGGCAGCTATTACTTGAAATGGAAACCATCTTGGAATAACAGGTGCTACAAGCTTGGGGTGTTGGGCACTAAGTGACATTATAATGAACACCAAGAAGGTTGAGGGTTTGAGCCCAGCTCCAGCTGTCAAATGTTGAAGTGGCCATGAACAAGACACTTCTCCAAGTGCTCCCACTGTTTTGTCAGTGATGTGTAAATGTGAATCAAAAGATGATGTTTAGCAAATGTAGATTGACAACTAACACAGAATTTCAGAACCATCAGTGACTGAGCTTGAGCATGAATGGATGTGACCGAGTTTGGTCTGGTAGATGTGACTTGCAGTGTAATAGATCTTTCCAGGAAATTTGGAAAAGTGCTTTTTAAGCTCAAGTCCATTTAACATTTTCCTAATTGAGGGTTGATGAGGGGCTTAAAAGTTGAATAGCAAAGAAAGGCAGAAAAAGAAGTCAAATCAAGCCTTAAATTTGATTTTTATTTTTTCTGAGGGGGACAGTAAGCAGGGTCCACACCTCACAGTGCTCCTCAGGCCCACTCTCACTGGCAGTGTGGCTCGCCCAGAGATAAGACTGTAATAAAGCCAAATGGGAATAACACAAACCTCCAAAGACAGCCTTTCTGCCAGACAGCCGGACTATTGCTCACATCCCTCCTCCCTTGGCTAACCCCCACTCTCTTGTCTCACTACATAAATTTGTTCCTCCATCCCTCTCCTGCCGCCTCTGTTTGTTTAGTGACCGTTGATAAAGGAAAATAAGTTTCACTGATTGCCTAGGGGAAGCTAAGCCACTGGACGCCGTCGTGTTTGTCTTATCGCCTAGAAATGCTTCAAGCTGTGAAGTTTAAGCCATGGAGCTAAATGTGGTCGGTCAGAGCTAAATGATCAAGTCTGACATCAGTTAGTTTTACATCATCTCCAGCTAATAGAGGACACTCAGATCATTCTGTCATTCATTCCTTTAAGGAACACAAGGTTCAGAAGGATGATCTAATCAGCAGAGGCTTAATTAGCTGCTGCCTAATGAGCAGAGGTGTCTCATGGACTTTAGTTTCTCTGCAGACTCTTTCATCACAGATGTTCTTTCACCACTGGCTTTTCTTTGATTAACTGCAGAGCATGTGCTATTTCCTGCTGTCCAATATCAGGACTGTTATTTGGTCCATTTTGTTTGTTCCCAAATTTCCAAGTTGTGTCTTTTGAAATAAAATAGGGCTCAAGGCCCCTGATTGCAGAGTAAATATGAAATATGGGGCATTTACAGCTTGTAACAAAAGCTGTCACAATGTGTCTTTTTAAGAAAATGCAATTACCATGTTGAGCTAAAAATAAGAATATGGTGACAGCACATGACTGTTTGATCCATGATAGATGGAGAGCTCAACTCCTCAGCCACAGTAATGGGCAAATAAAAGCAGCACAGCAGAGCGATTTCTCTGGCACAAACAGCACAGTGAAATGGATATACATTCCCACACACAGAGCAGTGCAGCATTACTCCACATACAGTGCTGTGTGTGTTTGCGATTTGGTTCCCTTTGCTGCAAGTTTGATGACTGAGAATAAAAGCAACAAGTTTGTCTTTTCTCTGCATGGTGTCTGTCCATCTTAAATATTTAAAGCAGAATATTTGCTTTAATATATCACTGTGGACAAGTCTGATCCAGGACTGAAGACACCATTTCTCTGTAATAACCAAAAAGAAAAACAGCTTTTATGTGAGTTTAAACTGATATATTGTTTGACTATAAATGCTGCTAAAATTGCAATAAACTTGCGGTCTGACTTCATGTTATAAACCTTTCTCACTAATGAACTTATAATTTCCCTACCAAAAAAAAAGCAATACAATTATTCATTTTGGGCAAATGCTTCTATTTTGAAAGAATTACAATATTTAAACAGGAAATTATGTTTTCAAACAGCACAAAGTGAAGAACTAAATTAGTGATGGAAGCATCATATTGAAAGTGAAATCAGAGACTTGATAAGCATTTCTTCTGTTGAAATCATGGATTTCTTTTTAGGTGTGAAAGGGGGATGCAGCTCTAAAAATGCATTTCTAAAGATACAATCTCTTTAGATCTGTAATGTTATCATGACTGCAGAGAGAAAATAAATATGTAAAAGAAAATATACAAAAGAAATACACAATAAACAAAAGAAAATCACACTGTAAAGGTCATATCACTCCACACTAACATTTTGTTGCTTTTCATTATTATAAATCAGTAATTAATATATTTTTTATTTTTTTTAATACAATAACAGTTTCAGGTGGTCTCTATTTTTTATTTTTAAAGTGTTAGGAGAAAAAAACCCCAACTATATATAAATTTGACTTAGAGTATTGATTTTTCTGGGTTTTCAATAATTAGGGCCCGAGCCGAAAGGCTGGATCGGCCGGCGAAGGCCCTATTGGAATCGCTAGGATTATTCTTTCTTTCCGCCACTTTAACCCCAAATTGCGTGCCTTCAACTTGAGATAAACGCGAACGCGCCTAGTCCCAAAATTCAGTCCCCTGAAAAAATGTATGAATGCAGTGTTTGCACAAAAAAATGTGAACCATAGCGCCCCCTAGTGGCTTTAAACTGCAGCCCCTCCGGCGACTTTCATGTATCAACCTGAAATTTTTAGGGCATGACTATCATGTCCGGACCTGCAAAAAAGTCTCTGATGACCATGGTCAATTCCAAACAGGAAATTCCAAATTAGCGTTGAAAGTCGCATTTTGGCAATTTGCAGGGTACGTATTTGAATGAACTCCTCCTAGGGTTTTTATTGGATCAACTCCAGATTTGGATTGTGTATACTAGACACACTGACAATGAAAAGTTATTAAAAGATTTTTCGTAGGTCAATCGGCGTGGCCAGAAACCACGCCCAAATTTGGTGAATTTTTCACAAACTCCGATTTGCACGAAATTTTTTCTGCATAGCCCCCAGGCCAGGAAGATCACAAATATATAAATTGCCATAGGGAATTCCAAACAGGAAGTTTGTAAATTAATGTTGAATTTCGAATTTTCGCGATTCTAAGGCTCGCATTTGAACTCCTCCTCCTACGTTTTTTATCAGATCAACTCCAGATTTGGATTGTGTATACTAGACACATTGACGATGAAAAGTTATGAAAATATTTTTTGTAAGTCTGGGCATGGCCAGGAAGGAAGGCCAAAGTTGACCATTTTTTGAAAACACATAAACCTTAATAACTCTCTTGTACAATGTTAGATCCGGACCAAATCATTTACAAATGTTGACTGTCCCGGCCTGAGTTTATCCGTATGCTCTTTTTCACTCTCAAATATAGCGCCCCCTGCTGGTAACAGGAAGTATGATGTTTTACTCTATCATTAAAATCTCCTCTGTTTTTCAACATATATTTTTCAAATATTCTCAGAAAGGGTCGTCACACCTTCATGAAGCGTCAGTGTTGAGGTCATGTCCTCAGGTGAAAGGGTGTGGCCATGGCAAAGCCTCAAACTTCACTGATCGCCATGAACCTGGAAATCACTCTAAGCCCTTCATTTAAAGTCCAATCTGCTTCAAAATTCACAAACATGATCAAGGTCCACCTCCTAGCACATCTGTAAGCTTAATTCTCTGCTACTCCAATCACATTAAGCTTTAGATATGTCATAAATAACATACATGTGGTGGCAGCATCATGCCACGGTTGCGACATGTGGAGCCAGCAACATTTAGCACCACCAACACTTCGCAACAGCAGCATTTGACGAAAGCCATATGCTGTGGTAGCGGCAGAGCCCAACGGGCGCATGGGGGGTGAGGGCCCGATCATTGCCGCTTGCGGCTTTAATATTGTTATTGTGATCTTTTTTGTCAAGATAAATGTGAGTTGGAAAGTTAATATTTTGAGAACCTTACTTGTAACACACTAGATGACTTACAAATATGCCTACAAACTCTTGTTAGGTTTAAACAATATCAGCAAAGTAAACAAAGGCCAGTTTTTATCCAGTGCTGCCAACATTTAGGACAAGAGCATAGCATGTGCATGGAATGTCTAAACATTGTCACCGGGCTACCAACACTTGTGTTTTCTCTTAGCTTTTTGAAATTATTATTTTTTTGTAATTTAATACAAAAAAATAAAAAATCAAAAAATCAAAAACACAGTTCTTCCTACATTTTTTTGTCTTTTATTGATCCAACCCCTTAACACAACCTGCCAGTTTTAAAAACAAAAATAAAGGCATGCTAATGATGATAATTTGGCAAAAATCTGCCTCAAGAACACTAAAAATAGCAATACTTCCAAGTTATTACCTGGCAAAATAAATGTTTCTGTGAAATTATTTCCTGACTTCAGCAAAACAGGAATAAAATGTTAAGTTTTGACACAGATTAGTTGCCAAAGCAAAAGATGACACAAACTGTCACTTAAAAAAGCTGTAATAAACAAATAGACAGCACAAAAAGAGCCTAATACAACCAAATGCAGAAACTTGAGGGGTAATGAAGAGTGGATCCAGAAGGCAACTCAGGAAACCTGAGCATAAGAAGACACTGGTAAGAAGGGAAATAATCAACTTCAAAAACTGCAACATGGTAGCATAAAGCAGTAGATGGCTGTGAGGCTCTGCTGAACATGCTGGAATTATCTGGCAGAATAGAGGAGTGAAGAGCAGCCTATGTTCAGGCTGATGAGCTGAGTGGGAGAAAGAGAGACAACACAAGAAGACCTACCAAACAAAACTAACTCAAACAGAACCATCACATAAAATGCTCTTCAATAACTCGTAAATGCTCTATGGCATCGAAAATAAGTTAATTAAAATGTAACAAACTCTGTTTAGCTTACATGATTAACCACTAATTGTATTTAAGAATTGATATATTTATCAATGGTGATAAAGTAACTTCTTCTGTTTGCTGCCCATCAACTTGCAACAATTAGGGGCTCTGGCAATGAGGACAATTTTAATGTGACCCTCTTGGTGACCAAGTGTCCCATCACTACAGTAGAATATATTGTGATATCTTGACCATCAGTGTCTTCAGCTGGCTGTCTTGAAGAGAGAATATTTTGCAGCAGAAACAACAAAAACAATACAAACAAGAGAAACACCAAAAATTGTCTTCAGAATGTTTCCAGCATTTGTTGAATCTATGCCACAAAGAAGAAAATGTCAACAATGAAGATAAAGATGCTCTAAATGCAAAAGGGAGTCCAATTGGCAAGGCATATCTAATCAAGTGGCCAGGGATAATACATTGTACATGACAGCAATTTACCTCTTTCAGAACACTTTTATTGAAAGCCCTGTTTGTCAAATTAATCAATTGGGCAATTAATCAAAATGAAAAAAAAAAAAAAAACATGATGGGGAATTATTTTGGGTTACTAGTGCAAATAGATATCTCAATCAAAAAGTTATGAAAACAAAGTTTTTGGTCAATGTAATTTCATTTTTCTGAACTTTTTTTTAGAAACTGATCACATCCATGGCAGTTTGAAAAACACAATCTCCATGTCCTCAATGGCTCCATCTTCAAATCAAGGTGTAATCAGGGGTAGGATTCTAAAGAGTGTAAGATAATGTGCATTCTCCCAATGAATACAATTGAAATTAACTCGTATTGTTTTGATGGTGTAGTTTCTCGCTGGTTGATCTGGAGATGCGGATGAAAAAAAACAGCTTCGCGACACAGGCTTGTTTGCAAAAAAGAGCAGTTTATTGATAAACCAAGCAAGTGTCTGAATCGGGCACTCCGGACGTACCCGAGAGGTTTCAGCCAAATGAGACCTCCTGAGCAGTGACAACGGACAACATTTATACCTTGAAACATTCTTTGAAGTACACAGAGCCACGTATGCAGGGTGGACTCTCCTTGAACCAGAGCATCTTAGATAAATGACCAGTGGCCCCAAAGGTTGACTCATGATAGCCTGAAGTGACGGCCTTTCACCTTTGACACAGGGTTCATCCCCTTAGGTATCAATTTTAAATTCTCAGCTGTTTACCTAGTCACAGGAGTTTGGTTTTCTTAAGAAGTAAAATGTGAAGAATGTTCTCTGTTGCGTATCCTAGTCATTACATCCTGAGTGAACCTGGCCAAATTCAGTCTAATCATTAGCTCACCTCCAAGGCCACCTGTTTTCCCTTACGTCAGATACGTCAGTGGAAAGTATGACAAGGTTAATATCCCAAACGCGACTAACTGTAATACTGCAGCTTTGTTTGCAGCTATGTAGGAAGGCTTAACTACATATGGTCTACCTCATTCTTTACTGTTGTTCTTAAAATGTTCTTCAACATTGTCTTAATAGCCTCTCTCGTCTCTAAAATAATATGTGAGCCCCTCTGAGCAGGTATTCTTTAACTCTCTTGATTGATTGCAACAAGGAGCTACACAGGCACAGCAAGCTGTTTGTTGTGTTTTGCCCATTTGTAGCTGTGATAGAGGTTGACAAATTATAGAGTGGTTGCCAAAGGACAGAACTTAAAGTGTGCAGGATGGAAGGTGTATGTGGATGGGTGTTGGTGTGTTTGAGATGTGACAATATCTTAACCTTGTGCAGGTAGTCATGCAAGATGTTACGCCCATAAAGGAGGAGACAAGTTCAGATATACAGAAACTGAATTCCAACACTTTGAGTTCTCTCCTGTCGAGTGGACTTAAACAAATGTGTATGATAAAGAAAAATGGAAGATCACAGAATCCTACAGGAAAAATGAAAATATTTTTTATAATGTGTTCTCTACAGAGAACGAGACAAGGTTAATACATTTGTGGCTGAAAAAATGTTGCTGTGTTTTTCTTTTGGTAAACATCCAAAGGTCCCAAATGCCATGCAAGGGTTGAAAGCACATGTAGCATGACTTTAAGCTCCGTCTAATAATAAATAAATAAGCCTGTTACACAGTTCTAAATTCATATCAGTGTGTGTATTAAAGGAAAAGTTTATATTTCTGTGTGTTCAGCCCTCAGTACATTTTAGCTCATTGTCTGACTGAACCAGTTTAGTTTGAAGTTTCTTACCCGCCAAGTTGTCTTATGATGCAACTTGAAAGCCATGTATTTTCTAAAATGGCTGGTTTATTTAAAAAGCACTCAGACAATACATAAGATGTTTTATGATCAAGACCTTGTTAAAAATAAACTGAGACTATCAAAAGATTAAACTAGAAAAGCACTCGGAGAACGCAGACCTCCGCCAGCGCCACAGTCCTCACCCATATTGTGATTTTCACCATAAATATTAGTCCTACCTTTATTTCATGTAAATATTTTGATTCCTTGGCCATGAAAACATACCATTAGAAATTGGATTCATAATGATATCTATTTAAGTTCAGTAGTTATTCACCAAAATCACACTTTTCGTCATGGCGGATCCAGACGGTGATCCAGATCAACACCAGAATTGAATCACTTCTTCCTTTTCCCATGCTGAACATTTCCTGAAAATTTTATCAAAATCCATCCATTACCTTTGAGCTATTTTGTTCACAGACAGACAGACAGACAGACAGACAGACAGACAGACAGACAGAGACTCCCAAAAACATGACCTCCTTGGCAGAGGTAATGATCATCAGCAAGTGATCAGCAAATTTAAAAAGCAACATTATTCATGGTAACTCATTTGATTTCAAGCAAAGCCAAAGCTATGGAACCCCAAAAGATTCATAATTAAATAAATAAAAACAACATTTTGAAATAAATACCATTTTGATAAATAATAGACAATAAAATTAAATTGTAAAATAAGGCATTATTATTATGAAATATGTTTTATTATTAAGTATTTTATAATTATTGTTTTAACAATTTCATATTTTTTTAAATAATGACTTTCATTTATTTTACAAGCTCTCATTAAACAAAAGTTTTTCACAAAGTTAATTTTTATTTCATGATGTCCTTTGCCACAATGGCCTTTTTATTTCATAATGGCGTTTCTCGGCAATGATGAACGAATGAGTTGGTCTGTCAATCAAAGCACATAAGGCGGAGCCAGTTAAGTGATTGGCTGATCCTTTACACAGACATTGCAGCAGCACTTACAGTATCGATTAAAACGTGGAGACTTATTGCTAACGCAGAGAAGTCTGAAAAGCTGAAAACACGATTGCATGACACGTTTGAGACAGAATGGCTGCAGGAGAGAAGTCAGTTTCTGAGTAGCTCAGGGAAGTTGCAGATCAGTTGGATTGTAACGTAAGGCCTTCACCTCAGCCTGAGAGAGGATTGCAGCAGCAGCATGTTTTAGATGAGGTGCTGTCTGGGTGTACTGGGTTTTGTGGAGTGTGGTCACCTGCCTCAGCATTTGGTTGCGTCAATGCTCAACTGTTATGTGAACTTCCAAACACCACAGAGAAATATTACTTTAAATATTAGGGAAAAGTCTTTGATCCCAAGTTTTTATGTTAAATCTAGCTTTAATCATTGCTTCTAAGCATAGAAATCTAACCCTTTACTTTAATTCTGTCATTTGTGTTCGACCTTTCTGAAGATGATGATGAAATCTTTACCTGACACACCAGATAGGCCATTCAATTTATTTTACTATTCCATTTGCTAAAGAGCTCATGTAAAGTGTTTGGGAATGGGCTGAACTTTTCAAAAGCATGCCTGGTAGGAGGTTGTATGTGTTCCATCAATCACATTCAGGCCAATCAGATAATGCAGGTGGATGCTACTGTCACAGTGTAAATAGAACATGAGCAACTTCGTACATGTCTGAATTGGAGCAAAAATATATTTTCAATGGAAACGTTTGCAGTGTTGTTATTTGTTTTTTGATTTGATAAAGAAATCCAGTCTATTGTTGATGAAACAGCTACTGAAGCTGTTGGCATCTATGTTACCTCAGTATGAGTCGGCGCTCCCTGCTGCGGTCTCACAGATAGGTGCTTCTTGAAATATTTGGTTATGCATTTGTTCACAAAGTAGCAGACAATTGGACTCGAGTCATAGGGACTTGGACTCTAGTCGACTTGAGTCGCTAATGAGATGACTTGCAACTCGACTCAGACTTGGGAGGTAAAAACTCGAGACTCGACTCGGACTCGGGAGAAAATGTCTCCAAAATCGACCTGACTTGAGACAATATGATTCGGAAAATTGCATGCACTCAGGCTTTATATGAAGTGCCAGACAGGAGATATACGCTGCTCTTTTCTTTTAGGTTCACTTTATTGATGCTCCATTCACAGAACACTTGTCTGTCACCTATTATTGTCCTGCACACAACATCCTACCACACACCCGCTTCTGCTACAGTGATGATCAGTGGGCAGGGTGCGTGAGACACAGGTTTCAAATTGGGAACCGCTATGTCTTCTGTGCTCAAAGTTATTTTCTTTGCATATAAAGAATTTTGATCAGCTAGAAAACAAAGACACGCCAAGTGCATGACCTGCAACGCTTTGATACGTGAAAAAGAGGACACAACATCAAACTTTATGTCACCTGAGGACACGAGGTCAAGTAAGTGAAACCTATAAACGTTAGCCAGGTAGCAAATGTTCCTGCCATAGGTCAATATGGCAGGAGCACTAGCCTGACCTGTGGTCAATATGAAGCTAGCAAAGCTAACATTAGTAAAGAGGGTGTACGTGTGTTGTATGTGTGGGAAGATAAGGTTTCTCTCTTCAAGATAAAAATCAGAGTGCTTTTTGGGTGGACTGGGGAACAATGGTGAGGGACTCAACCCGTCATAACCTGTGACTCGACTCGACTTGACTTGACTTTACAAAATCTGTGACCCGACTCGACTCCACTTGCCCACGACAGAAAAAACTTGGGACTTGCTGGAGACTCGGATCAAATGACTCGAGACTTGCTTGGGAGTCGGATCGGAGAGACTTGGGCAATTTTCTGCAAAGTAGTTAACCTCAACCCATGCATGCTTGTGAAACCTGACATCCTGACAACCTGATCATGACGCTCACCTGTTCCCAGTCAACCTGTTCACCTTTGGATTGCTCCAAACAGCTTCGTATGAGCGCTCTTTTAACTTTTCCAGTCTTTTGTTGCCCCAACATCGGCAATTGGAATGTGATGCAGGCATCAAATTAAAAATGAGTGAAAACTGATTAAGAAATTAAAACAGTTTACCAGTTTGAACATTAAATATCTTGTCTGTGTAGTTTATTCTATTAAATATGATTTGCTAATCATTGTGTTCTGTTTTTATTTATGCTTTACAAGCATTAGCTGGATTGGAATCAGGGTTGTTAATGAGCCCAGACTTTCGCTATTTTTGTCAAATTCATCATCTACAGTTTACTTCATATTTCAAAATGGACCAGGTTAAAAAATCCAGACCAACCAAATTCTAAACCAAGCAGAAAATCACAGGTTTAATGTTGACCCGGATGCTTATGTGCAATTTGGTCCTTTAACAGCTATCATTACTCTGCAATGGCAGGCTGCACGACCCTATAAGCTATGGCATTGAGCACTCAAACGCACCATGGAGACATTTAACCCATTTGTTTTTGCTTTTAAAGAGATCAGATGTGGTTTGATATATATATATGTGTCTATTTAAGCTTCATGCACTCCCATGAAGGTCTGCAGAATACACAGCTGCAGTAGCAGGTGTAAGCACAGATGCACTGACAGCTCTGTGGCTTTAACACTGGCTGGTGTGAGTGAGCACGTTTCTGTGTGTGTTGGTGTTTTTAGGGAGAGTGGATTTTGCATTAGTGCCCTTGTTTCCTCTTCCCCCTCCCCTCTTCTCTCTCTTTGCCCCTCTATCCCACTTTCTCTCCCCTCCTATTATTCTCATTCTGCACTGGAGGGCCGTCAGCGAACCCTGAATGCATTATGCTGTCTGCTCCATTGTTTGTGCTGTTTCTCTGAGCCTGTGCCCCACTCTCTCCCAATATTTGTTTTCATTAATCACAATGGGTGCCTGCTGCGGGTGTCTTGATGGCTTTTTTGGTCGTCTTTTGTTCCGTGGCACAGCTTTTTGTCTTTAGGCATTGGCTTTTTTTCCCAGTGCTTTGTTTGTGTGTGCCGTTTTGTGTTTGTGCACATGTGCATATATGCCCACACGCATGCAAAGACGAAGGTAGTGCGGGGACAGGACGCTGCACACATTCCTCCTTCTTCACACTTGGTAATGTATCCCTCACTTTCATGTTTGTCTTTTATCCGGGCTCATTATGACTGTTTACTGAGAAACAAGCGGGTACAGGATGGGCAGTATTTCTTGCTGTAATGCTGGGAATGCACAGACGCCCAAACAAATACACACACATTCAAACATTATGACATTCCTATTCAGAGCACATAACATTTTGGTACCTTTTTAGATTTATTTTCCCCTTTAACAGATGCACTTTGCATGAAAATTCAAACTTTAGCCTGAGAGCAATCTGTACTATGATAAACAGGTGGTTGATTTTCAGGCACATATATTTTTTGAAGACAACATCAGTGAGTTCAAACCATACACCTCCTCTGCCCCTGCGCCTCCATTATTGAGGGTCTTGTTGGTTTGTTCGGCTCAGACGGGTGGTGTTGCCATAAGGTGGATAAATAAATCATCTCTGAAGAAATATTAAAACTTGTCTGTTGCTTTTCCACCTTCTGCTCTCTCTTTGTTTTCTCCTCTCATTTTCCTGCACCTCCCATGCTCAGCTCGCCTCTGTTCCCTTAAAGTCTGACTCACTTTTTTCTTTTTCTTTTGCTGTCTTTTGTTGTTTTTGTGTAGGGCAATACAAGTTTGCAATAGCATAGATTTGATGCAAGTGTACATTTATCTGTATCTCAGAGTACGCTCGTACCCGTGGTATCCCTCCATGCTTGAAACGTATGGATCTGCCCACTGTTAAAATTTTCAGCTGCTCTGCAGGATCAATTCCAATTAAATATCAAATAGGGCTTCTATTTTCTCCCCCTCTCCTGCTCCTCCGTGCTCTCACAACAGCGTGCGGTCCAGAATTTTCTCCACTATCCTTTCTCCCCCCAACCTTGTCTGACTCTGATATTCCTTTTCTTCTATATGTCCTGTAATCTTGGAGCTCATAGGTTTTCTGAGCTATGGTTCAGTGGTGCATAATCATGAGAAATCCAGGGGGTGTCCATAGAAGGATAATGTGTAACAGCGACAGGATGCGGTCCTACTCTATCAACCTGTGAAAAAATGGAAAGCTCTATACAATAAAATGATGAATTGTCCCTAGATTCATACGCCACAACATTCAGTCAACTCACACTGAGATTAGAGAAAGCAATAGATGAAAGATCATTGGTATGTGCTGCCCACCACATGGAGATATATGTTTTATTACAGTGTGACTAAACCCCAGAGTTTGAGCTGAGGTGCAAAGCAGGCCCACCCACTCCTTCGTGCCTTCTCCTTTAGTCTGTGTTGCTATGTGGTTCGACTATTGGTCACAATGTCAAAACCACCCACTGTAGATTTACAACAAGCTGCCTAGTTTTTCCCAAAGTGAGGGTGGGAACCACACAGGGGATCATCAGACATCAAGCGGAAGTCAAGGCTGTTCAGTAAGGGATGGAGATAAGCTTAGGCCTATCTGCAAATTTTTTTGGTGAATGGGCTGAGTGCTGTATCAGGGTCAATTACTGGTCACTAGAACACAAACTGGGCATTTTGAGAGCCAGAAAAAGCACATTTTTGAAAACAGGTCCCAGAGTGGATAAATCTCACGAGCCTCGAAGAGACTTCTCACATGCTGTTGGATACGGAGCTAAAATTATAAACTGTAAATTGTGATCATACCATACAGTTTTGATTATTCTGCAGCTCTATTATGAAGGCAGATGTTTGCTGTGTTTTTTTGATGTCCTGTCCTGGCAACCCTGACCCCTCTCACTGCTTCTGCTATGTTCAGCAGGGCATACTCCCTTTGAGGGGAGCATGTGAGAGTAACCATGCCAGTGTTTTACACAGCTGACATTATTCTGATAATATCAGGTTTGCATGTGGGAAAAGGGCTATGGTGAATTAAAAACCAACAAGTAAAACCTGCTTTTTGAGGCAAGAATTAAAAGAAGGTAATAAAGGGTTGTTTGAGGGTCATTTTATGAGGGATCACCTCAAGTTTTTAGTTTTGCTCTTGGGAAAAGAAGCTGCACTGTAGACCTCAAACAACTAAAGACCTTAACATTCTCATCATACGTAACATCACATCCCTCTAAAATGACACACTGCATGTGAGATGACATGGTTGAGACTGTGCTACAGTTATAACATCAGTAGCACAGTGAGTGTCTGTAAATAAAGCCTTCACTGACTTTGGGAAAAGTGGATTTGAAGAAAGTGTCATCTGGTGGCAGGTTTATACCTAAATCTCTTCTTTCACTGTTGCACCTGCAGCTTGCATCATACTGAATACACACCTCTGAGTGTGTTTGTGTGCACCTGAATTAATGTACAAGTGTTTATGACTGTCTATTTTTTTGTTATTTATGAGCGTGTTTAGGGATGTACTTAAACCCAGATTCATTGTGTGACAGATGATTTGGCAGCAGTAGACCAGGCAGTGTGAAACACTTTTATTTCTTTTTCAAAATCTCACCCTTGGTACTTCTTCTGGATATTAGTCTGTGTGTATCTGTGTGTGTGAGTGTATCAGTGTGTCAGTGTATATCGGCTGCAAGTACAGCTGATAAGAGCTCTGCGGATATATCTCTATCCTAACATTCTCCTTCAACAAGCGCCGTTCCTCCAAAATGGATATCTAACATTGAAGCCTTGACCTGATTACATCACCCAAGTACCTGTTGGAGCCATAAGTACATGAGCTCTTCCCAGTGAAGTATGAAAACAGAATTACTCTGAACCAAGCATATACTCTTGAGTTATAAGCACCTAAATGTGATTTAAGATGAACTCTTTTTTCCAAATCTGGAGATTATGGCAGCGTTGTCAGAGAAAATGGGGAATCCTTGAAAAGTGTGTGGACACTATTAACATAACACCTCTATGTGGTGAGACACATGAACTGACTGCTCTTCTCTTACACTGATAAACACCTGAGGTTAAAATGACATACTAGTGACAGGCAGTAAATTGAATATGAAAAAGCAAAAAAAATACAGTACAAAAGCACTTTAAGACAAGTGCATCTCTGTCCAGCTTCAAAAAGAGGCTAAAAAGCTGTTTAAAAAATATCTAAAATTCTAGACCTCTGTGCTTAAGGTTTTTACATAATTCCTAAATGCATTACAAATAAAATATGAAAACCTTTATGATTTTACTGTCACTCCCAGTGTGCTTTTATCTCCAAATGTTGTACTTGTAGATGTTAGGGTCTTTTAATGTCTTAGGAAATTTTGGATTTTTAGGTTTAAACAAAGTTTCCGGTGAAAGTCATGTTTGTGTCATGTTTTGTTTCTATATTTGTTTTAATGTCTAGGTCCCTTCTTATAAGCTCTGGCTAGCTTTCATGAGAAATTATGATTGTATATCCCTTTTTAATTTATTTTGTGATCAACAATTGAATTAACTTGTTGATCTATTTGGTGAGAAACAACTTTTTTTTTTGCTCCTCCTGTAAAGGTAAAGTACTTTGAATAAAAAATAATTGACCCAGAAAGTTGTTTACATGCAGCAACATAAACAAAAGTATGGCTATGTTAAAATATAGTCTGCTTAAGTAGATAATTTACAAATTGTCCTCAAAGCATAGTTTTCATGGACAGTTCAGTTTAGCTACTTTAGCATGACTTAGTATTTAAGTGAGGTACTATCCTTATCCAAATATAGAGTATGTGAATGAAGGTTCAAGCAACTTTTGTAATTATTTATCTTTATTTGTCTCTGGTATGTCTGCTTTCACTGCAGAAGGAGGTGACATATGCCCCTTTAAATGGTTATTAGAACCACTATGGACCGTCCAGCTGTTGGCTAGGGTAAAAGGAGCAACAGGAAGGCTTGGTGTCTTCATGAAACATTAGTAACACGCTTTGGTTCATAAAGCATATGAGTAAAGCACAGCTGCATTACTTCCATGCTCACATAACCCCTCTGTTCAGAATGACTGGTTTTGAGGGTGGTCCCCTTCATATCCGAATGAGCCAGTGCAGAGCAGCATACAGGCAATTCATGATAAACCTGTAGCGTATCTCGAGTGAAGGGGAGAGTTGACGCTCCAGTCAAGCACTGCTTACAGTCCTGAACACACAGATTGTTGGTACTATATTCAGATTCAGGAAACGTTGCCAGTACTGTGTTTAACTGTCTGGAGTTGAAGAAGCCGCTGGACGTGAAGTGACTGACACACATGTACAGGTTTTATCAGTCTGCTGGCTCATTCCCTTCCAAAACAAAATTAATCCACTGAGCCCTCTTGTCTTCCGAGGCTGGTAGCCTATATGTGAAGATATGTATATGTGGCTGTTTACAGCAAACAAACAAGCAGTGATAGGATTTGGGTCTCGACATGATGCATGCTGATTTCTTGCTAAGAATGTAAACAATATGATGGCACTCGGCTCAGAAATGTCACTCAGGTTCACATATGCAAATGAAATGCTTGTTACATAGCAGTATATACACAGACTCCAAAACTTGCCAAATTCCATGATTTTAGGTTTCTGTAGCCTGTTTAATACAGCTTTGTTGTCTATTCTCACATTTTGTGGGCTGAGAGGAGGTCCAGGTACCCAAAAATATGTTCAAAAGTCTTAAAAAAGTGTTTTTTGCAAAATAAATGGACCTTGAAAGCAGTCATACTTTGCTTTGAATGAGGTTTCATGTTTTGTTTAATTGTACACAAATGAAGCTTGATACATTTAAATGAGTTTGGTTGAAACATGAAACTAATGCACTTGGATTTAAGCAGGAGTTGCATCAGGACGAAGTTTATTCAGGCCCTGCTTAATACACTCCTACAGAAGCCTAGCAGTACCTTTAATCTTTTAATAATTCATACATTTACTTTGTTGTATAATTTTGACAAAGACATTAGGTAAAAAAAAATAATAACCATTTCACGAGGTAATATGTTACTCAATGTGAGGTGTCTGAGATCTCTTAGATGTTAGGGGACTTCAGCTGACTTTGGCAGAGAAAGTCCATCTGTTTCCAATTGTAAAGAGATTAATGTTAAAATCAGTATATGAGCAAATGATTGACCTTTTTTACCAGGAGACTACACAAGTGTTAACATTTTTTTCATTTAACCTTTGATAAATCAAGTCAACATTTTATTGTAGTAAACAATGCTGAAAGTATTCCAACTATTGTGATAAAATGTCAGTTTATTCAGTCTGAGCTCTTTATGGTTAAGTGACTTAATTTTATGGTAAGACGGATGTCAGTTTTAATGGACAGATAATTATCAAGGTCTGTGATGAAGGCAGAGTTTTTTATTGTGTTATAGTACTCCGATGCTTTCCATGCCCCTCCCTAACCACATTATCCACCCATTCCTCCTCAGAATATAGAAGGCATCGCAGTCAACTCAGTGCCTAAATGTTGGCTTTGATGCATTTCTTGAGGAGCAGATTGGTCCAGTCTGGGTTTTCTTTGGAAAGGATACTGGCTTGTATTTGTCCATGTGCAGTCCCGAGAGATTTACTGAGGCCATTCACTGATGTCTGAGATAAGGCCTTGTGCACACTTCCAAATCCATCTTGAAACTGCTAGATGGGTTGATCAAGGTCAAGGCTCTGTGAAGGAAAATGAAGTTTCTCGCATCGAGCTGAGAAAAACAATTCCTGATGGCATTTTCTGTTCACCATGTCATTATGTTAGAATCTTACATGTGTACATTTATATACAGTATATCACAGGGGATTTTACAAGACAGTAAGTAAAACAACATGAGACAGTGCTTAAAAAATTAGCCCTTGTCAGGACAGAGTTGAGGGCAGATAATAAAACAAATTTTTCATCATCAACAAGAACACCATTATTATTGATATCCTTCTCAACAAAAGCAACATTTGATTAATGTCATCATTAAGCTTCATGTTATAAAGTACATCGGTATCCACCAATGACTGATGGCCATGTCAGGTTTGATATCTGAGTGTTGCTGTGCATGTCATACCATTCCAAGTTCTTGTTCACCATGAGATGGTTGTGTTTCCTTGCAGTCATAGCTCAACCTGACACACCAGACAGACCATTTGATATATTCTACTTGTTCATCTAAGAAAGATCCCATATAAAGTGTTTAAAGGTCTGATAAAACTGCTTCAGAAAGCTGTTAGCATTTATGCAAATCTCTGTATGACCAGCCACTTCCAACTGTCATCTCACTCATCACTCCCACCTCTTCCTGCTCCAAAGGCCTGTGCCACTTTGGGCCTCTCACAGTCACTGGAGTTTGGAGCTTAGCAAGATGGATCTGCAATCCATCTGAAGTGCTAGCTCTGTCCAGGACAGCCGTGATAAATCTCCTTGCCAGTGATTTAAAGGTGTAGTCAGCGATGTGGGAGAAAACGTGCGGAGAGTTTGTTGATAAATGAATTTAGACCCGCCTACCGAAAGCTGATGGACTTGCATCGTCATGGAAACGGCCGTAGAAACTGCGTAGCTGACCAATGTAGCTAAGGTAACCCCAACTCGTCAGACAACTCGACTAACATTATTGAAAACATCACAACAACAGTACATTTTGACAGATTAGACAATAAGATGAATGTCCGACCGCTGTTACTGTTATGTGAAGCGCCACAAAGCTAATGTTGCTTACCTATCCAGCAGAGAGACGGCAACATCCGCGTCCGTTTTTAGGTCTTTCAATTAGCGGAGTTCCCTCCACCATCGGATAGCAACACCAATATTGACCACCTCAATAGCTCTTTCATGGTCATAGCCCTTCTTTTTCACTTTTCACTCTTCTGACCTTTTTCTTTTGGGCTGTCTTCAGCCATTGCCACTGCACCTATTGTATCTCTCCCTTACACTAACTGCGCACGCTAAGTAATCTACTACTCCCCCTCCCCCCTCTGTCTGATCTGCACATGAGTATGATCGCCCCCTGGATGTGGGGGGGTGTACTCTGTTCTGGTAACTCGGCCCGAGCCCCAGTATTTACCTGCTGAAATTCAGCCAAGGCAGTGCGTGAAACCCGGACTTTTTTTGTCAACATGCTGTCAGTGGTGACATCTTGTGGATGAAGAGGAGATATACGGGAATTTTTGACAAATATTGCATTAGATTAGAAGATTAGAAGATCGCTGACTACACCTTTAACTGATATCTGACAAAGACTGTCTGCTGTATCAATCAATAAGTACTGCTATGGCTAAAACTTGAATTGTGTTGGCAGAACAAAGGGGATTAATCATTAATATGCCTTTGCAAATTAGAAGCAAAAGAGGTCAGCAATGATACACTTAAAAAAGAATTAATGAATTAAAAACATCTCCATTGACAGACAACAACAAAAGACCTAAAAAGCCCATTGTGAACATACCAAGCCAGTATAGGCTATTTTACTTTTGAAGAAACAACATGGGTATGTGCACCGGCTCTATTTTTTATTTTTATTTTTTTTTGCAGTGTGGTAAGTTCTATAAACATAAATGGCTAAAGCACAAACTGTTCAAATATTTATGAGGTTAGACAGTGAAGGTGGGTTGGTAACCTAAGTGACCTCTTACTAACGAAACAAGAAATTTAAGAAAATGTCAACTTGGAGACAGCAGCACAAACAGAACTTGAGAGTGTGTCATTGTTATTGTTGTCCACCCACTCGCACATGGCTTCTGACTGGAACTGTTGTGCCTCCATTTTCAGAGGACCTGCACATTACCACTTTACACAACAGCAGAGATAGAGAGCTTCTTTTTTAAAGTTTTCTCTGCAAACAACCAAAGCTGAACAAACTCCACTAGAGGTTTCTCTTTTTCACAGAAATTATTAAGGGTGCTTTCACATAGTTCTTCAAAACAAATGGGCACTTCCTGTTTGGTCCGATTCCTTTGAACATTTGTTAAAACAGCAACCAAATTCAGATTTGGAATATATAAATTACCAAGATCACCCTGAACATGTTGTCTTGCTCTCAATCAAACCTTGGGCATGGTTTGTTTTTAGTGAGAATGTGTCCACTCCAGCAACTGGCACAAACAGGATGACCGGTTGTCCCATTATGCTGCAGTTTCATACTGCTGCAGTAAGGAAAGACAGCTACCAGGGAACTTTGACCACCGTTATTTACCACTTCAACACAATGTGAATGACAAAATAATGTGTGCTCTAATAGGGTCACCTTCAGTGTTAAGGTACTATAGCATTAGAATATCAACAGGCCTTCCTAACAGGATAACTTGGGATTTTTGAGGTACAGTTGCTCCAGGCCAAGGGCACTAGTAAATATGACTACCACGAAAGCACTGGGCCAGCTTTGTCCCTGAGGGGACTATGTTAGGTAATATAGAGCAGCAAATAGTGCAAACTGCGCAAACTGAAACAAGACAAAAACCAAAATTGGCTTGACTAGACAATACTGTAAGAAAGCCCAAGGTTAGGAACTACTTTGTGATGCAAGATATAGGTTATGTATCCTTCCATCAGCCACTGGTTGCTCTCAGGGCAAATTACTGCTCACTAAGAGCACAAACTGATATGAATCTAACTCCCCTGGATATCGAAAAGATGTGTCGCTCTTGTATTTATCCTGCATGTGAAAAGAGGCAGCATAAATTCTCAAAGTCAAATTACCATCGCTTAACATGGGCCTTCGCCAACTTTGGCCTGTTTCAGATCAGGATTTCCACATCTGCAACAACACAATATTGTGTTTGCATTGCCTGTTTTATTCATCAGGAAAAAGAGAGGTCTGGAAGGAGTGTTTACTCAGTACAAATTGTGACAGCAATGGGCCTCTGTGTTCATGACCATGTGCTTAAAGTTTATGTATCTGCACTACCAAGAAATGTGGGATTTTTCCTGCTCTCAGTTTCTCTAACAGTTTTTCCTATTGATCTGCAGTTTTATAAAATTATCCTCTCAATCCCACAACTAATGGCATGGCATCATCATTTAAGTCAAAATCAGACAGTTTTAGTTCAGTTTTAGTGAAGCTCGACTGGTGACCTGAACTGACAAGAGAAAGAATGGAAGATGGAAGGACAGGTAGCCCATATGTTACATTATGAAATCATCTTAGCTCTGTGAAGGGAAAGGAAATGCTGTAAAGAATCTTACTGTAGCGTCTAGTTAAGCTAAGCTAGTTTTTGCGTGGTTTTAACCTTAAAGTGGTGCAATTACCAGGCTCTCTGTGGCATCATTACTTGTTAAGCTTGCTTCAGTACTCTGCTATATGCTCAGAGATGATGCTGTCTTGGTGCTTTAGTGGCAAACATATACATTAGTGCCATAGGCCTCAGGCAACCCCCCCTTCAAAAAATTGATAACATTGACTTATTTAAAAGCCATTTTTTTTCTCCAGAATCTTATACAGCTCATTGAATGAGAAAATGTATCCTTTTTATTGCTCTAACCTCCCCTTTTATGAAACTGGTCTCTTTTCTTTATTGCTGTCAGAGTTTTTCTTCCAAAACAACTCCAGGTGTCGCGGTGCACAGAATTATTGTTATCAGGGAACTCTTGTGCTTATCATTGTCAACACAAGCAAGCCTCTCTGGTTTGTGCTCAGAGTTTGTTCAAGTTTATTCCGGAGGTTTTGTCAAGCATTTGACAATATGTTTCATCTGCTAAAATGCTGATCACACACTATTTTTTTGCTGCTCCAAGTAAAACCACAAATCTTTGGTTGGTATGTTAGATCCTATAACTTACTCTCATACTGCAGCATGACAGGTTGGCATAGCCTTTGTTTACATTTGCAGTTGAAAAAGCAAGCCATCACAGCCCTTCCCATATTTGTTCTTTTGCTGATCTATAATGTAGTAGAGAAACTTCAACCTTGAAAACATGAAAGTTTCTGCAGTGAACATGAAATGATCAAATGCATAAAAAATAATGTCGTGATTAAATTAACGTAAAGCAAAAAGGCACCAAAAAACAAACCTGAAATTTTTGCTCCCACTCTTATTGGCACGTTTTTTTTGTGTGTGTGGGACAAAAGCACAGAAGAACAAGGAGCAAACTGACATTCTTTTTAAGTCCTGATTCAGGGTGAGAGTCCATTTGAGAAACCAGATGACAAATGGCCCAGCCTTTGTAGCCTTGGGACTGGTCAACTGAAATGAGATTGTCTTGTCGACAGAGAGTTTTGTGTTTGCATCATCAGCAGTTTT
The DNA here is from genome assembly GCA_036419115.1 of Scarus forsteni. Taxonomy (NCBI): domain Eukaryota; kingdom Metazoa; phylum Chordata; class Actinopteri; order Labriformes; family Labridae; genus Scarus; species Scarus forsteni. The sequence continues at coordinate 8,685,831 of JAZDUH010000049.1, forward strand.
GCACCCTTACTTTCTACTTATTTCTGTCTTTCAGCATCCTTAACCACTAAAATAGGGCTGTAAAAACCACAAAAGCCTTACCTTAAGAGATACATATTTGTTCTGGCCACATAGGCCAGAACAAACCCTTATTATGGGTTCATGAATTAAATTTAAATGGCTGCCAGAGTGTTTTTTTTTTAAGTAAAGTTGAAAAAAATCTGCTAGCTTTCACATACTGAGTACTCCTGATCCATCTTTATTATAACTCCATCCTACATGCCACTGGAGCCCCTTTCACTTTGAGGCCCCATCCCAAGGTGGGCTGTTCTGATTGGCTGACCTGCCCACTCTCTGTCAGTTCAGACCGGTTGAGCAACATGTCTTCAGCAGCTCAGTAATCTGTTAACAGTCTATGCTGTGCAATGGGCATGTCAACCTGAAATAGGCTTAAGTACTACTAAACAGTGGTAGGAAGTCACACAGGTAGGTACATTCAGGAGGCTGAAGGAATCAACAAGTCACCCTTTGGCTTCAACCAGTCAGCTTCAACAGCCTGCACCTTAATCTGTCTGTGGAATGTGCCAATAGCACAGTCTAGCTTTGGAAATACCCAGCAAATCTATTTCTAGTGGGAGCTGTTTCAATGCTGTGTCAATTGCTGCCAAGCAGATTGACCCAGCACATGTATGCAAGCACAGAATTTCTAAATCATTTCAAAACAAATATACGGATACAGGGGAAATAATGTTGATGCTTACAGCCAATCAACATCAGGCAGGTTATAAAGGCCCTCCTGTTACCTTGTTTTCTCACAATTACTTTACAAGTTGTAGTTCTCAAGAACAAGTTGTTCTTTAGTAATGATAGATTTGAGCTTTAAGGGTCCCACTTTGCTGCATTACGATTAAAATACACTTCCTATGGGAGATGACACATGATTTCAGTTGGAGCAGTACAGAAATGATGCTCCGCAGGCAGACTATGCAAAAATTCAGGTTAAAGCCCCTGTCTAACTGTTTTAAGCCAAGCACCTAGACTACACTGCTCAACTTGACAGCCATGGATTACCCTTATTCAGAAGTGTTATTACCAGCCGCTTTACATTTTGGAATACTGTTAAAACTGACAGTTGATGAATCTCAAGATATATCGAGCCTCTGGAGAATGTGCTTGTAAGATCCTCTTTGGCTGAATTACAATATATAATATAATTGTCCTTTTTCTTTTGAAAATGGGCGGCCATTTGCATGACACTCTTTTCCATGCATCATTGTGTGTATAAAGTCAAGGGATTTGGACACCAGTCAGGGATTATCTCTATACCAAGCTGATCATGTCAAGCTAAACTCTAGAAAATATCAATTACTCATGTCCATAATGACTGTTGGACAGCTGACTATATTCTTTATGCATGGTTCACCTTTTTATTGATAAATTACTCATTCAACCCCTCTTCAAAAAATCAAACTCCCCCTTTAATCTCTAACTGGTATTATTTCATCTAATTAGTTAAAGTTACACACATAACCCCTGTGAGGCACACCAAAGAAAAGGCCCATCTCCTCCCTGCACACTGTACTTGGCTGTGGAAGGCAGTGGACATTCATAAGTCCCTCTGATCCCCTTGATTAAAGAAATCCCTCCAAGCCTCTAAACCAGAAAGAGAGAAAGAGTGTTAGAAGGAGCACTGGGCTCATTCATTTGTGGATGTTATATTATGCCTCAGTGGATTGACCTCTGACTTCATGCGAGCTGTCCCCGTTCTTGCTCAACCTCCCTCTCTCTAGTTCTCTCCAGGCACATTCTCGGTACTAAGCCTCAACCATCAGAGCTACAGAGAATTAATGAATTATAAATCCCCCTGGATACATTAACTAGACCCACTTTATATGCCAGATCTCAAATTACATCAATATATGCTTTCTGCATTTGTAAATGCCTATCAATTATGGATGTGATGTCGTTACCCAAGCAATATCTGTCATGAATGAGCAATATATGTCATCCTGCGGTGTTGACTCATCTTGGAATAAGTACAGACAGGAATGGTTTTTACCACTCGAGGGCGGCAGAATGAACAGTCAATGTGTCTTATGCTATGTTGTAGGAAATGGCTTATATATTAGCTAGTTCCAGCTTTTTCCCAAATCCAACAGAGGTTCAACATCACAGAGCTTGTTTTAAAGAGTAACTACCAGAGTTTTAGCTGAGATGCATCTAAAATAAGAAATGTAATTATTATTATTATTATTATTGCTGATATTTTGCCTATTTTTGTCCCATTCCATTGTCATTACAGTTCCCAATGTCAACCTCAGAATGATCTACCAATTACAACTATAAACAGAAAGGGAGTCTCTTGAAAACATGATTCCACATCTGAAGAGGTCATCCTCTAAAAACATCATTTCAATACAGACCAAAAAATAAATAAATTTGGTCGCCAGTGGCACAGTTGGATAGTGCGCTTGGTCAGTGATCGAGAGGTTGCAGGTTCAGGCCCAGCTCTGGGTGACACATAGCAATGTGTCCTTGGGCAAGACACTTAACCCCAAACTGCTTCGACTGCTGCTTCAGTGCCGTATAAATGAGCATGAAAGGGTGTGAATGTGGAAGAGATACTGATGGATAACTAACATAGGAACTCTGAACCATTAGTGAGTGAATGTGAGAGCCAATGGGTGTGAATAGGAAATTGCGACCTGTGGTGTAAAGTACATTAGCTTTGTATGATCAAAGACTAGAAAAGCACAATATAGGCTCAAGTCCACTTACCATTTAAATTTGTGGCCCAGGCATTCATACATTTATCACTATCATAAATTATAATTTTGGTTCCTTTGCCCACCTTCCATTATCAGCTCACTCCCACCACTTTGATGAATTACTATTCAACATGAGTCTGTTTCAGTCCAAGATATCCCATTGCTATACAGAAGGTTTTTTTCGTGCCACTGTTACTGTTGCCAAGTACTGCATTCATGGTCGGTTCATTAAGTGATTGCATTGTTATGATTTGACAACAGACAAATAAAGATCCATTTATTAAAATTTCATTCATAAAGTTACCCAATTTTTTATGCTCCTATATTTAAAATGAGGCTGTGAGCCCTGGCAATCATTGCAGACCCAAGACTTCTTCAAAACTTCAGTTTAGTATTCATTAGGGGTGCAACGAAATGGTCAACCTACGAAACGATATGAAATACTCATGATACAAAATAAGGATTATAGAAAATCCCCAACAGTAGGAAGTTGTGCAAAAATCTCATTTTCTTTATTTTCTTTCTAATGCAGACAGACAAAAAATATTGCTGCATCAGTCCAAAATAAATGCTCTTTGAAAAACAACCTAAAATGTATTTTTTTCCCCTTATACAGACTACAGTGCAAATACAAACATAAAATCTCAACAAAAAGTGCTTTGTTGTTGTAACTACATTCTTGAATGAAAAGGAAAACATTGAACTATAATGATTAGCCTATAACAGTGCATATACTTCTGATGTTCAAGTACGATCAAATTCTGTCAACTCAACAGTCGAGGCAAAAATCAAATATTGCTTTTTTTAAGCAGACTTACACAAACATACAGCTGCTGCCTGTCTCCAGTTCAAGTAGTTGGTAGTTGGTAGTTGTACTCGCCGCGGTATACGGAGAACTGTAGCAGCATATTTTGCACATCGTTGTTGTTTTGTCAGCAACCTTCTCACCGTCTCTCGTCTTTTACATGGAAAGCCAAAATAGGTCCACACAACCAATTTATTTGGTGAAGGAGCGTCAGCTTATCCATGGACCTGGTCTTCCTCCATCCTGAAGCAAGAGTTTTGCTATGGTAGGCGAGGAGGGTAAAAAATCACATCTCAGTGGTCTTTGAATTTTATTTCATCTTTTTTTTTTTTTCAACAAATTCCGTAGCACGGAATTTTGTTACATCCCTAGTATTTATTAAGTACTTAGAGAGCTAAGCAATTTCTAACCAACTGAAAGTATTGGAAGGTTGCAAATGATGCTGGTCAGGGCCAGCGATACTGTGTGTGAAATAAGCAGTCTTTAGTGTTAACAAGAGAGGCACTGGAGAAAAACAAGAAAAGAGAATCTAGAGAGCTAGTTTTGGTTCATATGCTGGCACATTACATTTAATTGACTTGAAAACAGTTTTAGTAAAGCAATTGTAGAGTGAATATAGTCATCTGTCCAAGAGCAAAACAAAGAGTCAATAAATAGATGGTTAGATTTAAAGGCCAAACAAGCATATTCTTCTTTTCTTTTTCTTCAATCTGATTTAGAAAAAGAAGCAGGGTGATGATCAAAAAGATATCACATTTTTATAGGGACTACAAAGATCCTTATGCGTACATTTATAAGTAAGAGAAAATGTCCAGAGGGGAGAGCCAGTCATCCTGTGTAGATGTTTTATTCACCCTTACCACACAAGTGTTTCCAGCTACTAAAGGCTACACATATTTCTTCATTAATTCATGCTTCTTACTTGAGACATACTACTGTCAAAGTACTTGATATTCCTCTGTGAAAAAGTACTTATGGAAACATGTGTGGATACCCCAGTTTTCTAAAGTAGATTATATAGATTGAATTATTTTTTCTCTTACAAAATTTAAAGATCCCATATCTTCTTCTGTAGTTTAACATGCATCATTGATGTCTTCATAAAATGTTAGTAACATGCTTTGATCCAAAAGTCTATGAATAAAGCACAGCAGCATTCTACCCTCACATACAGTACCTGCTCTGTCCAGAACAGCCAGTTTTGAGGGTGTTGCCTTCAAACACTTATGAGCTACAACAGCGTACATACAGCAATTCATGATACTCGAGCAAAGCGGTGCTCCAGCCACTTAGAGTCCTGACACAAAGACAAACCCTTAATTAATGCTACCGTACACAGTTACAACAGCGAAGCTCTTTTCCCCCAAACATAACAGGCTCATGAACATTATGCTAATCACAGTGGGATAGCCACAACTTAGACCTGGGGTCGGGTAAAGGACTGATTATATTCAGCCAATTGTTTAACTTCTCTTTCTAAACAGCTGTGTCAAACCTATTCACGCCTCCGTCTCCTCCTCTCTCGATATGTGCTGAGGAGGCGTGGATGCGATGGTCTGCGATGGTCTGCGCCTTGAGTGCGCCTCTCTTGGCACTGCAGGAAACTTGCAAAGTGCGCTGGTCACACCCAGTGCGGACGGCGAAGGCCAGCGCAGGACCGGTGCGCCTGCGCTTGTGCCTGGTCTACGAAATTAGAGCCCCAAGTCTCCGTCCCTCCCACTGGCGCAGGGGACAAGAGAAGGCATGAGTGGGTTTAACACAGCCGAGTGTCATCTTCACCAATCAAATCAAGGCATGCTTTCTGTTCTATTAGAAATTTGGGGTGGACTGTCCACCTGTTAGTCTGTCCATATATCAATCAGTGTGTCCTCCCAATAGCATGAAAACTCAAAGTTCCCATCACATCTTAATTATTTTTTGGGGAATACTTGTGATTAGAATAGCAGAGGTTTATGCCCTTGGGGTCTTCTAGTTTGATTTAATGAACAAATGAACAAGCCATGATGAGGAGCCAGTGGACAAGGAACAAGCTTGGTGTAGTGTGTGTTTTGTTTCTGCAGATGCATCCATCTTTCCAAAGCACCCAGAAAATATCCTGGTTCATGCCTCAACAAAGGGCCTCCAAATTTATTTTGCGTAACCTTAAAGCAGCACAACGAAAGATCCCCGCTTGACCGCAAAGAGAACTCAACTACCCATGAGCTCTAGCGTGCGCCTACTGTCGTAAGGATACAGATCTGCCGGTCGCGTGCATTTGTTTTGTAGGCGAATCACAGAAGCCAGGACTTCGCTCAAAAGTATTCTTATGTCTTCAGCGGCTGTTTGCAGGATGGATAGCGACGAGGTAATGTATTCATTTTTGACTAAAAGACGATGTTAAAAATCGCTAAGTTCAACTTGGTATTATTACCGTGAAGTCGGCCCCGCCCCCGTCCTGTTGAAGCGATAAAGTGAATAAAAGTAAAGACAACGAGCTGGCAATATCACACACTTGAAATAGGTCTAAACAAAACTACATACTGGTACGTTCTGGATTTGTTGTGCTGTATTTTTTTCCTGTCAAGTTTTTTTGAGGAACTTCGTCATAAATTGGTCGCCCAACATACCTGATAGTAGTCGGACATCCCTCCTCGTCTTTTATTTCAGGCCAGCGAGTGAACGCCAAACCAATGTTTATTCTGGTCCGAGCATTCAGCTTGTTTTTCTCTCGCTTTCTTTGTTTTGTATCCTCCGACAAAACTTTTCCTTACGTTCATTGTTTCCTCCGCCATTACAGCTCCGCGATTGGCTTTCACCGAGACTTCCGTGTTTTAAATGAGTCGGGAATCGGGGGAAGTGACGTATGCCGTAAAGCAGTCCAAACGTGTAGTTTTTTAGTGTGGCAGGGTTCCCACCATCCACCTCGAAGTTACATAGCACCAGTGAAAGGGATACAGACCACGACAGAGGTGTCATTCAACTCATTGTAAAGTGGTGGACCATCACAATGAATATCGAAGGATTATATTATGTTTGAAAAACGACATAGTGTTGGTTTAAAGTAGAAACACAGTGGCTTTGTGACTGACCACTCCTCATTATAATTTTTTATTTTTTTTTTATTTTTATTATCAATATTATTATTTTTTTCTTTTTCTTTTTCCCCTTGTCTGCATTATCTTTAAGCTGAGCACTGTGTCCGATGGCAGCGTTGGAAAGACCAATGCATTTTTTTTCTAGCAGTGAGAGATATGTGAATATGATTCACTGCTATTTTGACTATCACCAGCCCTCCCTGTAGGCTACTCCATCAAATCAAACTTTATTTAACCCCTATTAGAGCTGAAGGGGAGGGCCATGCCACACCAAAGTGTGAAAGGAGGGGAAATAGTGACAGACAGGACAAGACAAGACAACTGGGATACGGACAAACAGGTATTGTAGTTAGTTTAAGATAGTAGTCCAAGTGCTGTGCTGATCTAAGTCCATACAGGAAGTAAAGGCTGTAAGAAACCAGGATCCAGATCCAGAACCACTCCTCATATTTACACAAGCACACTTTGGGTGCAAGCTACAGCTCATGTTCAAGCCAGGTAGGGCTGTCCTTGGGCTCAGAGAGAAAATCTAACAGAAGTGGTTGAAAACTTTTGAGTAGGATTAGGATAACTTTGATCCAAACAATTTGGTGCCCCCGGTTAAGGTGAGTGCAGATCCAGGGATCCACTGAATCATCTATTGAAGTAACTAGAAGTAATGATGTCATGGCCTCTGCTGCTTTGATTTACACCATGCTATTTTTTTCTTGCAAGTCCCCCAACTTCATTAAAGTGCAACTTTGAAATACCTGAGACACCCTTCAAAATGTCTTCAGCTTATAAAGCAACCTAACAACCCAAGCCTTTGAAGTTTTCACATGTTAACTTCAAAGCAGTCCTTATATGTCTGTTTAGTTTTAAGACATTCACCACACTCTTGCATTGATATTGCCTCTAAAATTTCACCCTGCTACCTCACTGTCTCACTCACTGTCTCCCTTTGTCTCTCAGTCCTCCCCTCTGATGCAGAAATCCATAGTGTTGTAAATGAAGCTGTGAGGATCGATGCTGCAGGCAGGGTAATGCCGGAGCGCTGCCACCAGTGTATTGCTACAATGATCTAGTGGTTAAAAACACATTCGCAAACAGAGAGGGGAAGATAGATCAGAGCCAGCAGCACGCCCACATTGCTCTCACTGGAGACATCATCAAATTAAACAACAACTATGATGTGTTTCTGCTCTGTGCCCTTGCTACAACACCAGCATGTCTTCTCCAACACAAAGGCCGCTTTTTCTCTGCTATTGACAAGAACATCCACTGGGCTAGATTTATAATGGAATGCATGGCATGATTTGTTTCGAGTTTCCTATGAAGGCCAATTAGTTTAACAAGTGTGAGACAAATCTGGTTTGACAAAAGTTTATGTCAGGGTGTGTGAGATACATCTACAGGGAGATGGTTTTCTTTGTGGAGATGTTTGATACACACACCTGACAGAGTTTGTCTGTTAGTTGCTATTTGTTATATTTTATCGTAATATTAAAGGAGGAACACTGTTACATATACTGGTTTAAGCAATAAATATTATTCAGTGTTTGGGAAATGTGCTGTGATGTAACACACTGAATTACTTAAAGGCAGGGTCTGCAGGATTTTTTCATTACTGTTTATAAACACAACATTCAAAAGAAGCCCCTCCCCTGAACTCCTCCCGACCTAATGCAGGTGCCCACTCTCTCTGGCAGCAGATGGAGAACATGCCTCCCCAGCCTGATGGCCCTGCAGCTAGCTCTGAGCAGGAAAATGATACCTTCCAATTTTTTTATCAAATGTGTTTCATGATTAGTGAGTTGCATTGCTTTCGTATTTGAATAAACACCTATGCTTGTTGCTGGACTATTGGTTAAGATAAGCAAGTTTGATTGTCTTCAGTTACTAGCAAAAAAAGTTGACATTATATTGTGCCACAGTAACGTGTTAAAGGTGAGCGGCCAACAACAACATGTGTTTTTTTTTTGTTTTCTTTTACATCTAGGCAGGTGCAATAAGCACACTTTCCCTGACCTCCCCAGACACAGACAAGTCTAAATCATGATCTGAACACAAAACAACAGATCACAATCGGCAGAGAGGCCATGGGTCTGCTGTTGGACCTACTTGTCCAACAGCATGACAGCTAACTTTGCCTCGCTTTTCATTTACAGAGCTTGGAAGTGGATAATCCAACCTTAGGTTCACTCTGGCTTCAGACTGAGCTTTGTCCACATGGCATTTTGCTTCTGCATTCTGATTTTGTGCATTTTATAACACTCTGGGTCACATGCCCAGTGGGTGCGCTGTTATTGGCTGGGATATCCCTGCCTACTTTCTGCCCAAAATGTCCAGAGACAACCAAAACATCAAAATGCAGGCTGGGGAGGGGGGTGAGGTAAACAAAGGCACCATCACACATCAATAGAGACCCACAGGAGACAATTCAGCAGGATTTTTTTAAGTTGATTTTTTATTTTTAAGAAAAATCCTGCAGACCCTCCCTTTGTTATAGCATAACATAAGATTACATAACATGACATGTTAAATGTTGCAAGTCAAGAGAAACATTTGAGTTAAAATTTACTTTTTCATAAAATAAACTTGTTTCTGTGATTTAAAAATGCTCTGTTTCATTTGTCTTTGCATTGCTGCAATAAAAAAGGAACAGAAAAAAAGAAACCTCTTATTCTGTTTTTGTTTTCTTTTACCTGTTGGCAGGTAAGCACATAGCCGGGAGCAGCTGGAAGGTAAACACAGCTGTGAAAGGAAGTGCAAAACCTGCAGATTCAGCTAATTAAATGAAAGAGAGGGCAGCATTACACTATGAAAACATCTCAATTATTACTGGATTGGTGGAGAAGGGACAATAATAATATCAATACAATATGCTCCAATGGTTACCTCCGCCAAGGAGGTTATGTTTTCGGGAGAGTTTGTCTGTCTGTTCGTCCGTCTGTCTGTCTGTCTGTCTGTGAACAAAATAACTCAAAAAGTAATGGATAGATTTTGATGAAATTTTCAGGTAATGTTCAGCATGGGGAAAGGAAGAACTGATTAGATTTTGGTGTTGGGCCGCCATGGTGAAAAATGTGATTTTTGTGAATAACTACTGAACTACAATAGATATCATTATGAATCCAATTGCCAATGGTATGTTTTCATGGTCAAGGAATCTAAATATTTAGATGAAATAAAGGTAGGACTAATATTTATGGTGAAAATCACAATATGGCTGAGGACTGTGGCGCTGGCGGAGGTCTGCGCTCTCCGAGTGCTTTTCTAGTTTACAAATTAAATCCTGGCATAAAGATGAGATAAAATGCTCCGTGACAGCATTAAGAATCACAAAATATTGACGGAAATATAATGATATCTGGCTGAACTGGTTTCATTGAAACTCCCTTTCATACATTCATTACATGTAAACTCTGTGACTTACATCATAAAGTCCTTGAAACTGGCTCCAGTTCTACGATCAGAGTTCAGTGTGTTCTCACTTTATTTCAGCTGATATGGATGCTTATGTCAGTAGAACTGTTTCAGATAAAACAGGAAGTTCACTCAAACCTTCTGAACTCTCTATCTTTCACAAGCTTAGTTTGAGGGTTCTGTGGAAAAACTCCTCTGGATAAAGCAAATGTAAAAATTGTGCTGACAAATACCTTTAATTGTTAAATTTACAACATACCATTAATGAAAACATCTACACTAGCACTGTTTTGTGAAACTTGTGACACATGAACCCTTCTGAGCATACTGTACGAGTGAATCGCAGGGGTTAACAGTTCACAGCTCACGATTCTTCTTCTCACACTGTACGACCCGATGCTCTGATGCGATCTGACTGCTCACACTGTTCGTCTATGTACGACACACATGGATGTATTATGAGAACTTATAATATAATAAAGTCTTATATTACATCCATGATGACACATCTTGTATCTGGAGATGGACGTTTAAAGTAGTAGTAGAAGGAGAAGAAGTGGGAAGTGGTCGGGTGCTCACAGATGTGAATGAATAACAACAAAAATGCATTGCCTGAATGGGCTCCACTGGGCCTGCCACAGCTCAGCAAGTTGACTCTCAATTGCTTGGGTCCAGGTCCGCTGTGATGCCATGCTGCTCCATCTTGTGTATTTGTTTTCTCTTCCGTAGATCTATGTTTGCGCATGTGTAGTGTGACATAGCCTAACGAGGGCCGACCAGGATTTCAAACAGGTTTCAATTTCATCCGATCCATCGGGAGGTGGTCGTGAGGTGTTAATTGCTTCTCTTTACCTCGTGTATACTACACGATGTGAGACGCACAATTGAGCCAAAACTCGGTCCGATCCCCAAAATAGTTGTGCATGTGAAAAATCGTGTCAAAAAGGGCCAAAAATCAGACAGTGGATGCCTGGCTTTAGGAGGAGTGGTTAGCAAGTTGCTGAATTTGAAATTTTAGGGCCCCACTTCAAAAGAACTGAAATATCCCTTTAATCACCATCATTTTGGAGATAACAGACAATATATTCAATTGAGAATTCATTGGTTTGCATTTTATGTTGAAGAATAAAATTTTAAAATCATGTATGCATGTGTTCCCATTTGCAAAATGTGTCAGGGCTTGCCAAACGAGTATATTGGCTTTAACTTTGTATGAAAGAATGATGCTGAGTCACATTGTCTTATCTATCTATCTATCTATCTATCTATCTATCTATCTATCTATCTATCTATCTATCTATCTATCTATCTATCTATCTATCTATCTATCTATCCAAATGTGTGTATGTATATGAGCTCGTCTGAATTCACATCAGTCCTTGTCATGCCATTCAGTGGCAAACATAAGATGATATGGAGTCTTGTTCACTTTCTTCTTTTTGGCTTTTGCACTCTGGTAAAAACAAGCCTGCTTTAAAACTTAAAAGCTCTAAAGACGGGGTCACTGCTGGCTGTCCTTGGATGACTTCCAGAAAAAATGATTCCTAGAAGGTTCTTCACACATAAGACACTCTCTCTTAGTGTCTTTCACCCCACTCTATTCTTCAAAGTGACCTTTATGTCTCACCTCTCCTTATTTCCCGTGAGATAAACGTCACTCTACCCCCTCATTCCGTGTTTTCACAGCCATGCTCTGGATTACACGGACTCCTCATCCTTACAGTAAACAGCACACAGAGGCACAGATGCTCACACAAAAACACACATCCATCAGAGTGAGTAATCTTTGGTGTGCAAACAGCAGATGAGGGTGACTCCTGTCATTGTCCTGAAGGAGCAATTGATTCACCTGCACCATAACATATTTCACTACCTGCAGTGTTAAGGCAGGGATTAGTTAATCACTCAACTTGACTTCCATTTTTATTATGCCTCTGTCAGGTTGATGGACAAAGAAATCTGAATATAAGCCTTTAAACTGTGGGACGGTTGTGCAAAGACTGATGTTGTTGCTACCTTATTCATGGACCTTAAAAAATATTGTATGAGGCTCAAATGATGTAAGCTGTTTGTTTAGTAGAGAGAGCTTTGGAGTCCAATCCGAGGCAGCTGCCATGTTCAACAAACAAGAAGAAACTATAGAGATGGAGTAGAGGCAGGTCCCACACTACAGCCTGTTTTAACGTTTGGCCCATCTGTGGCTGATTTTTGCTCCACACAGCCCTAAAATTTAAACAGATGCAGACGACAACAAGACTAAAAATGCACAAATTTGTTGTCTGTCAACAGCCAATAGATGAAGACAATGAGAAGAAAGTGAACATTGTGGAGCCACTGAAATATGAACATCTGTATGACTCTTCAATGAAAGAATACTGTAACATGAGTAAACGCTGTGCTTCCTCTACACGGTTCTATACTCGACAACGAACTTTATTCTATTCTTCTTTTTTTTTTCTTTGCCAGAACTAGCAACAAAAAACTTTCCTCTTTTATGACTTCATGTAAACTGTACTACAGATGTGACTTTTTTGAGGACACTGCGCCCTACAGTTTGGGGAGAATATCTACACAGATAAAGAAAACATTGAGAGTTTCATTGCCATGAGGCCCAAACAAGTTTGTGGCAGCTTGTCTGTGCATGTTGAAATTAAAACTGAGCCTTAAGCCCCTAAACACTCTGCTGAAGTGCAAAACAAAAATATGAGATTACTAAAAATACATTTAAAAATCAGAATATAAAAAGAAAAAAAAATCACAAATAATAAAAAAAATTAAAAAATGTAACACTAAGCTAAGAATGATGAAATGTCAAAGATCAAATTTAAAAAAGATCAACAACAAATATTAACAAATCACAACAACAGCAACAGTAACTACAACAAATAGTAAAAAAAAACAATGGATACCACAACAATGAAAAAAAGTTAAAGGGACAGTCACAAAAAGTAAAAATAGAAACAAACAAAAGCACAACATTTAAAGCACACAAAATTTAAAGCAAAAAAAATAAATTAAGCAAGAATAGAAACATTAAACAACACAGACGTAGCAGGAAACAACAATTAATAAGAAGCTAAATAAATAACACATATTGCATGTAAGCAAATCAGCAGTTGGAAGAGACAACAAATGAAAAATACAAAAACATAAAGCAACACTTAAAAAGAAAACACCAAAACATAAGCACAAACACAAAATTACAGTAACATAAAGAGACAAATAACATAAAAAACATAACAATAAAAAAAAAAAACACAAATAAGAAAATATTAAATTAAAAAATATTGAGGAAAGCAAAAACTAGAACAACAATATCACGGGTCTTGACCCCACATTTTATCAAAACAAAACTAGAATAGCACTCGGAGAGCGCAGACCTCCGCCAGAGCCACAGTTCTCACCCATATTGTGATTTTGACCATAAATATTAGTCTTTCCTTCATTTCATCGAAATTTTTAGATTCTTTGACCATAAAAACATGCCATTAGCAATTGGATTCATAATGATATCTATTGTAGTTCAGTAGTTATTCACAAAAATCACATTTTTTCGTCATGGCAGCCAGACGCTGATCCAGATCAACACCAAAATCGAATCAGTTCTTCCTTCTCCCATGCTGAACATTTCATCAAAATCCATCCATAACTTTTTGAGTTATTTTGTTCACAGACAGACGGATGGACGGACGGTTATGGTATTAAATTTTAGAATTCTAACACCAATTGATGGAAAGCTGTGCTTAGTTTAGCTTTTCATGGTATTTTTTAATTCATTACTCGGGTTTTGTGTAATAGGTGATCAAGAGCAGTGCTGTCAACAGGCAATCAGTCACAGCTGTGATTTTTGAAAACTTTAAGTTCACAAAGCACATGCACACAAAACAGCTACTCACTCGCATGAACCTGAGTTAATGCTGTCATTCATGATCTCATGTCCATCAGTATGCTTTACCTAACTATCAGACATTTGTTGTGACCAAAGAGGTCAGAGCTATCAGCTGCTTTGAATCAGCAGCCAGGCCTGTTGAATGATGCCCTGATGATGATACATCAGCAGAGAAATTAAAAAGAGGGCTGCTCAGTTAAATAATGTCTTTTGAAATTACAAGACAAATACTGAGAAGTATTTTTAAAGCTCTTTCTCAGTTTATATGAGTGCTAATACCTATTACTTCATTAAACACAAAAAAGTGTTTTATTAGAGAATGTATTCTTATTGTCCCTTCTTATAACAAATATGTGCTTGCACTGTGGATGAAACATCTGAGAAACTTTTCTGTATATCCTCACATGAGCTTTGTAGCTGTTTTTCTAAATAAATCTTATTTGGGGAGGAAATATACAGATTTTTTTTTTTATTATTTACAAAATGATTTTCATGTTTTGTTAAGCCATTTGATAGAAACTATTTTGGCTCCTCTGTTTCTTCACACCTTGTATGTTGTTCGCACAAGGATATTGTGCTGACAAAGAGCAGAAACTTGTACACTTCGTCAATAAATGTAGTTTACAGCTTTACTTAATACACAGGCTGCATTCACACTGCAGCACTTAATGGTCAATCCCGATTAATTGCTCGAATGTGATTTTTTTTCGTTTGGCTGTTCAGAATACACCTGTAAATGTGGCCTGACTACAGAGTGTGATGTGAACAGCTCATGCTTCAGAAGTGACAGGCATGCTCAGTTGAACATTAATGACATCACGCACAGCACAGTGTGATGAGGGGCAACAAACACAGAGCAAAACTGTGCTTCACAATGCTAAAGAAGTTTGTTCCCATAATGCAGTACCTGATGTAACCTAAGCTCACCTTGAGTGAGCTCTTATTAAAGTATTTATGGCTATATTTTATTTGTTATGAATCTAAAGGCAGCCGCAATTTCCCGCCCATGGCAGATCACTGCTGGAGATCCAGACATCTCAGAGCCAAAGCATGCTGAACAGGTGAACAAAGAGGCAAAAAGGTTTCTTAGTTTGTCTGAGAGAAGAACAGACAGGAGCAGACTGTTCTCTGACTGATGTTCTTGTAGAAACATACAGCAGCGCATAAATACACACGGATGAGATGGACAGCAGTGGCTCATCAGTGTCTCCACGTCCTGTAAACTGTTATTATAGCCTGATAAATCCATTCAAAAGTTGGTGCAGTGTTAGTAAACTAAGTTTATCAGATATAATACAAACATATGATTCATTCACGTTTATTGTTTATCGTGCATGTAATGGAGACACTTTCTCTCATCACTCCTCCCCTTATGCATTGTTTAATCATTCTTGTAGATGGAAAATCAACTAAAACTCTTTATATAAGGAAAAAATGCATACACTTTATAATAATCATGTCTATATTAACCTCTGAATATGTTTTGTCCATGAAGTGACTTTGAAAACATTTGTCCCATGTACAACCCCAAAACCAGTGAAGTTGGCACGTTGTGTAAATTGTAAATAAAAACAGAATACCATGATTTGCAAATCCCTTTCAACCTATATTCCATTGAATACACAGCAAAGACAAGATACTTAACGTTTAAACTGGTAAACTTTGTTATTTTTTGCAGATATTAGCTCATTTGGAATTTGATGTCTGCAACATGTTTCAAAAAAGCTGGCACAAGTGGCAAAAAAGACTGAGAAAGTTAAGGAATGCTCATCAAGCACTTACTTGGAACATCCCACAGGTGAACAGGCTAATTGGGAACAGGTGGGTGCCATGATTGGGTATAAAAGCAGCTTCCCTGAAATGCTCAGTCATTCACAAACAAGGATGGGGCAAGGGTCACCACTTTGTGAACAAATGCGTGAGCAAATTGTTGAACAGTTTAAGAACAACATTTCTCAATGAGCTATTGCAAGGAATTTAGGGATTTCATCATCTACGG
Organism: Scarus forsteni; assembly: GCA_036419115.1. Lineage (NCBI taxonomy): Eukaryota > Metazoa > Chordata > Actinopteri > Labriformes > Labridae > Scarus > Scarus forsteni. Next base: position 8,701,750 of record JAZDUH010000049.1, read on the forward strand.
TCGGTAATATCATCAAAAGGTTCAGAGAATCTGGAGAAATTACTTCACGTAAGCGAAAAGGCTGAAAACCAACATTGACTGCCCGTGACTTTTGATCTCTCAGGCGGTCCTGCATCTAAAACCGGCATCACTGTGTAAAGGATATCACCACATGGGCTCAGGAACACTTCAGAAAACCACTGTCAGTAACTACAGTTCGTCGCTACATCTGTAAGTGCAAGTTAAAACTCTACTATGCAAAGCCAAAGCCATTTATCAACAACACCCAGAAACGCCGCCGGCTTCACTGGGCCCGAGTTCATCTAAGATGGACTGATGCAAAGTGGAAAAGTGTTCTGTGGTCTGACGAGTCCACATTTCTAATTGTTTTTGGAAACTGTGGTCGTCGTGTCCTCCAGACCAAAGAGGAAAAGAACCATCCGGACTGTTATAGGCACAAAGTTCAAAAGCCAGCATCTGTGATGGTATGGGGGTGTATTAGTGCCCAAGGCATGGGTAACTTACACATAAGTGAAGGCACCATTAATGCTGAAAGGTACATACAGGTTTTGGAGTAACATATGTTGCCATCCAAGCAACGCCTTTTTCATGGATGCCTCTGCTTATTTCAGCAAGACAATGCCAAGCCACATTCTGCACGTGTTACAACAGCGTGGCTTCATCGTAAAAGAGTGCGGGTACTAGACTGGCCTGCCTGTAGTCCAGACCTGTCCCCCATTGGAAATGTGTGGCACATTATAAAAAGTAAAATGCAACAACGGAGACCCTGGACTGTTGAACAACTTAAGCTGTACATCAAGCAGGAATGGGAAAGAATGCCACCCGAAAAGCTTCAAAAATTGGTCTCCTCAGTTCCCAAACGTTTACTGTGTGTTGTTAAAAGGAAAGGCGATGTAACACAGTGGTAAAAATGCCCCTGTGCCAACTTTTTTGCAATGTGTTGCTGCCATTAAATTCTAAGTTTATGATTATTTGCAAAAGAAAAAAAAGTTTCTCAGTTCGAACATTAAATATCTTGTCTTTGCTGTGTATTCAATTGAATATAAGTTGAAAGGGATTTGCAAATCATTGTATTCTGTTTTTATTTACGATTTACACAACGTGCCAACTTCACTGGTTTTGGGGTTGTAAACTGCTGCTCTGGAATAATGTCAGTCACATTGATTGTGAGCTGCTCTTCAGACCGCAGTTGCATTCAAGAAAATCTGATTTGTATCCAATTTAGTACCACATTTAAAAGTGGCCTGAATCTGATTTGAAAATGTCAGATTCAATGCGACTTGTGCTGTTCACACTGTCAGAAACAAAGCAGATACAGGTCACATTTGAGCCAAAAAATCAGATTCAGGTCACTTTTGACTGCAGTGTGAACGTAGCCATAGATACTTTAATGACAGCTGCTTTTGATTTCAATTTTTTTTCATTTTACATCATTTTAGAAGTATAAATGTTACAATTTTAAGTTTCCTGGTATTTTGAAACACTAGAAAGTTGATTGTTCACAGTACTGTATTTCTAGTTTCTCATAAAGCCATGAGAGCTAGGCACTTTGTTTGCAGGACGCTAATAAGGAATAATCCACCAATCAATGTGAAAAGTTAGACTCATTTGAAGAAAAAAAAGCAAATTGAAGGGGTTCTTGATCAAAATATTGCTGAGCAAAACCGTTTCTTTACAGTTTAGTGTCTGTCACTGGACTAAAGGAATAACAAAGTACTGTCAAATAATATTTATCTGCCATTTTCCGCATTAAATATAGAAAATGTACAACACTAATGCTATTCAGCACTTTACTTTAAAGTGAAGTTTGGATGTCTCATTAAACACATAATTCACAGAAAATTACTTTTCACATTTTTTTTATTTGACAATGGTTTTGTTTTTTCTTTACCTGCTGAACAGAACTGGTAATGCAAAGAAACATTTTCTGTGATTAATTTTTAAAGGACTATTGTAAACATGCATTGTGTTTGTTTTATAGGTGGCTGATCAAACTTTTTCAGTGTAGCAAACAGCAGTTTGGTGTTTAGGTTTTTAGGAGTCATTCTCAGCACGGTGTGGCCATCGTCCTTTGCCTTCCTCATAACAGCCACTGAACATGCAGGTAGAAATTGATTAGTAGTGCTTTAACCTGGCATGTCAGACAGACAGTTTCATATATCCATGGAACTATGTCACTAATCGATCTGGGAAAGAGCCTTTCAAAAATGTTTTCAGTGGCAGAACCTTCAAAGAACAACAGTAGCTTATGATTGGACAATTGTTGGGCTTGTCACACTCTTAACAGACCAATCCATATCAAGTCACACTGCTACGTATAATGTAGCAGCTCGTGCTGTAGCTGTTAGCTCAAGCTGCCTTAGACTATCATCTTGCATCAATTGTATCACATAGATGTATCATTTATATGCCACGTGAACCTCGTCAACCTCCTAACCCACCAAAGTCTCCTGATAAACTTCTGAGGGGAGCATATTTCGCCGCGTATCATTGAGTCATCATGATGACCATAGACTAATCGGCATATCCATAGAGGATTTCTACGTCCTCTCCCAGTTTCCCAGCAGCGATCCCCAGTCTGGAGAAGAGGAAAAACGTGATTTCGTATAAGACAAGTTTCTAGTGACATTCTTTCCTCCTCTTTTAAAGAATAAATGGAGTCATTTTCTGATAAAAATCACAGATATTGCCTCATCCACAGAGACTGCTTCAAAAGCCAATACTGTTTTCAGACATGCTGTCACTTCCTGGTGTCATCCAGGGCCATAGCCAGGATTTTGGAATAGGTGAGGTCCATGATGTGCGAGCAAAGCGCGCGCCGAAATTTTTTTCGCTGTTTTTATTTTAATTTTAATATTATTTTTTTTTAGGCTACAAGTCACACAAGATGTTTATTGTTTAAATATTTTTCTGTGTTTTTCTGCTCTCCACTCTCCTCCGTGTGCCTCTGCTCCCCTTCCATCTTTGAATGACTCTCCTCTCTGTGCTTCACCTTACTTTCATATTCTCTCTTCCATCCTCCTTGGTTTCATGTTCCTCTTTGTCAATTTCTTTCTTTTTCTTTGCCAGAAATGCATCCAGTGTATTCTGTTTTAATCTCTTGGACATGTTTGCCCTGCTCTCTGTGGCTTGTTTTCTGTGGAATGGTTATATTAAAATTAATATGAGCTGAAAACAAAGCATGCGTCACGTGACTAGAGCTCCTTGAGTAGTCGCATAATCGTGACGCGTGCTCAGCCAGCTGATGAGCCAGGCGCTCATCAAAAAAAAAAAAAAGCGCCAGGCGTGCTCTCTGCTGTGGACAAACTGGCTTTGATCAGATGATTTGACAGGCCAAACTAGTGCCGAATTATCTAAAAACTATATATTGTGGTCACCTAGGTGTAGATGGGCAGGGATGTGGTCTACAAAGTGCTAACAATAAAAACACTCTAGTTTTTGAATGGGGTTTGGCACGCTGCCAAGCGCATCACAGGGCGCATTTGAGGGTATGTGCATCAGCTGATCAAACAGCTGTTCATCGCAACACGCACACAGGCACAAACAGAACACAAAGCCCATGGATGTTTACCACAATTTACAATTTACAAGAATGTTTCACAGAGAGGTTTCAAGTTTTTTTGAGTTTATGTTTTATTCAGTTGGGCATATTTGGAGGAAAAAAAAAAAAAAAAACTCAGAAAAAATAGGTGAGGTCCGGACCTCGCTGACCTCATTCCTGGCTACGGCCATGGTGTCATCATGTCCGTGGCTCCCACCTCTCTTCCCTGATTGGGCCATTAAGCATTCAGTCGAGTGAAGTCAATGGACAATGGAAGTTCGCAAGATAGACATGCAGGATTCCAGAATCAGGCAGGTCCGTCTGCTCTGCAAGGCGAGTAGTGTACCAATATACCACAGAGGTCATTACTCTAACCTCTGACTGTGGCTGCAGTGGCAAAGCTGCTTCATTAATCCCAGTAATTAAGACAGAAATCTTTTCTGGAGATCTCAAATACTACCAGTACCTGTCACCATTCAATGAAAAAGGTTTCACAATATTTTAGTATCTATGTTGTGAATACAAAGTTTGCGTACAGAGGGGCGCCAGTCTAATGGGAGGCAATGCAAGTCCTTAAACTTTTGCCCAGCATGTGACTTGAGGCATCTTTGGGATTGGCTGCTTCTACTTTGCCTGCAGGGCTCATGCATCAGACCAAGACTCCCCTGCACCAAAGAGCCGTAGGTTACTCGGTCCAGAGATCCATCAGAGGATTGCAGGAGAGGTGAGACTGCGTTGGAGAAAAAAATCAGCAAGAGGCTTTGCTACACTGAAGATTAGATTAGGATGTGTCTTACCTAGTAGACATTGCATAATTCAGGGACAAAATCTTCCATTTTATGTCACACAGGGCACTGAGCTATAGATTAGGAGCCAAAAAATGAGTTTGCCAAAGGATATAAAGTCTTACCTCTGTAGAACATTATCCTGTTGCAGACTTAAGTTCCAAAAATATCCATATAGTTTTTTTTTAATTCTTGCATATCTTTACAAATTGACAAAATCTATACATTACTTTGTTGAAAACATTATTTAAAGGGACCTTTGAAAAATATATTTTTAAAAATCCTGACACCGCAGGAAGAATGCACATTAATGAAGAATAAAAACAGATACAAACATACTCACATACTTATGATAGGACAAATTAATTTTAATGTTATACATGCTATACACAAGTGCATGCAGAAGTTGCAGAGGTTTATTGCACTGCTCACTAAATATCATTGTTACACTGTGTAAACACCTTTGAAAAATTCCAAAAAGAAGAATTGATAATGCTATCAAGTTATATGGTGCTATTTACTGGTTAAAATAATGGTTTATTTTTATCCTAAAAGTGTAAACAACACATTATTTACCTTTCAGTGTTTCACAGAGCTAATAACCCCACCCAAAAATTATTACATCTTACAAATGTTTGAAATAAACACTTTCAATTCAGTTATCTGTGCCCTATAGGATACTTTTCACTTTCAGTGAAATCTGTCTGAAAATAAACAGTATGTCAGTGTATGGATGTGACACTGACTTGCACCAGCTTGTACCATTGTGCACATTATCAAATCAATGAAAACAGACCAACAAAATGTATCATCCTGCCTCCAAATGTAGTTGTTCTATTGTTGCAACTTAACATGTGATATAAAATAATAAAGATAATATAAATTTGGTTTTTTTCATGCTGATTTCATTTAATTTGCTATCCTGCATTTGATTTCAGTTGTGTTTAAATATTTGTTGTAGTGTCTTCTCATTGATGTTATTCAATATTTTATTGTGTCAGTGTGACCTAGCAATGGGTTTTCATTTGTTTTTGTACTCTGTCAGTTTTCCTTGTGCATAAGCTGTTTGTAGTTTTGTTAACTAATTTGTTAAGTTTTCTGTTTCATTGTTGTGCTGTATTATCCGACTTTGTACTTTGCATTGAGCGGCCACTGTGTTATTTGTACAATAAAACTGAGATGGATGAGTACTACATATATATTTTCCTGGGCCCCTCCCTGAGACAAATATTTTTATTTTTTGTCTTTAACCAGGGTGCTTTTTAACTGCAGCAGTGAAGGTATATTTACCTCGGCAGTAAAAAACAAGGAGATTATAATGTATGTTACTACAGCTGCTTTCAACACTGGAGGTTGCTGCTTGGTCCTGCTGGACAGATTAGATCCCTTACCTCTCCTCCCATTGGCTTTAATTAACAGCAACACCTACAAAAACTCATTCACAGCTGCACTTTACACACGGACTGTGCTGAGAAGATGTGTTCAAGGGCCCTAATTATATAATCACCATGGAGGGAGATCAGTGTTTTTATCATCACTACTGTCACTGCTGTTGTTGTGAAGTTTAACAGCAGGCTGACTAGCAGGGCCTCAGGCCGTGAACAGACCTTATCACACCCAGGGCCCTATAGTGTCCACTAGCATACTGGGCATTATGAACAGAGGACTTTGACTTGAGCTGTGCTCTGATCCTTGTCTCAAATCCACTGAGCAGCAGAGTCAACAGGCGATGGGAGCCGCGATAGCCAACTATGGGGAGTGTCAACAGGCCACTGGGCTCTGGATAAAAGCTCTGTTTGTTTGGGGAGGCTGATCCCCTCTCTATTCATCTGGTCTTGGCCTTTATTCTACACTATTTCGAACCCTTGGCCGAACACCACAGATTACGTCTGATCTCACAGGTATTTCAGGTCAACATCATCCCACTGCTGGAGAATAAAGCTGATATTCTCTCCTGCCTCAATCACACGCCCTCTGGCTCTCCCACACTCTCTCGTTCAGTCATTTTCATCCTCTTCTGTGCCTCGTACCGACCCAGCTGATTAACATTTTCAACGTAAATGCATGTTGTTCTAACAACACAGAGTGGCGAGTGCTTGAGATGTAATTAGAATTAAGGATATTGATCACACAAGGCCAGGCGGTGGCGTTATAAATAATAGCTAACATGAATAAGTGAAAGCGATAGGTGAGCTCTTAGTGATTTATGTACAGACTCCCATGGTCCGCAGCATAAATCACCAACAGCCATGTTCTTATTGAGTTATGAAGCCCCAGTTGCAGCAGAATAATGGCCAACTGTGTGTCTTGTGCTTGTCTGTTCAATCCATAAGATTACACCCTTGAACCAACATGTAAGCACAGCTGGAGACTGCTGTTTGAATCAGTTTGTGGTACTGTGTTGTACATTTTTCAGACTTAATATTCCAAAAGACCACACAACATGAGTATTACTCAAAGAAAATACATGTTCTGGTTTATGTACTTATAGCAGTTAGGAACTTTCTATTGAGCTGTAGTATGATGTGCCAGGCATAATCTTTTGGCATCAGAATGACAATGAAACTATAATAATAAATTCACTGGATCTCATTCAACCACCCTTGTTGTAGTATACTGGGAATTTCCACACAATTATTATGTATGTCACTTTGATAGTAGGATCTGTTGCCTTTTCTGATGATTGTTAACAATAAATCATAATACTCATGGATCTGTTGGCTTCAGTCTTAGTCACTGTTTAAAGATTTCACATTTTCCATGAGGACATCCACATTCAGCATCAGCAAACACAAATTAAAACACAACAACCTAAGGCTCCTACAAGTTCCATGATAGAAAAAGACAACAATTCCACCTGTACTCCTTGCTTTCTATAATTACCAAATTCCACCCATGAACAAATATTTACTCAGTTAATGTCCAGGTTATGACCTGATAAATATATGGAGAAGGCTTTTTTTTTTTTGCTTAATCCTCCTATTGTCCTCAAATTTTATTTACACATTTTACCCTTGGGGTCAAGCCCTAATGATTTTGGTGATGATAGGAACTTTCCTGTAGCACCACTATCAGGTCAACCTTTCAGTTCAAGAGTTAGTCTGTCCTGAAAATCTTTCATTCACATTTTTCAAATTTGGGGTGCACATTCGTCTCTTGCAGAAAATGAACCATATTGATCAATGTTTTTTGGCCCACCTTTCATTTCAGAAAGTTATTTATTTACTCATTTTCTTCTTCTTTTTTTAAACACATTTGTGGTTCAACACTTTTTGTTATTCTAAGACTTGAAATGTCTTCAGAGACTTCAAGGGGGGAACCCTATTTCTTCTTAGACCTCAATGCCCCTAATGACCCCTCATAGCTTTTTCAGTAACCATGAACACAAGGTTACTAACAGTTGGTGTCTATGTCCTGAGCTTACAATGGAAACACAAGTCATTCAGCCAGGAATAAATTAAAAAGTGTCTGAACTTACCGAACTTAGTGTCTGAATGACCCGAACCTATTGGTTCTTTCCCTTACAAAATCTGTTAGCACCTCTGTGACCAAATGCTGTTGAGGGATAGAAGCATCCCTCTCAGCTCGCTCAGACAATCTCACCGGCCTGAAGGAGGAAATAACTGAACTCCTGTTTGAGTTAGCTAGGATGGTGGAGGTGCATGGTATACTTCAAGATACTGTGGAGGACCTGATTTCTTCTTCAAAGTGTCAGAACCTTGGAGTGATTGGTCTCCCTCTGGGTATTAAGGCAATGATCCGAGACAATTCATGGAGATTTATTCAAAGAGGCAGCAGGGGACACTCTATCATATTCCTGCCCTGGGCTTGACCAGGCCAATTGCAGATTCAGACCCGAGCCCACCAAGGGTCTGGCCCTGACAAAGTGTGTTTTCATTGCAACAAAAGAGCATTACAGAGGTATGAAGGAGCATTCACAGTATCACTAATTTGCCTGAGTATGGTTATATCTTTATGGTTTCCATTTCATTGAGGCAGGGTTGTATCTACGGTGTGTCACACATTTCAGAACTCCAAATAACTCCTTTAATTTTTAAGGTCACCTGCAAGTATGATGTAAACATCCAGCCTCCCTATGTATAATACAGACTTTTTTGTCCTGTAGACTTTCCGGTAAAACTTTCTGTTAGAATGCTCATTTGTTTCCTCAACTTACAATTTTGATTTCTGTAAAAGCAAATGTTCAATAAATATTCAAGATTCACTAAGTATCTTTGATGCAGCCGTACTTAATCCCAGTTTGAGACGGTCATTAGCACTTCTTTGAGGCCCGTTTGCCCTCCTAGATCTGTCCTGATTGGTCAACCAGTCTGCCCTGTGCCTCTGGTAATATTTAACTAGCCAATTGGCTTAAACTGCTGACAAAACAATGGTAAACTAGAAAGCACTCGGAGAGCGCAGACCTCCGCCAGTCCTCCTCAGTCCTCAGCCATATTGTCATTTTGACCATAAATATTACTCCTACCTTAATTTCATCTAAATATTTAGATTCCTTTACCATGAAAACACACAATTAGCAATTGGATTCGTAGTGATATCTATTTTAGTTCAGTAGTTATTCACAGAAATCACATTTTTCGCCATGGCGGCCAGACGCTGATCCGGATCAACACCAAAATCGAATCAGTTCTTCCTTTTACCATGCTGAACATTTCCTGAAAATTTCATCCAAATCCGTCCATGACTTTTTGAGTTATTTTGTTCACAGACGGACGGACGGACAGATGGACAAACTCTCCCAAAAACATAACCTCCTTGGCGGAGGTAAAAATGTGTTCACTTGTTCATTGTAAGTGAACGAGTGAACACTTGGGAGGGAATGAGCTGTTTTATGAACTGGTCACCAGGAAATCTCTTGGCTGACACATATAACCAGACCACCACTTTCACAATTGATGTGTTTCTGTTTTTATCATTTACTGACATTTTTTTGTGTGTTTTATGGCTATGTTCTTGCCAGCAGTCTGACTGTTAGCATAAACACTTCCAAAGTTATTAAATCATTTTGATGAAATTTTCAGAAAGTATTGGTCATTGCACATGGAAGAAGTGATCTGATTTTGATGGTGATCAAAATCTAAATGTAGATCCAGAAATGTTTTTAAGGATTCATAATATTTTGAAATAGGGCAGTTATCCAAAGTTTAGCTAATTACTCAAAATGTGGATTGTGGATTTTGATGACATTTTCATGGAATGTTGATCATGGCACAAGGAAGAAGTTCTTCACTTCTAGTGGTGATCTGTTTTCCACATTTTTGACAATAACTCAGCCAGCAGTATTTGATAAAAACCTGGGTGAAGATTGTGCTTTCTGAGCACTATTAGTTTTGGTTGTTATTACCTTCGCCAAGGAGGATATGTTTGTTTGTCTCATTGTCTGTTTGTTTGTTAAAAGAATTATGGAAAAGCAACAGGAAAAAATTGCTGAAGAGTTTCCAAGAGTTTTTGGTAATGACTCAACTTAAGAATGATTACATTTTTGTGGTGATTAAGATATCCACATTTAGTTAATAATTGTTTTGCTCAATAGTTGTCTAAGTTATAATATCAACATGATTCCAAGTGCTAGGTGTGGGTTTTCAGGGTCAAGGAACCCTATTATGATGGTAACTTTATCAAGGATTGCTAATAGATGCGACAGCAATTTGTGAGGCCCCTTGAAAGGGGGTTTGCACTTTCTGAGTATTTTCTAGTTCCTGTATTAGTTTGTGTTTTCTTTATACGTTGTTGTGTTTTTCATTAAGTGTAATTTAATTGGCAGTTGTGTTGTCCTACGTTACTTCGTCCTACTATTGCTGTAATTTCTTTGTTTTTTTGTATCTTGTTGTTACTTTTTTTTTGTTGAGATTCTTTATTTGCTCTGGTCTTTTCTGTGATTTATTGTGTTTTTTATGTTTCTTTTTGTGTTATAATTTGATGTAGAGTTTTTGATTCTTCATTTGTTGTTGTGTTTTCTTCCGTCTGTTTCCTGAGGCCCAGCATTCATTTTAAAACTTATGAATATTAGTTAAGCTGATTGCCTATGTGTTTTTATCATAAAAGTTGCATGAGGCTTTTATAAACCAAGATGACCAGAGTTGTGAAATAGAGGTGAAAACTTTTCAGGGCAAGTCATTATCTTCGCATTTAGCTAGCAGAACCTTTGCACAGTCTGTCTTTCGGTGTTATTTTTATAAGTTATCAAAAGTTGTGTGAAGAATCTAGTGAAGTAAGTGCTGAAGGTTGATCGACGGTCACAGCAGACTACTGACAAGGTCACTGTATGTACAGCCAAAAAGTTGTTTAGTTGTTATAGAAGTGAGAAGCATTGAGTACAGCAGAGTTCAAATGCATGTAAGCAGAGAAGTCCATTAAAGTCCAGAACCACCATGTGGGGAAGCACTCTGCCATGACAGCTTAAGTCTCTTAGTTTTAGTAATGACTACAGATCTGTACTTAACATAACCATGTAAAGCCAGCTGCTTACACCTACCCAGACATTAAAAATTTAAATAAATTCACAAGTTGTGAATAAAGCACAGTTGTAAAATGTCTTAACATATCCCGTTTAAACTAGAACTGCATATTATTAGATGAGGTTTTGAACCTATTAAGAGTTTAGATTGCTATTACAACCTTGTTATGCCTTTGGACAGAGGCATGTGTTTACAGTTGGCAGGCATCTCGTTAGAGGCCGCTCAGTTTGCGTTGTATCCTTCACACCCTCCTCCTAAGTGACACTAAGCCTCAGCAACAGGGGAGGCTTTTAACAAGCCCCATGAACAGCCATTACCCTGAGTCTCTTAAGTGCTGTCTGTATGGTGCGCTGTCAGATCAGTATCCCCCCTCTGCTACTGTGTGGCTGCGATGAGCAGGGAGAGGGAGATTCCATCCAACCTGATCAAGCATGGGGAGGAGATCAAACAGCGCTTTGGACAACACACATCACAAGTAAACATGAACCAAAACAGAGTGGTGCTTTTGGGCAAGTGTGCCTGGATGTTTCTGTGTTGGTTTAAAGGTGGTGATGTTATCTGTCTTTTGCGAGAAGAACTCTGTTTCTGCTCTGAGCAAACACAGCAGTGCAGGGTGGCTCAGGTCAATGTTGACTGATCCTCTCCTAATCTGACAATGTGTTCCAGTGACATAATAACTTGTGGGGTGTCCTCTAATAAGGGTATCAGTTCTTCAATCTAATTTGAATAGTGAAAAAAAATACTTTCAAGAAGAAAGATCACGGTTGTTTTTTGGCAGAGCCTCTAAAAAAACTTAAGGTTGAACATAAATGGTAAATGGTCTTGGATTTATCAAGTCTTGCTGACAACGCTAAGGGTTTCTCAGTGGGATCTACTTTGGAGTCTTGTGTCTTCTCCAAGACACATCATCAGGTGACAGGTGACTCTCATTGAACTTGATGCCTGACCTTTTACCTTTTAAAGCTATGGTCTACGATTTGGAAGCTTTGTACATTTTAATAACACCGTTTATAAGGCTGTTATGGTCCTATGGTCCTATCTACACAGTATAAAGACCAAAAAGAACGAAAAAAATCCATTCAGTATCTCCACTGAAAAGCTGCATACTAGCTGACCAATCAAGCCTAGAAGGCAGTAAGGTTCAATTGGTCCGTGAGTTGGTCCGTGAGTCCATCCAATCCCCTGTCTCTCTCACTACGCAGCGTCATGCGTAGTGCGTCATGGTCCCGTCTCCTCCCCTCTACCTCCGGTGAGCAGCTAGCAGCGTTAGCTACTGAACTATCATGGAGCCGGAAAAGCCTAGCGCCAAAACCGGGAAGCCGCTTCCCTCTCCCGCGGGGCCCAACGGAGCTCTGCCCGCGGGTCAAGGCCTGTTAGCGGGCTAATGGCTAACGAATGGCCTCAGCCGGCCGTCAGACCTTCAGCATCGGCCGTTTCGCCCCTGGTTGATCAGGTAATGGCTTTGTTTACTACAGTGGGAGATGTCTGCTGAATAACTCTGGTTAGTCTGTGCCTGGCCTGGCTAATGACTTGTAGCAGAGCAGGTTAGCCTGTTAGCCGCTAATCGTTAGCACTGTAAGCTGAGCTGGGAAGGACAGGCTGAGAAAGATAAATCCTCCCCCACAATCGGCTCCGCTCTGGCGGCGCCAGACCCGCATTGCCGCCGGTCCAATTGAAATGGCTACCGCTGTGTGTTACAAGGGGGATGTCTGTCGTGTTTGATACTTTCAGTTGAGCTGAGCTGTTTTTGATTGAGTTTGCTGCTGATATATTATGCTAGTCGCTCGTAGCTCAGTCCGAGGGGGCTTATATGAGGCGCCACGAGCTGGGGGCGGGATCTTGGAACACGGAGGGGAGAGGTGAGGGAAGGGGGGGCAGGCTGCGGTTTCAAATCGTAGACCACAGCTTTAAGTGTAATTCATTTATTGTTTGCAAATATAAAAGGCCCCTCTAAAACTGTACCTGTTATTGCTCCCTGTTCAAAATGTAGAATTTTTGCAAAATTTGAAGAAAATAGTCTAAATACTCCAAAATATTCTAGTACTCTATTGCCTTAACAAGCAAATGGCAACAAAGAACAGTCTTTTAACTTTGACCCAAAGAATGATATCACTTGGTAAAGATAAAAAGATTCAATGGCCTTGGTCTTTGACTTACAAAATCTAATTTATTTGTTAATTTGTAGTGGTAGACATCTATGAAAAGTTTAAAGAAAATCCCTCAAAGTGCTCTTGTGTCATCATGTTTTCACGATCATGATTTACGAGCAACAGATTATAATAGAAATCTATGACCTTGACTTTGAAATTTGACCATGGCAAACTGGTCACTTTGTCTTCAAATCAAAGTTAACATCCATCCTAAGTTTGATGAAAATTCTATCCAGGAATTTCCACTCACTAGTAAAAGATGACTATAGCTTCACCCTGACCATTGACTCACAACCTTCTCATGCCTCTGCCTTAGCTGCCAACAGCAGTTAGGGCTGCCCTTTGACCTTGTGATGTTCATTGCCAGAGGTGTGGACTCGAGTCATGTGACTTAGACTCGAGTCAGACTCAAGTCACAATTGACTTGATGACTTGGACTCAACTTGACAATATCATCAAAGACTTGCAACTCGACTTGGACTTTGACATCTATGACTCGGGACTTGACTCTGACTTTAGTCTGATGACTTGAAAATACTTGAAATTTTCAGTAAGACTGTTGAATGAAATGTGCTCCCATTCAAAGTATTCAATGAAGTGACTGATTTTGTCATTTCCAGCAAGACAATATTTTTTTCCCACAGGATCTGCCCCATTGAATGCATCTATTAACATCCAATCAGGGTTTAGAAGAATAAACAAATATGGTGTGGATTACACAGTTACTTCCCTGAGCACAAGACTGCAGGAGTGCGGGAACAACCCAGAGATGCAGAACCATGCTACCAAGGATAATTTCATTTGCATTCACAAACTATGATGTCATAAACAAAAAACAAATTGCCATTAGCAAAACCTGCAGCGTGGGAATAACAGATGGAGAGCTGGCGACGATCCTTTAGGGTAACTTTAGCTTGGCATCCGTTATATGCGACAACGGTATATGTCGCTTGTAAACTTGCCATGGCTAAAAACTGAAACTGACGTTAGCTGAAAATACTTGTAGAGTTAAGGCCCAGGGAGACCAAGTGTCCTGTTTTCCCATGACATGTCCTGTTCTCATGTCCTGCCCTGACTGTCCTGGTTGTTTTTTATAAAGTGACGAAACTGTCCTGGTTTTTATTGGGGTTTTTTATTTGGTCAACAGTGCTTATGGCTTGGAAGGACTTGAAATTTTTAAGCCTATAACTTCAGACCTGACTTGACTTGTCTTTACTTGAGACTTGACTCGAGACTCGGGTTAAAGACTTGAGACTTACTTGAGACTTGCAAAACAATGACTTTCTCCCACCTCTGTTCATTACATGTATACATATATATGTATGTGAATGTAAATTGGAAGTACAGATTTTAGTCCTGTCATTATTATTTTTATCAGAGTTTAATTCAGATTATTTTTGTGCATTTAAACATAACTAATATGTCAAGGGACAGTTAAATGTTGTTACAGTTGTAAACAAAAGCTTTTGAGGATATTGCTGTTGGACAGTAACAAGTTACCTGTGGTACATTAGTGTTTTATTACTTTGAAGTAACTATATGAGTTTGGAAATTAACACGTCTAGAACAGTAACCCTACTTTAATCACCAGTCAAAGCTATGATTAGTTACTTAGTTTATAATTTTCTTGGTTGGCTGCTGTCATTAGTTATATTACTTGCAGTGACTTTTCAAAAAGGTCATTACAGCAAGGAGGGTGAGAGTAGAAGAGGAAGCTGTGCTTAATCAACTCAAAGTGTTTTTATATTTGAGTTAAAGTCCATTAAAGTTTCAGAGGACACTTTTACTGTAGAAAACTTTCCTTTAAACCTGTTGTACATCAGTTCTTAAAGAGCACATATTTTGCTTTTGAGTGATTTTGCCCTTTGGTGAGTCTTGCCTCCGGATGATAAAGCACTTCCATGAACAAGACAAAAAAGTCTGCTGCATCAGGACTCCTCCCTCTCCCCCTTTTCATTGTGCCAGCATCTGCCTAAAATGTCTTGTTTCTCTTGTCCTTCAAAACAGTGTGGTGTCCTGCCATTGTCTGGTTGTTATTTTAAACTTAAATCTAATTGCCTGCTCCCAAACCGACCAGTTACCTCAGAGTTGATCTGTAAACCGATCAGAGTGAATTGGGACCACATTTGGAAGGATACCTTGAGGAGGAAGGAGCTGTAACAGTGTGTTTCAGACAGAGGGGGAATACAGTAGTATCCTCAAGGGTACTTTGAAAATAAAAAAAACATAGAAGTTTGTTCTTGGACATCAGTGGTTGTGTACACATTCTAGCAGTCATAAAATAGATAAACAAATCTGATGTGAGGCAAAATATGATCTCTTTAAAACCCCAGTCACACATTCCTGTTTCTCATGGCGATTGTGCACGATTGTCATAATCCTGATAAAATGTGCTTTGGTCGTGGTGCATGCGCTACTTGGTCTGAATCCGCATTGTATAGTCGCGGATGAGCGGTGGGGAACGTGGACGGGTTTTGAACTGTTCAAAACTGTCGTGGAGAATCGCTGCTCTCAGTACAGCAGGGTGAAGCCTAATGCAGTCGTAATGCTAAAGGTATTAGCGTGGCATGTACGGAGCTCAGTCGGGCTTATCGTGGCTCAATCCTGAAAGTTCTATGAGGACGACTGACAAGGATGTATCCGTTTGTGCCCTGACTGTGTCCCGTTCAAGACGGCCCAAGCGATGGGGCTCAGTTGGAGCTCAGTCGGGGCTTACGTGACATAAACTGGGCTCGAGGGCTGCTGACGTCGTGTCAGCAGGATGGAAATTCAAGGAATCCTCGTCATATCGCTGTATTAACCTAGCTGGAACGAGACGAACGCCCCCGAAGCGCTGTTGAAGTGCTGAAGCACTACTGACGGTGTATTTACGGAGTGTGTCCAAGGGTGAGACAGTCATTTCATCCTGTATCATAGTGATTACACCTGCCTTGTCAATCGTGTACAGTCGTGCACAGTCGCCATGAGAAATGGGAATGTGTGACTTAGGCATAACGACGGAGAAGTAATAACTGAATTAAAGTAACCAACAAGTAATGTAAAAAAAAAAAAAAACTATGCTATGATTCATCCATTATCTATCCCAATTAATTCTTCAGGGTGTTGGGGGAGCTGGAGGCTATCTCAGACAACATTGGGCAAAGGCAGGGTACACGCTGAACTGATCACCAGCTGATTGCAGGGCCATATTGTAAGACATACAACCAATCACGCAAACCAAGGTTATATTTTGGAGTCACCAAGTAACCTAAGGAACGTGTTTTGATCTGTGGGAAGCAGCCAGAGTCCCCGGAGAGGACCCACGCATGCACAGGAAGAACATGCAATTTCCACACAGAAAGGCCCTGATTTAACCCAGGGATCAAACCTGAGACTTTTTAAGGACTAATGATGATTGATAACTTATTTCAGTTTTTGATTTGCATACAATTCATCTGCATATCTTTTACAATTTGTTTGGAAAATGGTTTTGACATTCTGATTGTTGTATAATTGTGATGTAACTTTAACTAAAAAAAAAAAAATCAAAAAAACATATATCCTCAGTACCATAAGTGAAGACATGCGCTGATCAGAGGAGAAATGCTGCAAAAAATGCCTGCCCAAAATATTGACAGAAATTCTCTTAATATCTTTAATTTTAGCTGTCAAACCTCAATAAGTAAATCTTAAACCAGTCTCCCTCTAAACCCACCTTCAAACTCATATTTCCGTTCCTGTCAAGTTGACAGGCATTCAGCGTTAAAAAAAAGGAGTTGCCAAATTGCACATCATTAAATTCAACAAATTAATCATGATTTTCAGTGACAATGGTGTGGTGTAATAAAAGAAGACTGACAAACAAAGCTGGCCACATCACCACTTCTAAATTAATAGTGACTGACACCAGCACCCACACACTTAATTAATGGGAAACAAAACACAACAAGAACATCCATCTAGATAGGAGAAAACAAAGAACGGGTCGGCTTGAGTCATTCTGCTTTAGCTGCCCATTGACAGTGAAATGTAACACTGAGACTGATAGTGTATTCATATGTGTGTGTGTGTAATGGTGTGCTCAAACGTTGTTTTTCTGGCCTGCGATCTTTTAAGTAGACACCTTACACGCCCCGAGCCCCTGACATTGAGTTTATAAGCAGATATTATTTTTAGCAATGCTGTCATGTTTCCCCGAGTGACAGCTCCTAAAAGCTTCCACAGGCAAACCCATCTCCGTTTGCACTCTAAAGCCATGTCTTCTTAACAGCGATGACTGGGCTATTATCTTACAAGATGAAAGCTGACGCGCTGCTATGCTTTTCATTTCTGCAAACACCATCGTCTTAAAGCGGGGCTTTTTGATGTTTGATTTGTCCTCTTATTCCTGCCTGCCATGTGGCCACAGTCAATATTCGGCGATCATAATAATATCCGATTGTCGGATGTCAGAAGACCTTTTTTCTACCCCTTTTAAACCGCACTTCATGGTGAAAGGAATAGCACACAAAAGGACAGAGAGAGGGGAGGAAGAGGTCCGGCTAGCGTTTTAGAAAACCACTCCGGAGAAACGGGACACTCCAGGGCACTTTGTCACATCAATTAGGAATTCTATCCGGGCAATGGGATCATGGCCTGCAGGGCACTGGACAGGACAGCCATTATACATCTTGCTGCTGTGTGTGTCTGTGTGTCTTTGTGTACACAAGGAGAGAGGAAGAGCTCATCCTTTGAACTATCGACATTTACCCCGCTGACCCCTGGGAGAGCTAATTTTAGCCGGTGTTTCACAGTAGTTTTAATTGCCTCACATTGCTAATTTCCTCTTCAGTGACGATGAGCAGAGTGGTAGGTGTTCTCTTGTTCCTCTTCCTCTCTGCGTCTCTCTCTCTCACCAACAGTCAGTCATGCAGTCAGGCCTTGAGGCTGTCAGAGGGGGAACAAAGTGACTGGGTGATGAGCCAGACGCCCGTTGTCTGATCACATGGACTGATGCTGTGCCAGACACCACAGCCACTGACTCACTCGACAAGGTTCCCCTCGCAACACAGGAATGTACTCCCGACCTGGGCCTTTTGTACTTTTCCCGTCATCTTTCCACCCCCCTCCTCTCTCTCTCTCTGTCTGTTTCAATCTTTCTCATGTGCTGGCTCTTCTTTTACTCCCATCTGTCCCTGTCTGCTTTCTCTTTTTCTTTGCATTCCCAAACACTTGCTCACTGTTGTTTTCCTGCGTTATTTAAATGTAACAAAGGTGGGAGATGCACACCCTGCAGTCAGCCCTCTTCACTTTTTTGGTTTTTTAATTGTTCGTGAAGCAAGATGGTGGGTCTTCTGCTGTGAGTAACATTGCATTGACGAATATTACTGCTTAGAGGATCTGCATTTTGTAAAATGGCAGAATGTGAATTAGTGATGGGACAGATGCGAAGAAGCTGGTTTAAAGAGCAGGCTCATTTTTGTGAGCTCCCCTCTGTTTCATTCAATTTTTTTCAACCTAACAGCTGCACTGCACCACTGTATTTCTTTATAGCATCATACAAAGAGGAGTTTTGTACACAAGAAGACTTAACAAAGACATCCTCCAAGGCTTTGACAAAAATGTTGAACGACTTATGTCAAAAATGTGAAAACTGCCCTTTCTTGCACTGTCAACAAATCCTGAAAAACAAGTCCTGGATCCAGATTTGGACATGTTTTGCTTCCTGATAAGGCAGTCCTTCCTTGCACCATGAACATAAATCACTGAAAATGTCATCAAAATCTGATTAAAGCTTACAAAGTTACTCACAAAAATGGATAAAACTACCATATCATAACAACTATCACTCTAATTTTTGTCATTGATAGTTCCTGTTTACACCGTGTTGCTGTATTTGGAATCACTGTGTAGGGAATGTGGTGGATGAGTGCTTTTGTTTTATATATAGGCTATATACTGACATCTGTTAGTCCACATGAGCTAATAAGTCTTTTCAGTTTTGTGTCTTAATCCTTTAGAACAAGATTATTTACCTCAAAGGTAATTTATCAGTTATTAAGTGAAACATACTTTGTCATGTCCTTTCCTTCCATTAAAGTAGCAAGGAGAGGGAGTTTGTATTTGCTAAAATTGTGTAATTGTGTAATAGTGACCCCAAAAATATATATTTATTGTGCTACAGCTATAGAAGGAATTACCCTCCTCCTTTCATATCCAACAAATTTTTAGTTCCCAAAGTTAAAGTTAAAGTTGGAGTTAATCCTACAAGAATTTTAATTTTGTTTTTATTTAGTCATTTATTTATTTTATCTATCTATTTATTTGGAGGAAGGCCATCAAAGTCCCTGCACAGTAAAAAAAATATGCATGCATGGAGAGGGTGTGCAAACTCCACACAGACAGGCCCAATCAGACCGGGGAGTCAATCCAGCAACCTATTTGTTATGATGAAGATGTATTTACTGTTCAATGCCCATGCACTTGAGGTCTACTAAGCTTAGTAACAGTAAAGTAAGAACAGAGTCCTGGCTTTTGTCACGACATCTCTGACATTTTAGGTCAGTTCTTATTAAAACTGTGGAAAAATTTACATGAACATTTTTTTCAATTCCTGAATCTGCTCAACTGCCAGAGAGGGAGGAGAAAAGGTGTGAGTGGGTTTAACACAGCCAAGTGTTGTCTCCACCAGTCAAATGAATGCTTTTCCTTGCCTTTAAAATGCGCTGCGGGCGAGGTGCAGCCACTGATTGGTCTGACTGATCCTTGCCACGGCGGCCACAGTGGGCTAGAAAGACCTGGTAGCAGAGACAGTCAGAGCCGCTGTCACCGTTACAGCAACTGAGAGATGAGACACATGGGAGGCCATGAAGCGCATCACCGTGTGAGCCAGCTCCCGTGACAGATGTGATCTGTTCCTTTGTCATTAATAGGAGTACAAAATTAAGAGACAGACATTTAAATACAGCGGCATGCAGCAAGCATCATTGTGATCCACCTGCATTCCTAGTCTGTCATCGCCAAATAGCAGAACCTTTGGTTATATATCCTCTCCTGGTATCTCCTCCTTATCCTCCTTGCAATAAAGTACTACATCTTTTAGATCACATTAAGAATAAAGATTAAAACAGAGAAATATGGGCAATCAAAGGTAAATCCTTAAGACACCGAGTGACATACATGAACTTTCTCTCTTTTTTTCTTTGTCTTTTTTTTTCCTCTTTTATTCTGAATTTCATGAGATGAGAGAAGTAGGATATATACTCTGTATCGGATGATAAGGCTGTTTATTGTTGACTTGTAAAATGTGCATCACACTCCAGCTGCCGTCAGGTTAAGTTTTCATGATGTCAAACGGCTTTAATCCGACATCATATGTTACAGGACACTAATATAGATACAAATGTATATGCTGGTTCAGACGGTTGCATAAAATAGTGGTTGCTGTAATTGTTTATTGCATTAAAATGTGCCTGACAATCTGGAAACCTGCCTCTGAGGGTTTGGTGACGTGTGCACATGTGCGCCTGTCACCAAATTACAGCTGAAGAGGGTGTGCTTTGCCTGCGCTGAGAATAGACCAGGTTGGAGCTGGCGAGCTTTCAGCGCACCTTCCGCACAGTTTTTTGGCATGAAATTGTCACTGCGCCAACATTAATGTCGGCACCTCCCCCTGGTGTGCTGTCACACCCATGTTGGCGAAGACGGTCTACCAAATCACCAAACTGGAAGCGCACGGTCGTGTGCCGGACAAAATTTACACTGCGCGGGGTGCGTCAGGCTCTGAGCACCCTGCACCACCCTGCACTGCGCCACGAAATTAGGGCCTTTGGAGTTAGTGAAGAAAAATTGCAAATCTGCCCTATCTTGCAATTTTATCATATCTTCTTAAAATGTCTGGATCTCTACTCATTTTTTGATGACTAAAAACCCAGATATACTTTTTCTTTGTGCTTTACACATTTCCTTAAATTTTCATCAAAATCTATTCATAACTGATGAAGTTAATGAGAAATGTGGAAATGTGGAAGAGTTAAGAAATCATTGAAGAAATTCCAGGATCTGCATCCAGTTTTTAATTCACTACAAAATGGAATCATTCTGTTCTTCAATGAGCAACATTCTGTGAAACCTCCTCTAAATCAGTAAAGAACTCTTTAACTTGTTTTACTCACAGATAGATGGACAGATTCAAACAAACAAACAAAATGATGGACAAATGCCACCTTAACCATAATTTCTTTTAAGTAAAAATCACTGCATAAACTCCGATTTTGGCAAGTTTGTTTGTCTATTTTCAAGTCAGAAATATCTAAAAACTTCTTCTAATCCATATTCACTTAGCAAGTCAAGATAAATATCTTTCTACAAGGAATAAAAGGCAAAAATAAGATACTGAACTGTTTGAAATGGTAGCAAAATATCTGTCCATGAAACAAGCAAGTTTGACTCAGTTAGGGTCTTAAATTAATCTTTAAAATATGCTCTGGATTAAAAAAAAATCATTTAAAGACACCCGGTGAGTTAAATCTCATTGGCCTGTTGCTTAACCTGTAACAAGCAACTCAGGCTTGGTTTTATGTTTCGATATCATCAAATAAAACCTTAATTCAGAAATATGAGGAACTTATGGCTCAGAAAAGGTCTAGTGAGGTATTTTTTTGCCTTAATTTAGACAAATAATCTCACCCAGAAATGAGTTTTTGCAGTAAAAAGACTGAGGAGTGAAGAAAAACATGTTACAAGAGCCAAAGGTAAAAGTCAGTGGCACTAAAAGATCCGACTCTCATCACTGAGCTGAGCCAAAAGATCGAGTCACCAAAAGGGATTGCATTCCCATCACTAACATGAATGCAAGGAACAGAGCAGAGCTTTCCTTTTCCTCGGGCTAGACTCCAAAGGACAGAATGATGCAGACACTCTTAGACACATTTTAGGAGGATGTCATTGACTGGCATTGTTTTGCAGACTTACAGTACAGTTGTGTCTACTTGGCGCTGCTCTGACAGCCCTCATCCATACTGAATCAAATCCTTTGAGGTGTGTGTACAAAACAACTATATTTTTGTTCTATGAATAAGCTGACTTCCCCTCAGATTTGTAGCTCCCAGCTGCAGAGGGCTATGTATAAATCAATGCCTTGGTGGGCTAGAGAGGGAGCAGTTATATTTACTCTGTTTCCTAGCTAGCAGCACTAGTTCTACTAGGGGGTAAAGGAATTCGATACACGCCACTGGAAGGCAAAGGCTTTTATTCACTCACATGGAGGAATGGCAGCCCTGCTGATAGGGATAGACTAATGAAGGAATACCAGTCCAGTCAAGCAAGAAAACACACTCTGTAAAACATCAACTGCGAATAAAACTGATATCTTTCATGCACCACAGGCAGAGAAGCAAGAAAAACTGAATTGTTAGCGTGGAGACACTCAGAAAAATCAGATACTGGTGGACCCACATTTGTCCTCACAGATGCCCTCAGAATCTGATATATTTGAATTTTAATCTATAGTGCTTTATTGATTCAGATAAAGCGCTTGTATGCTCCTGCACTTCATTTGCAGTCTGTGTCTGCAGCTCTGAGTGCTGGATTAAGGTTGATGGCGATGAATTATACATGCAGTCTGAAATGTAATTCTCTTCATTAGATGACAAATCTTGTGTTTGAATATTGCATACTGTGGTAATAATACTGCTTTTATCATTGGCCGCCGAAGTTGCGGGGCTGAGGAAAAATAGTCTTGTCATCAGTGTAATGCACCACCGCTAATTCATTAATTCAACTACCAAATTAAAGTTAAATCAAATGTAGTTGTTGCTACATTAATTCTAAAATAAGAAAACATGCACTGTCTGCTTATCTCTAGTGAGGAATTGAATGAAGTGGCTGAGTAAGTGTGTGTCTGTGGATGTGTGTTTTTCAGGACTTATGTGAGCGTTAGTGTGTGTGTGTTTCTGTAGGCCCTGAGAAATGAGTGCTGTGCCTGGTTAATAATAGTGGCCGAGAGGGTCTGTTAGCGTAGCCCACTACATCACTCCTTAGCAGGGAGACATCTCCAGGGCTCCATGCTGCTGTGATGGAGTGTTGGACGGGGAGCAGACTGCTACAGAGAGCCGCTGATGGAGAGGGGATTGGAGGATAGAGGGAACTGAGGAGATTCTGGCAGCAGGAGGCAAAGAAGTGAACAGTTGGTAACTTTGATATAATGTTTCATCCCTTCTAAAAAGAAACAAATATTGTAACTTGTTTTATGATGCGATTTTTAACATGTGGTTTGTGAAAAGGGATAACTCCACATTTTTTTTGTATTCTCATACCAACTAACAAAAATGATTCACTTGAATAAGAAACCAAGTTAAATAGATAAAAATTAAAATAATGTGGCCTCAAACTGAATGCAAATCCCAGTTCCAATAAAGCTGGAACATTGTAAATAAAAACAGAAAAACATCATTGACAAACATCACTTGACCTACTGAATTCATTACATCAACACAATATTTATTGTTTAAACTACTAACCTTTTTGATGGCAAATATTCGCTCATTTTTTTATTTGATGCCTGCATCATGTACCAAAAAAATTGGGACAAGAGCAACAAAAGAACGGGGAAATTTGAGGACTACTGGATATCACCTTATTTCAGCAGGTGAAAAGGTTAATTTGAAATAAGTTAGTGTAATGATTGGGTATAAAAGGAGCAACCCTGAAAGACCCGGTCACAAGCAAGGATTGGTCAAGATTTGCCACTTTCCAAATTACTGTGTTAGCAAATAGTTGAACACTTTAAGATTGGACTTTTGAGCAATTAAAGTCATCATGCTAAAATGGAACCACTGACAAGCTTCAACAATAAGTGTCTTCAGTTCCCAAGTGCTTCAGTGTCATTAAAAGGAAAAGTGATGTTACACAGTGTAAACATGCCCATGTCCTAGCTCTTTTGTATTGTGCTGCAAACTTCAAATTCAGAATGAGTAAATGTTTTCTGAATCCTGTTTGATTTACTTTTCACACAAAGTCCCAATTTCAGTGAAAATGAAGTCTGTAGAGAACAGTTTAAGAGGCTGCTATTTAAGGCAGTGATACCTGGAGGTTCTCGGAATGCTTCCAAATTCATGTGGATTTTTTGAATATTTTGCCAAATTTAATTTATCTGTTCAATTTCTATTACAACTGCAGTTAATTAACATCATTTATATTCAACATACGATTGCTTAATTAAACTGAATACACTTGCAAACCTCTAATCTCACTATCTGAAACACTGTTGTGCCCCATGTCTCTATAAGGCCCTTTTTCTCTCTTGTGGTCCCCTTTTGTTTCTTCAGTCTATATTCTGCACATGGCTTACTACCCCAAACCATCTGGCTTGAACTGCTTGCAAAACAATGTAATGATGTCACACTGATTGGTCTGTTTAAGAGGAATCAGAGGTTTTCGAAAGACTGTAGTACTGATCATAGGAGGTCAGGAAGAATTATAGGTACTGGGGACTTTGTTTGTCCTGTATAGACCAATTGCAAGCCTTTTTTTTACTGAATGCAAGGTCATCTGATGTGGTTTGCATACGCACACCTTGGTTGCTTTGCTCTAATTGGGTTGTAATTCAGTTCATGTTCATTGGCTCATGTTCATTGGCATCATGCAAGTCGTGCTCTGCATTACAATAAAGAATTCAGAAGGCAAATTTATGAAGGAAACGAGTTGTTGCTAAATAGTAGAGGCCAAATTTCCTTTGAATGACTATATAAGAGACTACATGACTACTTCATGAATAACTGATTAATGTTTGACCAACTTTGTCTTCACCAGTCTCACAGAACTTTGACCGAAACTTGGAAATGGTACCCAGTCCCGAAATAATGTTTCCAAACTTACATCTTTACTGTACAGGTATAAAGAGACACTCACATCTTCACAATAAATTCAGAGTTAGAGTTCTGTTCAAGTAGACTCTGTACAAAGCTCAACAAAAAAATATCTTCTTGCACTTAATAATATTACAAGTACTATAAGGATGTAGTTCTTTACCTTCAGTGAAGGACAACTTTTCTCATCATATCAAACTAAGTAAATTCAACTGACTAGAAGTGGTTATAAATGAATACCAGTTCATAACAGAGTGGACATTAAGACATCATGTGCAAGGTTTCAGGAGGTCAGAGAAGAAATCCAAGGATTTTTCTTTAAATTCATTTTCTTTTAACTGTGTTGTTAGTGCTGTTCGTATCAATGTCTCGTGTCTTTAGAGTCTGTAAATTGTTAGGTCTTGTTTCCACAGCAACCCAGAAGAAGAAGCCAAGTCAATAAAAATGGTAAAAAGACCTGGAGTTGTATGGCAGCTTTCTAGTCCTGTAACTGCTCAAAGGGCTTTCACACCACATAGAATGTGAATCCTTTCAAATCACAAATGCTTTCATAAAACACCCAACTGTCCAAGAGAACTATCTTACTGACACATCATTTACACACAGTCTTCTGGGCAATAGAATCAATCAATCAATCAATCAATCAATCAATCAATCAATCAATCAATCTATCTATCTATCTATCTATCTATCTATCTATCTATCTATCTATCTATCTATCTATCTATCTATCTATCTATCTATCTATCTATCTATCTATCTATCTATCTATCTATCTATCTATCTACCTATCTATTCCACAGTTGCCCTTTACATACTGAATATGAAAATCATCAGTTGTCAGCTGGTCGCTATCTTCAGCATCATCCTCTGAAAATTTAGAGCAGTCCTGCATACATTTTCTTACCCTTTCATTTATCTTGATCAAACATTCAATTTACTCATTTTTGGTCATCAATAACAGCCCAATGACAAGATGTCAAATAATAATTCAAAGTAATTGATTGCAAGCTTGTTCTCGTAATAACTGACCTCTTTATTCATGTTTTACTGTCTCACTTTAAGCACTAAAGAAAAAAAACTATTTCTACAAGGATTTAACATTGTGTTAATGTCAATACAACTCTTAAAATTACAGTCCATTGTTGCTTTGGATAAGCAGAATTAGTTTTGTACAAGACAATTCAGGTAATATTTCTGACTCATCATAATGGGAATCAGACTGAAAGAGAAAAAACTGTATTCAAGGCAGAACTCATTATGTAGAGATCTCCAAGTAATCTAAGTCAAGATGAGTTCTGTTCATGCAGAAATCAAAGATGTCAAGCACCAAAGCAGATAACTTAAAGCTAAGACATAAATGAACCCTAAGTTGTAGAAAACGGCATGATTTTAAAGAATGAACTAATACATAAAGACAGGGTGTGTGCTTTATACAAAATGAAAAGCTACACAGAGAACAGCAACAACTTATTGTAAGTTTTCTCACTCTTATATTCTCTTTGAGGCACAGAAAGATTTATTTTAGATGACCAAAGCCATTTATTAAAGCATCACTTTAAGCTTCTGCATTCAGGACAAAGGTGTAGAGTCTTCTCCTCAAAGAAAACACATTAATAAAAAAGTAAAAAGTCTTTTGTTCCACTTGCCATTGAATTTCCAGCTCACAAAGCACTCCTGAGACTCAGCCTGAGGTACACAAATAAAACAGACACCTTAAAACAGAACATGTACATTATGAAATATACAACAAACAGAATCTTGAAAGATTCCAGAGCAACTTTAACACACAAAGGAGGTGTTAGATCATACAAACACATGCCCTCAATGACTTAATAGCAACTTGGACAAATACTGTAACTTCTGACAGCTGTTTGTTTTTGACTAGATACCATGATACCATGTACCTTTGTCCTGAAGGAAGAGGTTAAAAGTGATCATTTAAATGGACAGTATTATCCAATCATCCATTCATTACCTATAGCCTTTGTTCCTTTTGATGTGCCTGTTCAAGCTGACACTGAGCAAGAGGCAAAAGGAACATGGAGCCAGCCTACCACAGGACAAACAAAGAGAGACTGACAGCCAATCACATTAACATCTTTCAGAGTTAACAGATACTCAAATTAGCATGTTTTTGGTCAGTGGGTAGAAACTTGTAGCCTTGCAGAGCAGACGGACCTGCCTGATTCTAAATTCATGCATATACATCTTGCCAGCCTTCATTGTCCAATGGTTTCACTCGGCTAAATTCTTAACGGCCCAATCAGGGAAAAGAGGTGGGAGCTGTGGGAGCACCAGACGTGATGACAACAAGAAGGGACTTGACAGGAAGTGTTTGAAAATAATGACAGCTAATGCCGGTTAGCCTGTGGTCACCATGGTAACTCAGTGATATGTGAAATATGCTCTCCTCAGAAGTTTACTTCGTATGGATTTTCTTTGACAAGGTTCATGTCACATATAAGTTTTAAATGATATATCTGTGTGGTATAATTTAATGTGAAAAGATAGTCTTCAAGCTAGGGTTGGTAATCTGATTTAGATACACTTTCAGTAATGCTGGTTAAATTTATCTTTACGACCCAATGGCAATCGATTCATAATGTGTTCTTAAAACAGAGCAAAAAAACGCACTATCTAAAGCAGGAATAAACCTGTCAAAACACCAACCAAAGCTGTCATAATGTTGTTGAAATAGCAGTGAGACACACACTACTGCAAACAGCCTGTGGTTAACACTGTATGCCTTTGGCCAGTTTGTTTTGGACTGAAGGTGTATCAGAGGCTGTCAAGGTTATTTGACAGCCTGTTATTTTGATTTTGGGTTGCCAAGATACAGTTTATTTGCTGTGTACTAGGCTGTGGAATGATGGCAAAGTTGCTGGTGTCATATTCATTACCAACACACAGTTAACATACTTTGACCCTTCATATGCATGACAGTAACATAACTTGTAACTTTTAAAAGTAGTGCAGCCAACCCTGTTAAAGAATATAGAGGAGTGACTCAGACATCCACAACACTCAGTCAGAGCCCCCAAAAAAATAAAATCATTGCAGCTCCTCCATCCTCCCCCACTGCAGTCTTGGTTCAGAGGAATCTATTCAAAACCGCCCATAATTCCCCACATTCAGTCTCATCCATACAAATCTGTCCTTTCTCTCCTGCACAATATTCTATTCAGTGCTCTCTCTGTGAAGTCTGCGTGCCTGGCCTTGCTCTCCATCTCTGGTCTGTTGCAGTCATCCTTTTTCAGGACACTCATCCTCCTCTCTCCTCTGTGTCAGCCAGACATTGTCCTCAAGTCTATTCTTCATTTTCACAACCACCGATAATAAAAAATGGATTCAAACAAATAAAGCATGACAAAGACAAAACAGACAAGTTCAAGGAAGATTTAAAGACCCCATCAATCATGCTTCAATAATGACAGGGATGTCAAGGCACCAGTCACATCAGGAACACTTGGAATAAGCAGGAGATTTAGCAGAGAGTTAAAATGAATGCAAACCATCAGACTGATACCAGACTCTTTACTTTTATATGAAATATGAATAATGGAATATTCATTATAGCTTGTTAGATTTGAAGGTTAAGAAGCCTGGGGTTTGGGCTCTTGGAGAACGGCCTTTGGTCCAGGTCTATCTGGCTGATAGAATTATTGTTAAAATTTTAGTTTGAAATAAATATAATCAATTCTGTACATTATCTGAGTAATACTACAACAAAAAAGTCATGTAATCTGGGAAAAGTTAAGTGACTAAATGATAAGTAAATGATATTTAAATACCATACTGTTTCATGTTTTTGCAAATCACCTTACAAATCATGTTTTTTAATTATAAAGAAAAGTTTCCAACACTTTTTTCTATCAAGTTAGGGGAGATAAACAGGAGTATCTTAAAATAATATTTCCCTTTCTTTTAGGTCATTTAAAGCCTCACAGTGTTGATTTTCAGGGGCATTGGTGGCGTACTTTGTAGAGCTGCTGCACCTTAATTTTAAAGTTCAGAGGCTGAAGACCAGCTGCAGCTATCACAAGATAGCCTTGGGCAAGACATTTAACCCCAAACTGCTCACACACTGCTTGTCAGTTGGGTGCTGCTTTAGTGGCAATCATATTTACTAGTGACATAGACCTTGAGAAAACCCACTTGGAAAAAGCAGTCCCTTTAATTCCCATTTTTCTACCTGGGCCCAGCCTGTTCTGATTGGTTAAGCATTCAATTCTGTGGCTATTGGCCAGTTCAGCACAATTCAGAATATTTTTCTATGGCTCTTTCAGCTGAATGCCACACTGGGCTTACCCCTCTGGGCCTTGCCTTTTGATGGGGGGGGGGTTGTTAGCCATCTCAGGCAGCCACTGGCACTGTTAAAAGGAGGGGATGTATAGGTTTCAATGCTGTGGACTTTATTGTCAGACATGTAGAGGTACTCAGTCATGCAAAAAAGAATCGTAAAACACAGTAAAGGGCATATAACCTCCTCCAAAAAAGAATAACATGACCTCTTTGGACAAGGTTATATTGAAAAGACTACAATGCTGCTGAAATAAAGATGTCATGGAATTAGTATTAACCCATTATAGGTGGTCAGCTCACAGCCCAGGCGGTAATGTGAGGTTCAGCCAATAACTGACTGCTAGTCTTTCAAGAAAAAACTGTGCATAACAATGATTCATCTCATAATTCAAAGGTTAACTGACCCACCCACATGCAGCGTTAATTTACAGATAAAATTTAAATGAGTCCACAATAAAGAATGCGTTCAATAGACCATTTAAACATACCCTTTGTGTTTACACTGAAACAGATTAGGTGATGATAGGACACTCTAACAGATTAGTCCATGATGCATTACCCCTAACATCCTTCTTCAAAGGCTGCTTATGTCATTTCTCTTCATCAGTCAAGAGCTGATGGTGATGGATAATATTATTGGATTGAGACCTCAGCACAGAGGTGTTTTCAGGAGACAAGAATGTGACCCCGCTTATGCATATCTCACTTCCAGTGACCTGCTCCCACCTTTGTGCCCCCCTTTCATTCTGCTCTCATTTTAGATAATGAAAGAAGTCTGGAGGGGGAAGCCACTGCCGAGATCACTGATCCACTCTAAGTGAAAACCTATACTCAAGTTAATGTGAATACCCTCCGGGGACGAGGACGTCTAATTGATTAAGCACATTACCCGGATAAGAGTTGAACCCTCCTGTACGAGAGCTGCTCAGTACGGGCATCCAGAGGTGTGCAGGAGATATGGAGGATTTTTTTCACCGCAGCGTCTGCTCTGGACTCTACTGCAGGTGTTTGTCATATCTATGGATGTACCCTCTTTGTCCACTGGAGGCAGTGTTGAATCAAAGATGTCTATCAGCTTCTCCCGGGTTGTCACGGCAGTTGGAGCATGAAGAAAGCATCAAGGGGATAACACTGCAGCTCAGACTGGGTTCAAGATGCACTCTTTCTTGAGAGCGGACAGGTGTGTGAGCATCAATGCTGCACGATGAAAATGCCTCTTGAGAGCACAATGCTGAATAACTCACTCTTATTTATCAAGAATTAAAAAGTAGAGTGAATCACACTAATTCCCCTCAGAAATCTGGGTCTTGTAACCTTTTTTGGAGAGGGATTTACATCTTTTCCTGTAAACATTGCATAATCAAAGCTTAAAAGGACTGCACTTCACTCATCACTGTTAGGATTTAAATGTCTTCCTTTCACTTCCTTGCAGTGTTGACACAGACGCCACAGTGATTAATGAAACTTGTCCCCCTTTGAAGATGCTCATGCAACCATCCGCGCCGCTCTGAAACAAGGCGCCACCATTCAAAATGCTCTTTGATGTTTTGGCACAAGACAATGCAATGGCTTTGTGAAGAGGATGGGAAGGACCTGGTGGGAGATACTTTGGCCCTTTAAATCCAATTGACATTTTGACATAGCTTGAGTTGTTATAAAAGCATGTGCTGTGGTGTAGTCAGGGCCGGACTTGTATGCAAATGTGCCGTCCTTGGGGAGGTTATGGTGTGTACTTCAGATGTCATCAGAAATAGGGCTTTGAAATAGAGAAAAATTACCCTGACTTTTGTAACATTCTGCACACAGGTATGCGTCAAAGAGCCAGCTAAAGCTCTTTGAAGAAAAGTCTTTGAGAGTTAATCACCTTTTCTCTGTAGTTCTGATATATGGCTTTAATAAGTGAGGGCTCAAAAGTAAGGTTGCGGTCAGATTTGATTCAGTGTGGGCACAATTTCTATTTCTATGCCAACTATTTTATGTGCTGAAGGTCCTCACAGTATGAACATTTCCAAATGTTCCCTTTTCAAATCCTTAGAAACCAACTTTCAATAAAGTCCAGGCTACCCGATTGATTCTATTGATTTTGGCAGTACTAAGAAGTCATCCAGTGAATAACTTATAGTAGAAAGATGTGATTTGGGATCCAATATTTCAGTTACACCAATGCTATTTTTTGGTTGTTGTTTTGTTATATTTTTTGTTCAAGATATTGCATTTATTTTTGGGGTTAAATGCTCCTAAAGATTTGCACCAAATAATTTTATAGAAGAGTTTTTCAGGAATGATGTAATTTCACAAAAGTTCACATTTCACCAGCTCCCTCAAGCCCACTAAAAGCCTAGATGACTTTTTACCTTGTTTTGAGTCATTGCTGATGATAAAGTCTATGTAGAGTATAAAAAAAATGTAACTTACACATTCTGCATTTGGTGACAGACGTAAAGAAATAACTTACTTTTCATGATGTTTTAAGCTTAATTGGTAAGAAAGAAAAGCTATTAGTAAGCTACTATCAAACTACAACGTGGTGGTCCAACTTTAAAGCAATTGCAATATTTCCAAAGTACAAAGTCTTATTGCATCATCTTGTTTGAGTTTTGTTATAATCAGTTGACCTGATCAAGTTGATCCTCATGACTGTGGCAATAGTGTATGAATAACTGATGATTAAAAATCAATTCAAATGCTTACTGTCAGACCCAGGAACTGTTTTAGTCCTTGAAAGCAGCAACATTGCAACTATCGTTGTAAACACACAACTATGTAAGAGTCAAAAGTAAGTAACAACAGATTTATTTTATTATCTTGCATTAAACTTCAAAATCTCGTGTGCGAACTCACCTCCAACCATATTTCAGACACTAATCCAATTTAAGGAGGTGCTAAATAACTACTCTTGTGTTTTTGACTCATTCCTTCACCACTCTATTTGCCATTTTGTGGACTGGGAAGGATTTTGTAGGTTATGTAGCTTGTTCTTCCCAAGTCAGTTGAAATAGGCTATATCTTTATTTCCTTCACTTTTTGTGAAATAGAAAAAAAGGGAGAGAAAGACTAAAGAAGAAGAAGAAGGCAGCTGAATCTTCCTGGACTTTCAGGTGGTCATATTTATTTTTTATTTATTATTTTATTCTATTTTTGGGGCATTTTGCGCCTTTATTGATAGAAGAGAGAATGACAGTGGATAAGCTTGTGAAAGGGGGCAAGACAGAGTAGAGGAAGACACTCTGCAAACTGGCCACAGGCTGGATTTGAACCTGGGCAGGCAGAAATACATATATGGGACATGCCTGGTCGCTAACCACTTCGCCAAACCGGCACCCTAAAAGTGGTCATATTTTGGTTAAACCTTGTTCGTTTATCCTGATTTTGATGACTGCTAGAGCCAGTTTTCCTATTTTAAGTGCCCCTTGTGAATCTCATTTCCCTTATTTGCAGTCTCCTCTCTCCTGGCTCCTCCATCAGCAAGGATGTTGGTCCCACCATGCTAGTTGAGGATCCCCCCAGAGGACTGCATTTGCACATCCAGAAGAGAGGAGAGAGGAAGGGTCTCTGAGGAGCTATAGCCATAGACTGTAAAAGGATTGGACAAAGATATGTGACTTCAGGCTCTTAAATAGCATAGGAGCTTTTGGAATGCCGTTGATGCCCTCTGATGGATGCTGCCGTACTGAAAATGTTATCTCAAGCAAACTTTAGCTCCATCTGGTCAAAGACAGAAAGGCTGTGTCGAGGAGGGTCATAAGGCTGTCTAACCAATAGTGAAGCCACATTTCCAAAACTGTAAGCTCTCTATAAAATCCCAAACAATAGAAAAATGGTGAGTATAATAAAATTCAGCCTCCTTAGTGCATATATGTATTGCATATTAGACACTATATTGCCAGAAGTATTCACTCACCCATCCAAATAGTCAGAATTGGGTGTTCCAGTCACTACCATGGCCACAGGTGTATAAAATCAAGCACCTAGGCATGCAGACTGCTTTTACAAACATTTGTGAAAGAATGGGTCACTCTCAGGAGCTCAGTGAATTCCAGTGTAGAACTGTGATAGGATGCCACCTGTGCAACAAATCCAGTCGTAAAATTTCCTTGCTCCTAAATATCCGACAGTCAACTGTCAGCTGTTTATTTTCAGTTGTTCTGGACTCAGGATCCGGGGGCTCATATCTCTCCAGTTATTTGTGAACTACTGATGACTATTTTTAAGTTGTTTGGAAGACTCTCTCCTGCCACTTTTTCTTTTCACCAATCTAGCAGAGGTCGCCAACTTTCTGCAGTCACTTTCTACAGACCTCCAAACTTCATGTGCCCTTTAGATTAGCTCAAGAACAGTGTGCAGAGAACATCATGGATGGGTTTCCATGGCCAAGCAGCTGCATCCAAGCCATACATCAAAAAGTGCAATGCAAAGTGTTGGATGCTGTGGTGTAAAGCACGCCACCACTGGACCCTAGAGCAGTAGAGACACGTTCTCTGGAGTGACGAATCATGCTCCTCCATCTGGCAATCTGATGGATATGTCTGGGTTTGGCGGTTACCAGGAGAACAATATTTGTCGGACTGCATTGTGCCAAGTGTAAAGTTTAGTGGAGGGGCCACTATGGTGTGGGGTTGTTTTTTTGGGTGCTGGGCTTGGCCCCTTAGTTCCAGTGAAAGGAACTCTGAATGCTTCAGCATACCGAGACATTTTGGACAATTCCATACTCCAACCTTGTGGGAACAGTTTGAAGCTGGCCCCTTCCTCTTCCAACATGACTGTGCACCAGTGCACAAAGCGGGTCCATAAAGACATGGATGGTGGTGTGGATGAACTTGACTTGCCTGCACAGAGTCCTGACCTCAACTCACCTTCGGGAGAGCAGAGACTGAGAGCCAGGCCTTCTTGTCCAACATCAGTGTGTGACCTCACAAATGCACTTCTGGAAGAATGGTCAAAAATTCCCATAAACACACTCCTAAACCTTATGGACAGCCTTTCCAGAGGAGTTAAAGTTGTTATAACTGCAAAGGGTGGATCGACGGCATATTGAACCCTATGGATTAGGAATGGGATGTCACTTAAGTCCATATGCAAGTCAAGGCAGGTGAGCGAATACTTTTGGCAATATCGTGTATGTATTAAGGCTTTAAAAACATATTTACCTGACATACGGATTTCTGCGGCCAGCCTCAAGTGGTCACTCAGTGTATTACAGCTTCTGACACTTCAACATTCATTTTCCACCCAGGAGGTTGCTGCCTGGTTGTAACCAAGGATCTGAGCTTTTTCTGTGAAAGAGTTTTGAACGTTAGACCCCACATTCCTGGATGTCAATCTCTGATGGGACACTGCAGTGGTTTAACAGAATTTTATCAAATAATTCTCACAAAATCAGTTTATTTTTAGTGGATCAGGATAAAGCTTCATAACATTATTTGTGAACCACTGATGACTATTTTTAAGTTAGATTACAATTTTCAAAAACAAATATTTTATAGGCAATACTGTCTCTTCATTTTTTTGTTTATATCCTAAAAAATGTAATTAAAATCTACGTAAAGTAAAGTCTGCCTACATTTGGAGTAGGGATGGGAATTGATAAGATTTTATCAATATCAGTGCTGTAACGATCCTGCTAATCGATCCAATTCTTTAACGATTCCCTTATCGATTCCTGCAGATTTTGCGAGTGGGCAAATGTTGGTCTGATTTTCAGTGGCAACAGATATCTGCTTCTGCAAGTTGCTGGTGTTTCCACTCACTTAAGGTTGTGGAGTAGGTGCAATGAAAATGAAGCTACAATTCTGATGCTTCTGAACCCTGTCAGAGGAAGGAATTGATAAGGGAATTGATAAGCAAAAGATAAATGATATCGATTCTTTGATGGAGCTGCTAACGATTCTCAACTGGAATCGGTTTTCGATTCCCATCCCTAATTTGGAGACACTTAATACACCTTTTCAAATAATTTATCATAAGGATGTTCTTAATAACATGTAAGGTTAAAAATGAAATTAAAAAAAACATGTTAATATGCTGAGTTAAATGTACATCCTAACAGCACCTGTAGTTATAAAAAAAGAGTTCACAATCAATAAATCTTATCAATGCCATCAGTGAGTACAAACAGAATCATTAATTTACAATGAATTAAGAAATACATTAGAATCCATATTTCATTAAACTCAACAGAGTTTTCATTTACATTAACAATCAGCTGTTTGAACATAGCTGTCAAATCAATCGTCACCTCACTTGACATTTCAAATGAGAGGACATCTTCTGTCTCTCTAAGATATGTACCCTCTTTCCTCTCTCTTTTACCTAATTTCCTTGCATCAATTCCTGAATCTCTAATAGGAGGGACTAAGATGCAAGGAAGAGATGCAAAGTAGAGGAGGGGACAAGGAAGCAATCTTTCTCCACTATCAGTGGCTCATTGTGGGAAGTCTCTTGACTGTCAGTTGGTATCTTGAAGGTTTGAGCCCAGCATCAACTGTAACATGTGAATGTCTTCTTAGGCAAGGCACGCACTTCCAAATTGCTCCCATTTCTGTTTGGTGGTCTTAGCCAATTTTTTAAATTAGTATAGATTTTAAAATAGTTTTTTCAAGTGATAAAATATATCCTCAAGAAAAGTGGGTACACAGAGGGCTCAGGCGTGGTGCACCTGCCCTGCGCCGTGCCTGCGCTGCCCTGACGGGCTGTGTCCTGCACACTTTGCAAGTTTCCTGGATGGCGTATTCTGGCACAGGGATGGCGCATCCATGCATCCATCCCTGCCCCCTGCGCAAGTGCAAGAGACGGGGGAGACAAGGCGTGAGTGGGTTTAACATAGTCGAGTGTAACCTTCACCAATCAAATGAACACCTCTCCTTTCCTTTAAATGCACTGCAGGCGAGGCGCAGTGACAATTTCACCGCATAATGGACAAAAACAGCAGCAGCGCCAGCTCCAGGCAACCAACTTCTCCCAGGAGGAAACTGATGTGCAGAATACATGATAATGTGAACAGAGCTCGGTGGGCTGATGATACAAAAAAGCTTAAGAGGACGTTACTAATATTGTCAATCAAGTTCGCCAAAATATTTGAGAAGG
This sequence comes from Scarus forsteni, assembly GCA_036419115.1. Classification (NCBI taxonomy): domain Eukaryota; kingdom Metazoa; phylum Chordata; class Actinopteri; order Labriformes; family Labridae; genus Scarus; species Scarus forsteni. The sequence goes on from JAZDUH010000049.1 coordinate 8,737,918, forward strand.
GTTTTAATAATGTAAGGAGAAGGATTACAGAAAGCTGTCCCATCAAAGAAGGAACACGGTGACCAACGGGGCGGCCCCTCCACCCGCCTCATGACGAGCTCAGCGGAGGACATTGCATCCTCCAACCTCTCCATGATAAACATTGAGGTCTTTGGTGGGATTGAATTTAGGATTATGATTAAGGCAAAATATTTTTCTTCTAAAACAGGGGAGGACGAATCTCCTCTGGCTCCCTACTTCTCCAACCATCAGACCATACGCTGATATAACAATAACTGCTTTCTCTTCCAAGGAGGAAGAGGAAGGAGATGCGCTGAAATACAATTTCTTTTTCCTCAAGAAAGATTTTGTGTATCTTTAATGTGACAGAGTAGACTGTGCCAAAATCATGTAGAAACGGAATGGTAGGCATATAAGCACAGTTAAGGACAGAGCTGTGCAGCCAGGTGGTCTCTCCTCCGTGAGGTCCGAGTGGTATCCATGGTGTAAGGCTATGTTGTGTGGCACACAACATATGACAAAGAATGCACCGACACTCTCAATACCTGCCTGTGAGGTTTTGGTGACATGCTAGTACTGTGCTCCTGTCACCAAATTATCACTGCGGAGGGTGTATGGAGGGTGTATGGAGGGTGTATGGAGGGTGTATGGAGGGTGCGCTGAGGGTGCGCTTTGCCGAGAATAGACCAGGTCAGGGCAGGCGAGCTTTCAGCACACTTTCCACACAGTTTTTTGGCATGAAATTGTCACTGCTCCAACCTGAGTCTGTTGACACCTCCCCCTGGTGCACCGTCACACTAACCTCGGAGCAGCTGGTCCACCAAATTGCCAAATTGGCCGAAATTGCAACTAATAATAATAATAATGATAATAATAAATTTTATTTGTATTGCACTTAACATTTTCACAATCTCAAAGTGCTACAGAGTAAGACACAATTAGAAAAACAATAAAGAAACAACTAAAAACCATTTTTTAAAAACAATTGCTAGAAGAATCGAGATAAGTAGGTTCTTCAACCAATGGAAAGCCCATTACTGACAACTAGCAAAATGCTTTTTTAAAAAGATATGTTTTAAGATTTCTTTTAAAATCTTCTGTAGTCTGTGGGGCCCTCAGGTGGTCAGGTAGGGCATTCCACAGCCTCAGGGCAGCAGAGGAAAAGGCCCGATCGCCCATCGTGTGGAGCTTGGTTCTGGGGACCTTGAGAGTGTTGGTGGCAGCAGAATGGAGGGTGAGTGAGGAGGTCTGGGGGGAGAGGAGTTCTTGCAAGTAAAGGGGGGCATGTCCATAAATGCACAGGTGGGTGAGAAGGGAGACCTTGAACTCAATTCTGAATGTAACTGGGAGCCAGTGAAGGGATTTCAGGATGGGGGTGATGTGCTCGTGCTTCCGCACCCTCGTCAGGATCCTGGCAACGCTGTTCTCGATGTACTGAAGCTTCTGGATGCTCCTGCCAGATATCCAGATGAGGAGTGCACTGCAGTAGTCCAGCAATTGCATTGTATGTGCCAGGCTCCGCCACCCTGTGCCACCCTGTGTCACCCTGCGCAACGCCACAAAATTAAGGCCCAAAGGGTCACCAAAATTTTGGGAATTTGTGCACAATGATCACACTTTTAGAAGGACAGGGACCCAAACTTCATCCTGGTTAAAGTCAGACTACTTCCAAACAACATGATTATTCTTCCTGCATCAATGAGAAAACTTACCAACCTACCACCGATAATAATCCAGATTTTAAAAAAGGAGGGCTTAATGCATATTATGGTGTTCTGTAAAAGAAATGTGTCGGTCAACTTAAGTTATACTATTTTCACACTTTTAGCAGCAGCTTGCTGTACTTCTGTGTCTATTTATGTACATCTATGTTGGGACAGTACACAAATGTTGCCTTAGTCTCATTTTCAAAGAAGTAAACAGCATATGAGACAAGAATAGGATCAGCTGTAACTTGTTGTTGAAATGAGCTTATCAAATTTTACGCCCTGGCACATCAGAGACTAATTATAAAGGCTATCATGTATTTGAAGTATATTTGTGTCAAAAGGAGAATATGTCATTTGCAAAAACATGCAGCCATCTTTGAAGTCTCATATATTTTTTCCTTAATGTATATTTTTTGGTGTTGGAAACGTGTTGAAATGTGGAGGTGACAGGAGACAGATGCTGATATCAATGCATTAGAGTTTGCTGCACTAAGTTTGATTTTTTTGTTCCATAATGCTCCATGAAAGCTGAAAGCTCAAAATTGCTCGATGAGGAAATGACAGAGCAGGGGTAAAGTGCAATTTAACCATAGAGGAGGAACCATGCAAACGAGTCAATATGAGCTTAACATGTAGGTCTATTCCAAGGAAATGAAAGGGTTTTTTTCCTATTCAAACCATGTAGTGATTACCTTTAAAAAGAACTAAGAATGTCTGGGTTAGAGAATTTACAAATTTACTGTAAATCAGAAAGGCATTGAAGCTATCTCAAGCCTCTCCACCTGTGTGACTGTTGCTATTGTTAGGTTATGTTGTCACGCTGCAGTGTTATGACAGTGTCAGATGAACTTTTGTCTACCAATTCCCTGGTTGGTTTTTAAGCTTGGCCACAGCCCGTGCCCTTTTTTATGGGCTTGTAGATTGCTGGGAAACACATCAATCTCCTGTGAATGTGATGCTGTTCGTCTTTTTCCTCTGTGTCGGCTGACCCCATTGCCCTCCCTCTAGTGTCCACTGGGCTGCCCATGTCTAGTTCCTGAACCTCCGCTGCCCTAGTTATTAAAGAGCACTGGGCGATATCCACCCTTGTCGCTCCGTCTTCCTTTCCCTCCCTTTTCGCCCTCGTTCACTTTGTTCCTGCTCCTTCCTCCCTCAAATCATCTATTTCTCTGTTCATTCACCTAGAATAGAACTGGGTATTGCTGTTGTTCTATTCCTGAATCATTGCTGCTATCTCACAGAGATGCAAAAGATCACAGTGTCCACAGCTTACACACCTACACTACCTGTAGAACCTGTAGGCAATTATTTAAGTGGGAGGGGGGTTAAGAAATGTGTTGTTTATAATCCTCATCAGCAATCACGGTCTCCCTCCTTTGGTCCTGTACCATCATTTACTGTGAAGTGAGGCAGGCTGGCCCACAGAGGTAGAGAGGTTGACTAATCAATGAGTGAGAAGTTGCTTGCTCAATCCAGACAGAAGGACAATTGTCCAGTAGGTAACTCCTATGAGGATTATTTTTCTAATTGCTCTGGTTTTCTTTCATAACGTTTTTAAAGTTTAAATGTTGATTGGTAAACATATTATCTACATGATTTGACTAAAAACTTGAAAATTTATATATTTTTAAGGACAACTGCCCAATGAAAAGTCACAGATAGCCAACAGTAACACACATACTGTACATGCTTTTATGTCCCTTCATGCAAAACTCTCCAAGCAACAGCCATCATATTAACTCCTCTGCAGCTTAGTACCAAACACTCTATGGCCTGGTACTGGGCCATGGAGTACCTGTATTGTTGAATTCTTGCCACCTTTATTTGAATATCTGAGATCAAAGTGTTTTATTTTGAACAAATGATCTGACCCTTGCATCTGTCTGTTAAGCTTGACTGTGCAGACATTGCACTCCAGCTCTCTGTCCCTATCAACACTGAGATAAACATAATTTAACAACTTGTGATAAACTCATTTAAACATTATGCTCAGGCAATTTGTAACTTGAGCTGTGGTTAAATTTGCCCCTAGTAGATACAGTAAATGAAACTGAAGGACAGTCAAGACATAAGATTACAGTTAATTTTCTTATGGTGGAGGGAAGTCAGGAGTATGAGCTAATGAAATGCCTGTTATCAATAGAAATGTCAGATCAGCTCAGACAGATGGTGTCTTAAAACAGGACAATAGTATCTCTGATCCCTTGCATGTGTGTGTTTGTTGGTCACAAAGACTAAATAAGTCCAAGTCCTGTTATCATTTATATCCAACATGTTTTATAAGATTATTTAGATGGATTAATTCACACATCCATGAGATGTACTCATTTGTTATTGGCTATTCAGAGCAACACAAGTATAGCAAAAGAACACAAGTGGTGCTGCCAAAGTGTATGCTCATTTCCCAACTGTCTTGCCCATCTGTGCACTCCATCATCACTGTTACTAGCTTTATGCTACCTGCTTGGAGCTAGTAAGCCTGCTGCTACTAGTAATTTTCTTTGATCAACACTATTTACATAAGACAAGACAAAAGAATAACATGTTCAATTTTGTCAATAGGCTAAGACTGGAGAAAAACTGACTTAAATCTGTTAAACCTGCATCACAAGACTACCTCACACAAACAACTGTGATCACAATGATGTGCCTTGACTCCAGCAAGACCCTAAAGATTTTAAACTGACTTTGGAAATTTGTCTGCAAATTTAAAATTGAAGGAAAAGTGTGGGGTCTGAGGAACAAACTATGTTAGGGTTGACAGACACATTTTTTAAGACACTGCTGTTGGATGTACTGCAGTTAGTAAATTGTGCTGTTCTGAACATGTATCACTTTGTCCCTTATTTTGGAAAAACAATGCTTTGTATATTAAAGGAATGGAAACTGGAAACAAGTGATGCCATCAGCTCAACAATAAAAAAATGCCACTTATACAACAGTTAATGGAAAGATCCATCGATCCATCATTACCTCTGCCAAGGAGGTTATGATTTTCCAGGGTCTGTCTGTTTGTTCGTCTGTTAGCAAGACTACACAAAAGCAACAAGATGTGTTTACATGAACACTTTACCAAAGGTGTGCTTTGGTTCAAGGAAGAAACCGTTACATCATGGTGTTGATCCAAATATTTGTCTTGAAGCAAAAATCCCCCAAATTTGGGAAAAATCCCGTAACTTTACATTGGGGCGGTTTTAGAAAATCATATCTCTGTCATTGCTTGATGGATTCACTACAAAATTTATACAATAATATATAAAATAAAACTCTTTTGTCTATCATGATATATTTCATCTGGAAACTATCCGCATTAATGTCACATAAAAACAATGATGTTTATACAGGCAAATCCCATTCATTTCTCCTTGGCTGTTGTGAGCGTCCTTCACGTCATTATGTGATCTGTAATTTATTTTCAAACTCATGCCAATGCTTGTCAAGCCTATATCACTGCATTACCCAGCTTACCTTGCAATGCCAACAGAGAACTTCTCCACATGGACAGATAAGAGCTTTAGTTTAGGGGGCTGGAGCCTATCCCAGCTGCCATTGGGTGAGAGTCAGAGTGCACTTTGCACTGTTTGCCAGCAGATTGCTGGGCCACAAAGAAACAGACAACCGTCCACATGCTCACTTACATCTAAGGGCAATTCAGAGTCACCAGTTAACCAAGCAAGCATGTTTCTTGGTGTGAAGAAGGAAGCCATAGTGCTCAGAGAGAACCAAACCATGCATCAGGAAAACATGCAAACTCAACACAGAAAGGCCCTGACCTTCTGGCTGTGAGGCACATGTACTACCTGCTGTGCTACTGTGCAATCCGTGAATGGAAATAGCCACAGGAAACCACAAAAGGGTGAAAATGGTAAGATAATATCACAAAGTGCATGTTATCTTACCCCCACCAAGACTTTTTTTGAGTGAATTGAGACATTCAAAGATACAGTTGTGTTTCTATCACTGAGGATATAAAAATTAAGGGTGTAGTATCTAACAGATTCCACAACAACAAACTTAACTTAGTGTGCCAAAACACAACAAAGCATAACATTTTCATAAAAAAGATTAAATGTATGTAGCACCAACATTGTTGAGTATGTCAAAGACAGAGAGTAACACAATCTGCAGAAGGACCCATGTGTCATTATCTAAGGTCAAAAGTCTGACCTGTGTAAATGTGAATACAAATTCATAAAGTGTGTAGCCTCCACTAAAGTAAGTACAGGATTCAGTAACCTTCTGCACACTGTTTACTGTAGAAGAGGTCAAGAGGATCCTCTTAGACCATCTTTTTGGTGCTTTCATAGTTTTCACAACATCGTGTTTTACTAGAGGATTAATACAGCCTGAAGATTTTCATCTGAACAGCATATGCCCTTGAAAGGCAAGTAAAAAAACATGCATCTAAGAGATTTGCTGCTCTTATGCACTAAATAATGCAAACAGAAAATTAAATATGACATTTACCTGACTATCAAAATGAATATAGGCTTACATTAGACTAACACCAACCAGCAGCACTACCAGCAGCTTTTATTAATCGATTGTTTCTATTTATCTGAACAAAAGACTTAAAAACTTGTAAATCACACTTATAGCACACTTAAAAGACCACAACTTTTGAGTCTCTGTAAACTGCTTTAGCAGCACAGTATTCACTGCTGAGTGACCCAGAAAGAGACCTCTTCTCATCTGACAACAAACCGCTCCTGGTTTAGATTTGGAGAAAAGTGAGACTATATCTCCAAAGAAGAATTGGCTTGTTTTGTTCTGAGACAGTTTCCATGCTGTGCTCACATACATCAAGACAAACTCGGTCAAGATTGGATACTCACACAATAGAACACTCGAAACAATCACAGGGAGAAGGCACTTAACACCCTTTTTTATTTTTGTCTTGTTGTTTTGCTTTGTATATTTTTCTCATTTTTCTGTGATAACCAGTCCTATGTTTACTGTTTTTAGCTTGTTAATTTCCCTTTTCTTTGGACCACGGAATGTGTTGCTCTGTGATCATGAGCTTATTTGTCCTTGTCCTTTGTTCATAACTTAAGGAAATTACTGAAATCATTTTACATGACAACAGCTCTGTTACCCCAGGGTGATGAAATTAATGTTTTATGAGACTTTATTGAAAACCTAGTCATTGTGAAAGTTAAACCACCAGCTCTACAGTCATGCAATCTATCAAAGAATGTTGGGCCTTCCTGGTGCTGACCAGGTAGGTACTGTCCCCTAACAGAAGATTTTAATCCCTTATTATGTGAAATGTACCCATGAAAAACTGTGGTTTGTTGTTCAGTAATTACAACTTACAGAGTGTCCTCATTTAAAAAAACATGCATCAGATAGACTGCTCACTTGTTAAGAATCAATGGGGCTGCATCAATCACAGGTGGCTCCATGTTTAATCTGCAGTTGTATCCTGCTGAGGAAATTAAGTTAGATAAATCATATTTCTAACATGTCTACAGCATCTATTGGTTTGATCAAATTTTAAACTTTTTCCTTTGTAAAGCCTGAACATCGAAGATGCTAATACAACTATGACAGACAGAAATAGGGAAACTAGTATTTATCGTGCATCAGAGATGGGGACCAGAGTATGAGACGTGGACTAGAGTTGCACTTAAGTTGCACTGAAGGGTGACTTCACACTTTAGTTGAACCATCATTTACTTGTGTACCTTTGTCTCACTCTCATTACAAGCTGAAAACTGTCACTTCTTGATGAGAAACCCTCTGCATCTCATGTATGGGAAGCCACACTTCTCATAGGAAAGCATGCACCTGCAGCAGGCACTAACAGGGCAGGCTCAAGACTCTCCTGGGACTGTGGGGCCTTGCAGAGGAGGACTTCTTCCTCAAACCTCAAAATTTCCGCTTCTGTTGTTTTAAAAACACCCATCAAATGATGTTACAGTCAGTAAAACACAGCTCCCTACTCCTCTCAGCTTCACTGATTTCTCTCCATGTGCATGACAAAGGCTATAGCAAAAGACACAAGACAGAGGGTTCGGATGAAGTAGGAGCTCTAAATATTTAGAACAGAAAGGGAAAAAAAAAACTTGTACTTTATTTTTTATTTAGAGGCTTGTTTATAACATCATGCTTGCTTATCTTTGCTCATATCACGGGCTCTTTCATTCCACTGACAAACCTATTCACATCTGCATGAGACATGCATCCTGTATGAGATACTCAGACTGACAGACAGCTGTGTATGATGAAGAGAGAGTGATGAAGGAGAGACGGGGACAGGGAGAGTTGAAATACCAACATCACACTGCATAGACTGTATGAGATGTGTCCCAGTCTATTTTAGGAAAGAAACAATACTACTTACCTACTACCACTACAACTATACTTATAATATAGTTGTAGTGGTAGTATATGACTGTAACAACAACACTAACTGATGGTAAATGCAAAAAAAAAAAAAAACCTAGATTCAGTATCTATTCAGTGGGAAAAACTAGAAAAAGTGCAACAAGGAGCAGTTATGACATACTGAGCAGTGCCATAATAAGTACGCCAAGGTGTAGTAGTAGTGCTTTCCTCTGTGTATTTATATTGAATATGACAGATATGTGTCAAATTATCATTGATTTAGGAGGGAAAATACAAGAAAGTGTTTCAATGGCTCTCAATCATCCCAAAAGGCCCTAATTTCATGGCGCAGCCAGTTTGACAATTTGGTAGACCGTCTGCGCAGAGATGGGTGTAACGGCGCACCAGGGGGAGGTGACGGCGCACCAGGAGGAGGTGCCGGCAGATTCATGTTGGCGCAGTGACAATTTCGTGCCACAAAACTGTGCGGAAGGTGCGCTGAAAGCTCGCCAGCTCCAACCTGGTCTATTCCCGATGCAGGCGAAGCGCACCCCCTGCAGCTGTAATTTGGTGACAGGCGCACATGTGCGCACACATCACCAAACCCTCAGAGGCAGGTTTTCTAGAGTGTTAGGCACATTTTAATGCAATAAACAATCACAGCAATCACTATTTAATGTAACAGTCTGAACCAGCATGTACATTTGTATGTATATTAATTGTCCCGTCTCATCTGATGTCGGATTAAAGCCTTTTTTCATCTTCGTAACATCACTAAAATCAGGCCTATCCTGTCCCAGAGCGATGCCGAAAAGCTCGTCCATGCTTTTGTTACCTCTAGACTGGACAATTGTAATTCTCTGCTTTCAGGCTGTCCCAGCAAGTCGCTTAAGTCAGCTGGTCCAAAATGCCGCAGCACGTGTACTGACTAGAACGAGGAGAAGAGACCACATTACTCCTGTGTTAGCTTCTCTGCATTGGCTTCCCATTAAATATAGAATAGAATTCAAGATTCTTCTCCTCACCTATGAAGCTCTCAGTGGACAAGCACCAGTCTATCTCAAAGAGCTTGTAGTGCCATACAACCCCTCTAGAACATTGCGCTCCCAAAATGCTGGCCTACTTGTGGTACCATCAATCGCCAAAAGTAGTATGGGAGGTAGAGCCTTCAGTTATCAGGCTCCTCTTTTCTGGAACAATTTACCGACCACAGTTCGGGAGGCTGACACTCTCTCTACCTTTAAGGTTAGACTTAAAACATTCCTCTTTGATAAAGATTTCAGTGAGGGACCAGCTTATAGTTTATAAATTAGTTCATAAATTAGACTCATAGTTTAGATGCAATAGGCCTAGACTGCCGGGGAATCTGGTACGATGGGCTCTATCACTCTCTCACTCTCTCTCAGCATCTGCTTTTGCCCCTTTTGTTTGCTCCTGTACTTGTCTCTGGCTCTTGTCTTGTAGGTGGCCTGGGATCCTTGTGGAGACTGCCTGCTGCTGTGGAGTCACGAAGCCTCAAAACTACAATTATAAACATGAAACATAGTTGGCCATTTTATTAGGAACACTCCATTCCCATTATCATTATAGCTGTTCGTGTAGATATTAGCATGATCTCCATATCCATGATCGATAAATCTACAGTATCTACTTTTTAATTACCACATAGGCATGAGGTCCCTCTGAAAATGGGATGTCACATCTCAAGAGGCCTTTAACAAATTTATACTTAACTGAGACAAATGTGGTTGGGATGCACTTGTGGTCTGGGCACCCATGAGTTTGTCACTACCATAAATTCTTATTTTCTTATTCACCACTACCATTCAGACATGAGGACCCTACTGAAAATGAGATGTAGCATCTCAAGAGGCTAACCTCTAATAAATCAGATGACAGGTCGATGGTTCATGAACCTGTCCCTAACTTTAGTTCTTACTTTAGTCCACTTGTCTCCTCTTACCTCCCTTCCTTTGCCCTTACCCCCATCACAGCATTGTGTGGATTTGCTGTTCATCATGAGACTGGGATCCACATTCAAGATTTCCTGCTGCTTAACAGAAGGTTTTTTCTTGCCGCCATGATGGAGGAATTCATGATTGGCTATATGGATTCATGTTGGGTGTTGGATGTATATATGTGTATATATATATATATATATATGTATATGTGTATTTTATATGTATATATGTATCTATGCATATATGTGTATCCATAAAATGGAGAGCTTTATGCTCTATTGTAAAGTGTCTTGAGATAACACTTGTGATGAATTGGCACTATACAAATAAAGATTGATTGATTGATTGATTGAAGTTTATGGAACAAGTTTATTATTGAACATTTCACATATAAACGCTTAATATATTACTTTTACCCTATTTGTTTATTCATTCTATATTTTGATTACTTGCTGTTATAATATCACTGACATTTTACTGTAACTTATTGAAAGATAATAGTAGTGATTATATTGTATAGTAAAGTTGTTCACGGTTACATGACTAAAAAAATAGAATAAATATAATAATAGAATAATGCTATATTTTCATAGTAGCCCTGACTGAAAAATTGTTGTGCATCCACAGTCTTACAAAAGCATTTTACAGTATACACTGTGCTTAAACAAGACTTGATTTTGATATTTCACAGTGACCCAGAAATAGAACAACTGTAAAATCCTATCATTTTACTGCAAAATTACTACAGAGCACTGTGGATTCACAACTACTAACTGTGCTTTGTCAAACCATTCCTGTATTTTAACTGTTTGTAAGCTGAACATGCATGACTTCAAAATCTCAGTGTCCCATTGGAATGATACAGCATGACGTTTTCTACAATAATTACTTGTAATTAAACATCATGGTTGTATAGACACTGCAACTCAGAAACCAGTAAATTGCTGTGAATTTACACTATGCATGTCAGAATGGCGTACTTTAATTTTACAGATTTTTCCCCATTATTCACCACAGAAGCCTCATAACAATGATTTGCCGTGGAAATTTAATGCAGAAACTTGTGAAAACCTGGTGATTTTCTTTTTACAATGTAAGACCATTATAATTAAACACTTATATACTCAGACTTCTAACATCAGCATTGTTCATATTACAATGCTGGCAGTATTTCTTGTTACCCTGACAAACATTACTTTATAGATTTAGCAAGTTTTATCTTTTTAACCTTGACAAGAGACTTGGAGGACTTCCAGATGGTCCTTAGAGACTCTGGCACATGACATTATCTCTATCACATATACAGGGATGTAAATATACTGTTTAGGATTTCAGTGTGTCTGTAAACATTGAATCTTGAATATGAATAAAACCAGTTCATGTGAACACTTACTGGTCAGAGTAGTTGAATCTAGGGGTATTTTATTTGAATTGGTGCCATTAATTCATTTCAACAATACCAGTAAACGATATGGAGACTTCTCTAATCTTCTGTCCCAAACAACTGGTCTGGTCCCTCATTAGGAGGGTAGCGCTATTTGCCTGGAATCCAGATTGCCATTAAAAGCCTGCTGGTTCAACACCCTCCAGTGACAAAACCAAACATTTGTGAATTCAGTGGGGTTGTTTTCTTTACTGCTATTTGCCTTCTCTTTTATATTTAAGTTCTTACTTTATGCCCAAACTGTGCAAACTTTTCTCTACCATTCAGAGCCTAATTTGCTTACAAACTGCTGATTGCTCTGGCATTTGCTATTACCGTGGCTGTTGAGCTGGATTTCATCCTGAAAGCTGTTGGCATTATTGGATGTTAAAAGTTTAGTGCCAGGGTTTACATGACGAGCAAATGAGCAGCCCGGTAAGTGTGATGAGTTGGAGCAGCTGATCCATAGAAAACAGAGTGTGTGGATGTGGTTTTATAATTCTGCTTTGCCTATGGCACTATGACAATGTTTAGACCATCGGGTATTAAAGATTTCAGTTTGATCTCATAAGAACCAGGCTGCAAAAAAGACTGTTAACACACAAAGACAACAGTGAAACTCATCCGCCCAGATCACATTTGAGATGAATGTGACCTCATTGTTAGTGTGATCCGAAAACAGTAAAGGTGTTTAATGTTTTATTAGGCTACTCCCTACTCTGAATTGCTGTCTTGCTTACAAGCAATATGCACTTGTAAAATCACTCAAGTGTTGGTAGTTGGATTATGTGCAGTAAAAACCTTCCCTTTTATCTACATGGTACAGTTTTGTTTAAGCAGCAATTGGCAGATCAACTGGTTGACAATGGGCAGCAAACAGTCTAAATTAAATCCTTGTCACCTCAGGTGCCATCCCAGATAGCAGCTTTAATATCAAAGAAAGACATGTGGCTTTGAGGGCAAATCTCGGGTGTCTGAGTACAAGTGAATGCAGCATGAGATGGTTTTACCTTTACCATCCCTTGGGCTCCAGGATGTTGTTTGACACAGTGCAGCAGCTTTTTAAGATTTATGATAAGCTTAACCACATCCTTTATGACAAAGAAATGTAGTCTTATGTAAGAGGCTGGGGTGATCATGGCCTGCTCTGTATATATTACAGTGCATCTTTATTTGTAGAAGTTATTTATATATATCTATATATCTATATCTATATCTATATCTATCTATATATATATCTATATATATATATCTATCTATATATATGTATGTATGTAAATATATATGTATATGTATATGTGTATATATATATATATATATATATATATATATATATGTATATATATATATATATATATATATATATATATATATATATATATATATATATATATATATATATATATATATATATATATATATATATATATATATATATATATATATATGTGTGTGTGTATATATATATATATATATATATATATATATATATATATATATATATATATATATATATATATATATATATATATATATATATATAGATACATACATAGATATATATATATATCTCTAGGCCTGGTCAGTCAAGGAGGGAAATGTAATTTCCTGCCTACATCATGAATTTGTTTATTTATTTAAATGTAAATTCTACCCTCTGTTCCTTTTCAAGAAAATGATTTGTGACCCTGTCGTACCAACTAGGTGTCTTTTCTAGGGAATTTACCAGTGTTCTCTCAATGGCCAGCAGAGCTAGTCTGCTTAAACCACCTTGGCCCATTGTGTTGCATGTGTAAGACTTGAGCCGCTTTAAACAGGAGAAGCTCCTCTCCAGTACAGCTGAATGTAAAACTTAGAAGATGCTCCGGTGGAGGGTTATACTTCAAGATTGCTGATTGGCTCATTTCACTGTCAATCAAAGGCCTCAGACAGATCATCCAATCATCATGCAGAAGCCGAGCATCCAGGCCAGCCCACTGCCGATGGGCAGGACAAAGCCCAGTGTTTATCCAATGACCGTCCAGTTTCCACAGTGGAACAACCCACTCTCAGCTTCTCCATTGAAGTCAAATGACGCTCAGTGTGTCCGAGTGTGTAAAAGCGCTGAGACGCTGCGGGGATGAATGAGAAGGAAGTCGTATATATATATATATATATGTATATATATATATATACATAGATATATATATATAATTGGATTGCAGCCACTAAATCAAGATGCAAGCAAGATGTTCTCACACCTGAAGTGTATAGGTATATCCAGTGTTGTGAGTAACGGCGTTGGGAGTAACGGTGTTACTAATACTATTACATTGAAATGTGGTGGGTTACTTTGGACCGATGTCAAGCAGCTATTATCCGACCTGCATCACCCCCAAATTCCATGGCATGCGGAAGCACCGTGTCAAGGTCTTGCTCTGACAGACAAACCCACTGAAAGCAGCGTGTCGAGGAGCGCCGCGGCGCTTTCAGTGGGGGAGGGCTGATCCCCAGAGAACCACAGGCTCTCATCAGAATAGCAATGTCAAATGCTCATAAAGCATGTTATAGACTTAGGAAAGAAATAAACAACACCTCACTTTGCTTCTCTAAGGTCCTATTGCTGGTCTCAACCACACAGCTTCGTGATTTATTCAACTTCTATCCGCCTATATCCTATATCCTTGTATCCTTGTTTGGTGTCATGTATACAATGTTATATATTTCTGTACCTCTACGCCGTGTTGTCTCTGGGACCCTCTGACGGACTGCTGACCTGATGCTCGTGCCTCCGGTTTTGACATAGTGACCAAGAATTGAGGAAATTTACATTCAAGCATTGTGTTTTATTTTGAAAACTTCCGGATACTCCACACTTTGACTTCCTGTCTAGTGCTTTCTTAATGACAGTGAATTTATGAGGTTTGGAAGCGGCCGCGCAGGAAATAGACCTGAAGCAAATCTCCAGTGCCTTGGCGCACGCCGGCGCTTCGGTAACACAGAGCTGTGCGGTACGGCGCCCTTAAAACGTAATGCGGAGCACTTCGCTCCCATTCTAGCCTATCAGGCAAATTCCTCTGCACTTGCTGCGGCGCGTCGGCACCGCGTTGGAGAACTGACGAGGTCTTTCAAAGTAATACCAATAAATAGAGCTACTTTGAACCACCAGTAACCTGCTTCCTTCGACCCTCCTGATGTCTGGTTGAATGAATCAACTTTTGATTTTTTTAAGCCTGCGGTGCTGCTGCATCAGATTATTACTTAACCTGAGCTGTTGGCAAACCTGCTGCTCTTCTTTTCTTTAAGTCAGTACCTTTTAATGAAGATGATCCTCTGCTAATAGAGTCCTCTTGCACTCCCATCAATTCAAATGCTCTTTACCCCTTCCCCTCATTCTACCTATTCTTTTTCCACACCCTCCTCTCTCTGTTTTACTCCTCTGCTGTTTTAATTGCTTGAAGGTCATTGACAATAATGTGACAACTTATTAGAAACCCCATCTGATGCCACTGATTTTATACCTCACTTTGCCACAGTGCTTGGTTTCCAGGCAATTACTGAGCATGCTATTTATTAATTTCATGGTTCACAGAGCATCACACGCTATAAATAGTGAGGGATGATAGCTCAGTCATTCACAGTGTTGCTGGCTCTTATCGATTTTGAGTGAGATACTCAGGCGGGATGGAGCCTTCATCTTTAGGGACTTAAATACTGGAGGGTGGGAATGCTCCATGTGGGAAAGAAACAATCACAGAAATGACAGTTAGCATCAGCGCATGAGAGCTTGTTCGAACGCCCACGCTGTCGCCGCTACTGCTGCTGCTGCACCCTTTAAAAAAATGTCATGAATGTAATAACTCAGATGGAAGAAATACCTAACTTCACGGTCTGCCCTTTTTATTTCCGCAGGAATCCATTTAGCGCCAAAGATAGCTGACATCCCCATACAAGTGTTGTACAGCACTAACAGTACAAGTGCCGAGACCAATTATGTGTTGTTTCCTTGAAGCAAGACAAGAGACTCACAGCTCTGCAGTTTGCTATGCTCTTCTTCCAAAAATGCTCTCACTGTGCCAGGGTAATGTGTCTCTGTGTTACGGGAACCATTTAACCTGTCAAGGCATGAGTTTGGTAAGTGTTTGGACACAATCCAATCAATTAGGGAAAGACAATTCTGCAGCCAAAAAATGGGATTGACTCACACATCTTTTTGTTAACACCCAGAAAGGGTCCATCCCTTATAATAATAAAACCCAGCTGTGTTGTTGGCGAGGTTGAATTTTCCAAAAGTCCAAATTGAATTTTTTTTCCTCCTGAATTTGCACAACATATAAATAGACCTTGTTTGTTTCCGCCCAAAGAGTCCTCAAATGCTTATTCCACACAGCCTCCAGCTTTTTCTTTTTCAAGTCTCACTTCACATGAGTGCCTCTCTCACATCTGCAGCCCTCACTTCTGCCTGAAGGTGTGAAAAAGGAAAGGGAACATGCTCAGGACTCTGACCTTTTTAAGTCAACAGCATAAATGTTGACTCTGGCTGCCACTGTTGTCTTGTTATCACAACACCGTCTCCGCCGGCGACTTCCTACTCACACTGATGTATGGTTTTGATCAACAGACCAGTTAGCCTATATGTTCTGATAACATCGATGGATTTGCTTGCGAAGAGTGATACTGTTTGAGTACATGTGTGCGTGTGTTTGTGTGGGGGGCTGGGGTAGAAAGTTTCTATGGGGCTTCAGCTAAATCCCTTCAAACACATGGGAATCTTTTGGTAATCCTTCAGTTAAGGTTCAACTATTCATACAAGAGTTAATGATAAATGTCAGGACTGCACGTGTTAACAGTATTTTATGCCTGACTTCATACACGAGTCATTGCACTAACTCAGGTGCTTGAATCATCACAACTCATGACTTTAAAATTATGTTAATGATTTGCACTTATTGAAAATGAAAAAAGGCAACACTCCCAATGAATCCAAACACAGTATAAGCATGTTTGCAAGATGCTATGATGTATCCATATGCTGTATAATCATAGTTATGACCACTTGTGGTAATCAATTATGCATGATTATCAAAAGTTATTATAGTGCTGTATTACATTATAACTCTGAAAAAATTAAAGTTGAGATAAACCCAGATGTTTTTGGTAAACCTTTTATGTACTGTATATATTTAAAGAATTTCTTGTATGTGCCTCTGTAGAATAAATACAATTTACAATCCTGCCACACTTGATTCTATTGGTTGTACAACACTGTTGACATTATCTTAAATTAACAGTTTAAGTGCAAAGCAAGAATCTTTAACGATAAAAATGTATTCTTTCAAAGTAATCAAACAACAACTACCATCTTAATAACAGGGAAATTTCAAATTAACAAATATTCTTCTCTTGTTACATAACCTTTACAGAATGAAAAAAAAACACATTTAAAAAAGATCATTTTCTAAAATTGAAAGGTCAAGTCAAGCTGTTTTCTTCTATTCAAAATAATATTCCATTATAATCTTTAGCATGTCCATGTTAACTCAAAGAAAAAAAAAATCTTTTGCAAATACTGACTGGACAACGGTGTTTGTGTGAGGTCTTTGATCTATGATTGAGTTCTTAGTAGATGTGATCAGATTTAAGTAGATATGATCACTTTAAAAACTTTTGTGTTTTATCTTGTATTACTGTTCTACATTACTATCTTCAATCAACGCAACAACACTGAAATATGCTCTGCTCTCCATCGCAGGTTAAAATCTCATTTGTCTTCTTTTTTTTGGTCCCGAAGCACACTGTTGGCTCTTCCCTGCTACTCATCTCCTTTCTCCCACTGTGTTTTTCTCTGTGCTTGCTCTTCCATGTGTTTCCACGCTAACTCAGAGAATAAAGGATTTGTTTGGTATGTTGCATCAAGTGTGACTGCTGTAAAGGAAAGAAAAGCTGCCCGTTTAAAAACAGGAGACCACTGAAAAGCGTTAAGTGCTGCAGAGTTTAAAATATAACATATGAGAATCTGCACATTAATCTTTGATAATATACCAGCCATTAAAAGTGGGCTGGAATTAATTTGGTTAGATGAACCTGTGGCCTTATTGGTAAGATGCAACAGTCAGCTAATTATAACTTCTATATTTTATGAAATAGGTTATACAATTTATCACTTTTAAAAATGTGGACTATGGATGTAACATAGGCAGTACCATGCTTCCTTTTCTGTTCTTTATTACATCCGCCAAGAAGGTTATGTTTTTGCCTGGGTTCTTCTGTTTGTTTGCTTGTTTGTCTATTTGTCTTTTAGCAAGATCACGCAAAAACTACTGGATGGGTGTGTGGTTTGGTCCAAGAAAGAAGTCATAACATTATGGCAGTGATCCAAATATTTGTCTGGTTGCAAAAAAACTGCAAATTTTGTGAAAAATCCCATAACTTAACTTTAGGTCGTATTTTAACAAACCATATCTCTAACATCACTTGATGGATTTGCTTCAAAATTTACACAATATATATGTTCATATATATATCTCCATCATCACGGTAAATTTCATTTGGATCTGCTCCAGACTGACACAAAAAACACTGAAGTTTTTTAATTGCAAATCCCATTCATTTCTGCTAAGATGTTGTGTTCTGTGGTTCTCCCCTCTAAGTCATTATGGGAATTGTAGCTTTTCTCGCCATGCCAGCAGAGGAGTTTTCCAGATGGACAGACATGAGTGGCAACTCAGCCGTCATTTCAGAGCACTTGGTGATCGAGAATTTTATCTTGGCATAGGTCTAGACTCTCTGAGTGCTTTCTTGTTTATTATATGACTTTAGAGAAAGAAAACATACAGAGTTGGCATTTGTTGGACTTTTTGTTGGGCTGTTTTAACAGAGGTGTGGTTACAGTAGTGGGGGCTAATTTTTGCTGTTGTCTTGGAAACGAAAGTGATGTCCTTATATTGGTCCACAGATCCCTGTGGTGTCCTTAATATTAAGAACCACATTAAATAAAAATTTAAGCCTGTAAATTATGTGTGGTTCAAGGTTTTTTGCATGTCTGTCCTATCAGACAGCAGTCCTATGCTTTATCATTAGAGCATGGCGATACAGTAGAGAACACAGACGTGTAAATCAAGCTGTTGAGCACTTAGCCTGTTGACAATGTGTTGGGAGACACTTGTGCTTCAAAATCCCACTTTAATGGCTTTCTATGAGGCCATATATCTGAGGTGTTAACGTCCTGCTTGAGGGCATGTGTGTGCGATGCTCCCTGTGTGTTTTCATCACACAGCTCCAACTGTAAAGGCCTCTCTGCCAGAGGCTTTTCTTATTGAGAAGACAACAGCCCTCTTTTTTTATGGTCCGGAGTGTCCTGAACTTTACGAGAGTGACAGCGGTCTCTCTGTCCTGCAGCTCCCAGCAGAAATATCATGTTTGTTTATCTCTGGAGAGAATTTATTCTGCTGATTCATTGGCTGGCACTCCTGCAAAGGCTGAAGGAATTCGATTTTCTCTTTATTTATTCGCTTCATTTTTTTCCTCTTGTGGAAGAGTAGCCTCTCATGATACCACAGGAAAACTTCCTTCCTCCCCACTGTGGTCCCCTATGAAATGAGATTAAAGAGGAAGAGATAGAGGACAGGGGACAAAATGGAGTTGTTATTTATTGTAATCTTTCTTGTCCTGTTGTTCTTTATTTTCTTTTACCTTCAAAATAGACCACTATATGAAATAAATATGTCAATTCAGGCATTCACAGTGATCATATTAGAGTTTAAAAGCTGTTGTTTTTTTATCAGCTGGGTTCATTTCTTTTTTTTTTTTTTTAAATGTAGCTGCATATATTTACAATGCCTCAAGAACTGATAAAAAAAACATGCAGGTTTACCAAGCAGGGATTGATGCTTTTAATTCAGATGGATTGTGCAATATATTACAATTACAGATCTGGTAACAGGCAAAGCAAGCCCTGCAACCATGAACAATCTATTCCAACCTATTACAGAGGTTTATGATTTGAGACGGATATGACTTGATGTGGTCTTTGTTTCATTAAAAATGACATTGAGCAATGATGAAGCACTGGGAAAATGTATGCACATAGAAATATGTGCACATGTATCCCAGGTGGTGCAGGTCATCCATGCTAAATGTGTTCAGAGGGGGAGTCGACTGAGCTGTGAAGTGGCTCACAGACCTGTGAAATATAATAAGTAAAGGATACAAAAACAGGTGGTCCGCTGTGATTTACCATGGACCATAACTTAAACAGAAGCTTCTCTTAATCCCTCAGTCTGTCAACAACAGGAAGGCAAAACAGCCTGAATGTACAATCGATTGTGCCCTCCATGTGTTAGTCTCAATTGGTTTGGTTCAGCGGCAGGAGAAGCCCCGAAGAGCTGGTGTCAGGGGCTGCAGAGAGCACAACACACCTTTGCCATTTTCTTAGTCTTCCTGCAGTTTTCACGCATTCGATGTGCAATCAGCTTGACGTGTGACCACTCAGTGTCACATGTCACATGGATGGCCCTGGATCCACAGGGTAGAGACCTCTTTGCGTGACACAATCTTCAGGAAGCACGAGGTCACATGGACTTTGCATGTAGGTCAGATGGCCTTGCATATCCCTCACTGTGGTTCAGCTGCACCAAGAGCCTCAGAGGAATGTATTATGAAAGGAGAGCCAATGTAAGGTCCATCCATGCATCAATATCAAAACATTCCTTTATATTCAACTGGTTATGCATTTATGCCAGACTTTTGCTCGGTCCATCCTAATTTCAGGCTTGATGAAACCAACAATAGGGTGATGAGTCCTATGATGTGCTAACCCCTAATAAATTTCAATCCAATAGAGGCATTTGAGATGAGAACATAATTACTGTATAACCTGGGCACCCATGAATGTGTCAGATTCATGTTGGATTCGAATGTATGCATGTTTATTTATGTGTTTCTAATTAGGGGTGCCAAAATATTTGCATTAATTTATAACAGTTGTAATTGGTGCATTATTTTAATGTTGTATTTAATCTGATTTCTATGGTTCAGTATTTTAAGAGGGTAAAACCTTAAAATCCAAGAGCAGCTGGTGATTTGACAATCGGTCCACTCGCCAAACTCATCTTACCCCAATCCATATCAAGCTACAGTATGATGTAGCAGCTAGACCCTGACGTTGTTGTTTTTGTTTGAAAACTCTCTCATTGGCTGATTTTTATTTATAAATCTATTCTTGGACTTCTGCCTTCATATCTGTGTTCACACATGTGTAGAAACCTCAACCAATATGGCCTGCGCTATCAGGAGATCATACAGCTGCAGGTCCCAGGAGTAAGAACTGAACTGGGCAAAAAGGCTTTTAAATGTTTTCCCCTTTCTGCCTGGAATGAAGTGCAGAAGGATTTGAAATTGACACATCTTGTAACCCCAGGGAAATTCAAGACAATTATAAAAGACAGAGAAATGAGCTTAATTGGCTCTTGTGATTGCGCTGTGTAATCATATAATCCTAACATTGTTTTTCTGTAATGTGTGTGTCTGTAACCGTAATCTGTTTGATTTTCTGTTTCTTTGCTGCTAGTTGGCCAGGTTTCTCTTGAAAAACAGGTCTTAAATCTTAATGAGTTTTTACCTGGTTAAATAAAGGCTATTGATTGATTGATTGTTAGCCATTTGCTCACACTGAGTGTCCTTCAGTTCTTAGACTATCATCTGACAACACTCAGACTCAAGCGATCTGTGAGCTCAATCGCAAGCTTGATGTGAATCTAGAACTCGTTCGCAAGCAGGATAACACCTTGGAGAAGTTGACAGCTCGGCTCGGCTGACTGGGCCCATGGATTCGGAACATCATTGTGAGAGACCAAAACACTGGAGAGACCAAAAGACTGGAATGACTGATGGAAAATTACAGTAAGCTTGACCCAAATAATTTCTTATCTTTATCTGTTTTGGCTCCCTGTCCAGCCTTGAGCTGGAAATCTTTCTTCTCTCCTAGAATGTTATGCAAACAGAGGCTTAATACCCCCTCCTGGCGAGACACACCTACCCACCATTATCTGTGCACATCTAGGAGTTTTTTTTTTGGTTTGATATTGTCTAATCATGTTGCTCATATGTTGAGATGTTTTTTTTTTTCTGATCTCCTACTGTGCTCCGTAGTGCATTGTGTGAGACCGGCCTTTTTTCTCCTCCTTTCCCCTCTGTCTCCCTATTCCTATCGAAGAAAATGGGGCGCTGCTGTTGGCGATCTGATGGTCTTTCCGATCCTGTCCTCCCCATGCATGCTACTGTCTTTGTATGTTCTTGGACGGATTGCACTGTAAAATAAGCTTTTTACTCTGTACTTGTGACGTGCAATAAGAATAAAGGCTTAAACTTTAAAAATATCTTACATTAAATGATACCACACATATGTATTATTTGCCACTTAAATGTGACATGAATCTCATCAAAGACACACCCACCAAGTTCTCCTGGTAAACTTCTGAGGAGAGCATATTTCATATCGTAGGGTTACCATGAATCCGGCGTTGATCACATAGCATTTCCGCATCTCTTTCAGTTCCCCAGCAGTGATCTCCATGTGGGGGAAGATGGAAAAACCTTGATGTCCCATAAGAATGCTTAAAGTGACTCTCTATTCTGCTCTTTTAAAAGAGAGAACATGCAGTCACTTCTTGCTGTTGCCACATCCGCAGCTCCCACCTCTTGAAGAATTTTTATGCATTGGGCTTCTTGTGCTTGAGTTTGGAGAACAATCTTTGGATCTGCCACAATAATCTATTACATTTCAATGACAATACCTCAAGTTGATGGCTTGTTTTTAAAGTGATTCTAAAGTGAAATT
This sequence comes from Scarus forsteni, assembly GCA_036419115.1. Lineage (NCBI taxonomy): Eukaryota > Metazoa > Chordata > Actinopteri > Labriformes > Labridae > Scarus > Scarus forsteni. The sequence goes on from JAZDUH010000049.1 coordinate 8,760,157, forward strand.
TGAGGACGAACATAATCTGGACACACTGTGAGCAATATCCTTCCCTCAATCCATTATTTTCCAAAAATGTTCTGCATTCACGCAGAGATGAGACTTAAAACACTGTAAAGTGCACTAATTCACTGAAGTGCATTAATTACATTAATTAATTACAATACACATTAATGCATTATAAAAATTAATCGCAGGATTAAATATAGCACATGAACATTTTAATACTGTCCAGCTGGAGGACCCGTACATGGCAGTGGCACGTCACTTCACACATGCGTCACTAGTCAAACCAAACAAAGCCCAGGTCACAACAGGAACGGCCTATTTGAGACTACGCTTTATTTTATTTTTGAATTAATCTATCTATATTTGCACTGAATTCTTTAATAATGCACCAGACCTAATTGGTTTGCTGGATGTCCTCGACCTTTTTCTTTTTTTTAAATTTGATTTATGAAACACACTTAAAGTGTAATTTGAGTTGCCTGATTGAGCTTAGAATTGTCTGGACAAGATGCCCTGATTTAGGTTTTATTCAATCACCAATAAAAATGTAGATTTACAGTCTTCTCTTTTCAGTGTATTCATTTGATTAATCATCCACTACAATTTTGTAATGTCCTAGAATTCAAATTCTTTAAGCAGAGTTGAAGCAGATATGAGATTAAAATGCGATTAATTAGATATATTATTACAAATCCTGTAATTAATCAGATTAATTATTTTAATCGCCTGACAGCACCTATATCTATCTATATATCTATATCTATATCTATATCTATATCTCTCTCTCTCTATATATATATATATACATACATATATATAGATATAGATATACACACACACTCATATATATATATATATATAGAGAGAGAGAGAGATATATAGATATAGATATAGATATATACACACACACACACACATATATATATATATGTGTACATATAGTAGTTTACTGTTTGCTCTACTGGGTACCAGTTACAATCCTGTAATTTGCTGCTCTTCTCTGTACGGACCTGGGGAAAACTGCTTTTTCATTTAAAGTACCTTGGTGGAAAAATATTCAAAAAGAGCTAAAACTGGATTCGAAGATATCTCTTCATGAATTTTAGAGCATCATTTAGAATGTGGTGACATAGGGATGTGGTTGTTTTTCTTGAATGCCAAATGTGTATTTGATCTTGTAAAAGGGATCATTTAATCTCACTAAATCACCAAAAACACTTTTGTTACAGTGACATGGGAGCAAACTTTCAGGTTGATCTGACAAGTTATGTTGTTACTGCCTTGATTTTCCAGTCCAAATATTTCTTAAGTATGAAGTATCACCACAGTTATTTTCTACCCCAAGTGGGACAGAACCTTTTATAACCTAAAATCATAAATATCAACTCCAAGTCCCACTGCCTACAGCATGACACTCACAGAAGCAAATGATATGATGAGGAAGAGTCATTAAACTGTTTTTCTTTAAACCTTTCAAGGATAAAAGTGAGCATAAACACAATTTAACCATCTCTACAGCCAAACCTGTGTTCTTCACTTGTTTGTTTGTTTTTTTCATTTTAGCTGTAAACAAAAATCACTTGGTGACAATCAGCAGATAATGTTGATAGTCAAGGTAGCATAGCATTTTAGCTGTTGGACCATGTTTTATAGATTGAAAAATGCTGGAGAAAATTGTTCGTTTTAAAAAAAATAAACTGAAATAATATAAGGTACCACAATTGTCTGGGACAAACAAGCATGAGCAACATTTATTATCATTGCCTTTATAAAATATCGTTATATAATAAATTACAGTTTGCTACCCTAAACACTTTTCCACCTCTGTGTGTTCCTGGAGAGTTTGTCTGGTGTGGGGTCTCACAGTCTGGCTGAATTATTGTGTGTGTGCATTTGGAAGACTACAAGTTTAAGAAAAAAAGATTTCAATGTCACAAAACTTTAAAAATACAGAGTTTAATGTTTGTTTTTTAAACACAAGACATTTGAGTCCAGGCCTGCCTACAAACTACCCCCAACAGGACAAAATCCTGCATCTCTCTCTGATATGTTCTATTTCAAAATGTTCTCACAGTGATGGCATTTGGCTTTAGTCCATTCTGAAGTCCTCAGTCTTCAGTTGTCAGTGAAAAGCCAATGTCTGGGCATCTTTTTTGCAGCCACAGTAATCATCGGAGCACAGTGCTACAAAGTCAAAGCCACATCCACCCACTAAGAGGCTTAAGCAGCTAGTTCTGAACAAGGCTTACTCAGAAGGGTTTATAATTATGACAGTATCCAATATCTATGTGGATTGTTTTCTTAAGAAACGTAAAAGATTAGGAGCAAATATTGTGTCCTTGTGTTTCCCACATTTGTAAGATTAGCAAAAGTCTAAAAGTTGTCTGTTGTGTTGCCAGCTTGATTTTCAGTCAGTTTCTTCTCACCTGTGCCCACATGCACACATACATAAACATAACAGTGCTAGGTTGTTAGCGGCTACAGCTAACAGCTGTACAGTTGATGCATTGTCTGTCAGTGGCAAATAAACACAGATTGCAAAGACAATCAATCTTGTTTCATATTCCCTTTATGGCTGGAGGCTGTAGATTAAGAATGACATAAAATAAGGAATTTTCTGCAAAATGCTTTGTGGCCTGTTGGTTCCACAGTTTTGCTCTGGACAATCAAAACATTTGCTAAATAAATGCGTCAGTCATTCCTGAGTTATTATCAACTGCCAGTTCATGTGAGGATGTAAACAAAACTGAATTACCACCCCCGCAGTACTGACAACTGTTGCTTTTGTAAACACAGTTGATTATTAAGCTCCTTGAGGCTTTCATGTGCGACAGGCAGCAGTATGACAATCAGCACAATGAACCTGAACAACTAAAGCTTAAATAAACCTTTAATTGTCATTTAACAGGACAGTTTTTTTTTCAACAAAATAGAGATGTATATAGAGAAGGAAATAAGGAAAGGTAGTGGGGAATACCAAACAAAGACAGAGACAGGTAGACCATGAACTCAGGCCACCTCCTTGATGAGCCTCCACTCATGGGGTACAACTCATGTGTGTACCACTGGACTTTTTTAAATATTTCCAAGGAACTTGTCATAGAGTGTACAAATAGTGTTAGAGTATCTCAGACTTCAGCTAATGGCTTCTGAAACAGAGTTTTATAGGCTACTAATTTCAAAAATCATTTTGGTAATGCTGCGTCAAACCGAAAAAAGCCTTCACAAAAGAGTCTTAACAAAGCTGCTCCACCATTATAACTATGAACATTTGTATTGGTTTTCAATGGTGCAATACATGCAGAAAGTCATATACATGCACACAATGATTTTCTTCCCTTCTTACCCCCATCTTGTTACTGATACGCCTGTTACAGCCTCTGCTACCAGCAGAGAGACAGAGGATCACTTATTTTTTTACTGAAAGCAAAATATAAATAAATGGCATAAACAGAATAAATATGGTGTCCATAACTGGTAGTCTAAATTGACCAACAGACAAAGAACCAAAGCTCAAGAAAACAGGAGTGGGGAGAGCACATGGGAGAGACAGACAACAGGGACTGCAGTCAAGTCAGCAGCTTCAAATCTGAAGTGGTAGGCTAACATATTTTAACCTTTATGGTAAATGCGCTGTGCCGAGTAAGAGAGGAATGGCAAACAGGCTGCATGACTTTATCTCATTTCAGTTTCCCTTTTACCATCAAAAGTATGAAATATAGGAGTGGTGACTTAACATTGGCTCGAAGATGCCTCATCTTCCAACATAACTAAACAGTGTATAATAATAATGTTTGACATTTTTAAGTATTCTATATTCAAAGTAAACAAAATATTACAAACTGAAAAGTACATCATAGAAGTAGTTGCTTGTCCAGGAGGTCCTTTATACAATGATACCAGGTACAAATGAAAAAAAAAAAACTTATTTAATTGTAAAATCTGCCCAAAGGGTTCAAAATAAACCTTGCCATGCATTCATGGACCTTCATTTGATACATTACACATTGTGTTCATTCATGTTGAAAGACGTGACATCTAAGAGCCAATGTAAGGCATCTCTCCTGCTACACACAATGAGCTGCTGTAAGCTGTTTGCACTCACCGGCCACCCTATTCAGTTTAGTGTTACACATAATTCAGAATCCATATCCACATCATTCTACATCTGCTCCTTTGAAAAACACCAAATGTCTTTGTTTCTTTGTCAAATCAAAATACCAACTGCACTTGACTCTTAGACATAAAGTAACATGATGTGATTTTATATTAACCAGATTTGTGAAAAGTTTATGCAATATATTTTAAGTTTATTGGTTTCACCATGATCTGTTTAATATGAAGGATAAACTTATGATCTAAGCAGCATGAAGTAACCAGACACACTAAAAATGTCCTTCTCTTTTTAGGGAAGCAGCCATGTTGTCCATCTTTTTATACAGTCTATGTTCCAGACAAAATGATTACTCTGTTCAGGCCACTGCTTGTGCACCAGCACCTCCATTTAAAGTATTACCAAAAATCCATCTGTTGGGCTACGAGGAAATGAAACAGCAATTACTTAGAATCAGAATTGGTGCACTTTTCCAGCTCCAGCAGGAGTGCAACCGATTAATGAGTGTGTCGTCTGCAATTTTCAGAGCAGCGGGGGTTATTGAGAAATTTGGCTCTTGGTCCAGAGGCAGTTATAAAGTTGTTATGCTTCTTAGGAAATGAGTAGAAGATGCAGCTGCAAAATATTTTCATGTCTACAGTGCTGTGTTCCAAATGGCTATTAATATTTGATCTGAGTGTGTTTGCTATGTGGCTGCATGAAAAAAGGAAACAGTTTTTTCCTTCCTTGATTTTGAATAGAAATATGGAATTGCAGTGTAAATACACACACACACAGACATTAAATGTAATAGTTGAATAATGACCCAGAGTGTAAAACAACCCCTTATTTATTGCAGGCTCAGTTTATTTATTACTGCAAATGAAACCATTATTTTTTAACTTTCTGTATCATTCTTTTACCTCTTTGATCCTCCTTCCATTGTAAATCCAATAGCAGGAGATGCTGGTTATTTAATGTGTTGTGTGTCAGGTACCTGTAGCTGGACTATAATTGTCCCCCAGGGGCACATGCCCTGTTTCAGCATGGTAAACGCTTGGTTGCTGTAAGCCTATTGTAAATTATATCAAAGGAAATTAGATTAAAGCAATTGGATTTTCATGGCAAATTACTCTTTACCCCTCAAATGACCCAATGAATGAGAGAACGGAGCCACCGGCTGATCTAAGTAACTGTAAACTACCGTGTCGTGCTATGTGTTTTTTTCCCAGCGGGCACCACAGGGAGGGAGATGAGATTATTTTAAAGTGATTCTTATTTCCCCTTAATTGACAGACAAACAAAAACAGCACTAGTTCAGGGATTTGCCTTCTAGGAAAGTGGCCACAGTTTCTTTTGAGTGGTAGCAATGCAGCAGGAAGTTTGTGTTTAAAAAGGCTTTCTGTTTGTTTGTCTTAGAATGAAGTGGTGGTAATGGAGGCACCACTTGATCAGCGAGCGACATGAGAAAATAATTTGCCATGAAAGTGACTTTTCATTTGCTGGCAGCACACATAACCACATTACACGCTAAACACAAGAAAAGCAGAAGGACAAAATTAAGGGTTGTTTTCTCTGATAGCTGCGTATCTAATTTGCATGACTTTGCATAATATAGTCCATAAAGGCAACAATATTCATAATGTGACAGCCAAATCACATTTTCCTTGATAGGGCATCAACATTAATTTTACCTCAGCTGCAAGGTAAAAAGGTCCATGTTTGGGACCAGGCTCAGTAAAGATAAACAGAGAACGACATGGAGGAACAAGATCCATCATCTTAGCTTAGCTGTGATCTTTAAATGGACTTTATCTACATGTTTTTCTTTTAAACCATTGGAGATGAATTTTAGTTAATAGGGGGGAGAAAAAATGCCTCAGTTCTTCATGACCACAAAATGGTCCAAAAACTGTACATGTCTGATGTTCCTTCTGTAAGATAGAAGTGTCCAGGGATTTTTATGTATCGAAATTCCCTGGTTTATTAAATGTTTTCTGGCTGGACTTTTTACATGGTAGTTTGTTTCATAAAACACCAAGATTTATTTGTTCACAAAAGCATATATTTAAACATTTTCAGCACATCAGCCGTCATTGTGATTAATCTAATATTTTTATCTTAGTCTGAAATATGTCAAATGTTTTTAAGTTGATTTTATATATTTTTTTTTAACTTAGTATTTAACAAAAACAAATGAACAGAACAAGATTTTCCCTCAAAGAATGGTTATACCACCTTTTTCTATTAAAATGTTGCATTTTTTTTTATTTTCTCCATAGTTCTTTTGATTCATTATGACATTTTACAATCATTTCAACCACATATTAACACTTCTGTGCCATTTTATGTGGTACAATACTCATCTGGAGTAGAGAACAAAAAATTAAACGTCTTTCCCTTAGCCTGTAACAATACAAATGTGCACATCTTAATCAATAGCACTAATGAAAACAAACTTTGATACTGTTTTAAGTTAATACTGTCAAATGACAACAAGCAAAACATCAGTAATCTAAGGAGAACAGGACTGGATTATCGTCCAAATATTATAGCTGAGAAAACAAATGATGTCACCCTGTGCCATTGATTATCAGTTCGGGGTGTCTTCTGATAACCTGTTTCATACTCATGAAACTTTTTCTAAGCTTTAATCTGCCCATTTTTCCCTGTATGAGTCTATTTTTTTTCTGAGAAGGAGGACGAGTGTATTCGGCATTTGCCAGATTTGGGCTTGAGTGAAACACTGTCTGAATGTTCCCTGAAGAACAGAAGAATCTTTCTGATGCAACACAGAAGGGATACTAGGAAACAGAAGGATTTATTTGCACCCAAAAATCCAGTATTTGTGTTGACTTTAAAGAAAAACATTCAATGTTATGTTCAAGGGACATTGAGGACCAATATAAACCCTTTCCAGAGGAAAACAATATAAGACATTTAATTCATTATTTCTTCAGTTAAAAGAGGTTTCTTCTTTAAAGATAATTATAAGACAAATTCTATTGGAGCCAACTGACCAATAGAATTAGCATCATTAACCATTAGCATTATTATTTTTTATTAATTTTAATACACCCAGTACGTCTGTGAAAAAAAATGCCTCAATTGGAGAATGATGCACCAACATTGAATTTAATAACATAATACTTTTTTTCACTTCACTGATGTAAAAACTCTAAGCCTATTACTTTAACCCCTCTTTGAAGGATAAACATTTTTTACTGACCAAATATCATCTACTATCTTGTTACTATTTTTCATTTGACTAATCTCTCCTCTTTATCTCCACACAAAGTCAATCTGACACAGCTGGTGTATGAGAGAGCATGAGATCTGGAGCGTTGTGGCATCTTGGTGAAAAACAGAAGACTAATTACCCCATGAAATAATTTAATGTCCGCCCTGGTGTGGTTTCCCCTCAGCAGGACAGCTGAACAGGCCCAGCCCTCTGCTGGGAGATTCATCTCTGTCAGCTTAGATAAACCTGCCGGCCATCACGGCGTTGGCACACACATCCTGCTCCTGGTCCTGAAAAAAAAAAAGCAAAGACCCTGATGAAGCTGTCCTTTCTTGCCTATACTGGGAAAAGACAGGAGACCTAAGTGAACACGAGCTTTCATTACTGCTCCCTTTTTTAGAACTTAGGAGGTGCATCTGTTTGGCATTTTTTTGCAAATCACTTTCATTCTCTGCAGGCATAGGCAGCTGCCATCAACCTCTGCAAGGGTCTTCAGAGCTGCCAGGCTGGGCTGAAGAGGACCTCTACGTCTGAGATGGAAATGGTTAAGAAAAACTGTAGCATCGGTTACGTGAATTTTCAGATTGATGTAAATATTTGTAAAAACATACACACATTATGAATTGAAAATAAACTTTATGATAATTATGTTTAATTTTTTCTGCCAGATTTTTTTTTTGACATTGGAAATATGACTGCATGTTTTTGTTCATTTTATTCTGTCTGTGGATCAGCGCCCTTAACTGTATTTCACTCCCTATCATAATATTTTTTTTACATAATTGACATACTTTTTGTTGCAACATATCGATCAACAGCAGTTACCTACAGTTATTTGCAGTCATTAGTATGTACCAAGATTTGGTGCATTCCATTTGCCTCTCAGGCAGCACTGCAAAAATGAAAACAATGATATTTACTGACTGGACAAATGAAGTATAAAGATCATATCTATGTAAATATTTGTGATGTAAAAATCTTAGACTTGACCTTTTTACGATGATCCTTGTATGACCATGATTTGTGTGACTGAAAAAATTCCCAAGAAGAAAAGTCTGAATTTCTGAAAATGATAAGCATGTTCAGTTTAACTATTAATGGCTAAAGGTGTGCATAATTACAGGAGGTGTACTCCCAGACCCAAATGTCAAAAACGTGACACTACAAATGGTAAATAACTTTCCTTCATGCGGAGGGACAAGGAACAAATTGATGCTCCTAAAAATAAATAACTTTATTAGCTGAGGCAATAGCTCCTAATGAGTGTATCAGATCACTGCATTAGAAAATATCAACACCTCAGATGAATTACTGCCATGAAATGTTTCACAGCAACATGTGTTGTCATGGCACAAATCAGCTTTGTTTTTTCACAACTCATTTCACCACTGAGTAAATGAACTGAAGAAACAAAAAGGTGTTAATAAATACCTATAGAGATTAATGAGCTAGAAAATGTTTTAAACAGTGAATACTGTCATTAACATGCCTTGTTTAACTTAATCATTAATGAGAAGGGGGAAAACATAGACTACATAGGAGTCTGTACCAGTACAATGTGCTGCCTTGACCTGAAACATTTTAATTACTGAATATCCGTTACTTGCTGCTGGTACATTAAGTTGGTGGCTGATTTAGAAATTATGTGCCAAATCCATGGGCACCAACAAGAATTGTAGATCTGTGAAAATGTTCAACTACAGGCCTAACCTCCATGACCTAACACAAGAGATGGACCCTTGGAAAAATCCATGAGACATATTTCATGTCCATTTAAATAACGTGTAAAATACGAAGCAGTTGGAAGGGGGAGAGGTTTTCAAGAAAAACTGGAATGTGATTTTATGAATGTGTAATCATATTCAGGGCGGCACAGTGGCGCAGCTGGTAGTGCACGTGCCTCACAGCAAGAAGGTCCATAGTTTGATTCCCGGGTCCACAGGGGCCTTTCTGTGTGAAGCTTGCATGTTCTTCCCTTGCATGCGTGGGTTCTCTCCGGGCACTCCGGCTTCCTCCCCAAAAATATGCTCATTAGGTTAATTGGTGACTCTAACTTGCCCTTAGGTGTGAGTGTGAGTGTGAATGGTTGTTGCTCTGTGTGGCCCTGTGATCAACTGGTGACCGGTTCCGGGTGTACCCTGTCTCTCGCCCAATGACAGCTGGGATAGGCCCCAGCCCCCCCAATCCCTGAAGTGTATAAAGGGGTATAGAAAATGAATGAATAAATGTAATCCCATCCATTAAAACGCTTACAGTGCCTTCCCTTATTACACAACAAACGCTCTCACATAGCTACTGCCTCTTCACCACCTTTAAAAGAAGCAGGATACTGATTCGTCTGTAATAGTGTTAAATATCATAAACATCATTAACTCATGATGGTTTACACAACTAAATTAATTCAATACGAGAACAAAGGCTTAATAGATGTCAATTACTTAAATTTCATTAGAGAACAATAATCTAACCAAGGATTTTCATGAATTACTCTTTGCATAAAATGTATAATCATTTTTAGTGCCTATACCAAAAACATAATTTAAGCAATAGGTATTGATACATGACAGCATTTCAGTCATCATGATTCATTATCTAAAACACTTGATTCCCACAAATGTCAGTCTGCAGCTTAAGGTCAAGGGAAAAAAACTAGTCTGCGGATTCTTTCTGTGTTGTCATCATGTTTACTTCAGCATTACTTCTGTCTTTTTCATGTTTGTGAATTCTTACAAGTGGCCATGTCCTGATCAGATCTTAACTGATGTCTTGCGTGTTTTTCCATTTGTGTTATCTGCTCAACTCAGCATGACTCTGCATGTTATGGGTACTACTTGCTTTATTTTTTATCACAATACAGACTTTAGTCTATCAGTACCTCGTTAGGTAGGAGTTTGGAAAGTCATACAGCATCCCAAGGCTGACAACAGGAGCTAATTTCTTTTTTTGTCAGGCACCCCAGACTTTTAGTAATAATCTGACCATTCAGAGGTCAGCAGTGTCTCCACAACACATCTTGGGCTAAGCTCACTTGAAACCCTGTCTTAGACAATATATAAAACTATGCCATGTCGAGCTGACACCTCTTGCAGGAGAAGCCCTACGAAACTTGGTAGATTATCATTAACATAAAGATAACTCATAAATCATGATGACTGAACAATGTTCAGTGTTATTTTTAGAGCTCTTATAATTCTGGAGAGTGCAGAAGCGTCAGAACCCCCATGCAGTGCCCCTGGCTCCATCTTACAAACCTTATATCTAAATACCTGCAAAAGCTCAAGAGAACAACCACTTTCTATCCAATTACCAAAATTTTTTTTCTTATCATTTTAAGAGGGAAATGTAATCAATTAAGAACCTGTGATGACAATACATGAAGACATCTTTTCTCTTGAAAAAAGCCCTGCTTTGTCTTCACAAGAGAAGCAAATCAAACCGTTGCATTTTTCCACCTGTGTAATAATGTTTTACATAGTCTCTTTAGTGACTAATAATAAAGAGAGTGCTTTATTAGTCCGTGATAATCCCATCAAACGGAGCCATCTCTATTGCATCAATCGATAATAAAGTCTTTTGGCTGTACTTTCACACTGGATGACTCATATATAGGGGCTACAGCCCCTATTGGCCATGTCCTTCCAGTCCAATCAAACTGCACCTTATGTGTCGTTCACAGTCCAATGATGGATAGCTCCTTATGATCAGCCATGCTTTAAAAATTAATTCTCAAATACCTTTTCAATATCGGCACACCATGGAAAGTGGAGGTGAAGTGCACCTTACATGCCCGCCTTATAGGACACAAACATGCACAAGGACATCGCCTCCTTTCATCCTCAGCGCTAAATATACCTGTTCAGCGTCTCCCTTTGATCAGAGTTTTGGGCTGAGGCTGTTGGAACTGAGACATTCAGATGGCTGAAATATTGCCCTCACTTCAAGGACATGTGCTATTATAGCTTTAAAGACTGTTTTGATCTTGAAGTGGCAGAAACAAGCAGTCACTATCTGTCTTAAAAGGAAGGTTTTTATATATTAAAGTATATGCAATCTCTCAAATCTTTACTTTTATGTCAGGAAAGTCAGTGTTTGGACATAAATCCAAATTGTGCATGAAACACACATCGAGGAGACAAAGGGATTAACTTGTTGGTGACACAATGATGGGCACAAAGGGATGCACACAAGTAGTTTTTGTTATTTGATGGCCGTGAAGAACACACATGGATAGTCTTGACGACACCCCGATGCCTCTTTGTTTGGTGAAAAATGGACACAAAAGGGCAAAATTGGAAAGCATCCGTGGTTAAATATGTCCACAAAGACTTGGGCTTTTGTTTCTGATTGATGGAGCAGGAAATTTCGGCACGCAGATTTAACACTGTTGGAGGAAGGACACTGTCATTGCATATTCATTTCAAAGAATTTCACTTTTTTCTCCTTCCTGCCTCACTATCTTTCTTCTTCCATCTCTGCATTTTCCACACCTTTCAGTTCTTGGATCTTATTTTTAAAGGTCAGGCGGACCGCAGCTTTTCTGTACTTGCACATCCTTTCGTCAGATGGAGCGACTCTAAGCCAGGAGTGAAGAAGCGTTGCGGACGCTTTGTTGTCCTCGAAAAGATTTTCTTACCGTGCAGTCCCTGGTTCCTGTATTAGATGACATTCCATCTAAAGTTTTCACTCCCAGATCGGTTTATACAACACCTTTGGTACCACTTCCAATTCCTTTTTACTGAGCACTGACATAGCAGTCTTCAAGGATACATAAGCAGTTCTAATATCAATAAATTTAAGTCAACAAAGGTAATCATTTCTCTAGATCTGAATATTTCACGGTTGCAGTCGGCTCAGCAGTTAGAACTCACAAGATTATTTCCCCGGTGAGTCTTTAAAAGTCTTTTACAGGATACTTGTGGACGCTCAGCGGCAGAGACAATAACCTGGATTACATTTCAGGACCCAAAAGAGCTCGCTTGTTCTTTTTATCCAGTGCAGAAAGGATGAATAATATCTTGGCACTGTTATCACTGAGGTTGACAACACACCAGATTGCTCTTTATTCTAAACCAATTTTAGAAACATGGGAGACCACAGACATGAGTGCAGTTTATACTGTTTTAACAATATAATTCTCTAAAGACACCCTCAGTGGAATTTGGCCAGACTAAAGGTCCACAGGAATTCACAATGGAGATAGTACAAACACAAAAACACAATAACTCACGGAAAAGGATCAATACTCAGGGTACAAAAGTGCAAAGTTATTTGGACCACAATTGAACAAGTTATTGAAAAAAAATACATAAAGGAGAAGAAGAATCAAACTCATTTCTAAATTTTGCCTTAAGCGATGTAATAATAATAATAATAATAATAATAATAATAATAATAATAGTAATAATAATAATACATTTTATTTTTAAAGTGCCTTTCATGACATGATCATAGAGATGTGAATCTTCCCTTTTGTCAGGATGCGATTAAATTTTGATTCTGAATGGGACAATACAACTCAGAATCTTATTTGATTCAGATTAATGATTCTCAAGGAAAGATCTTTTTGTTACAAGTGGGCTTCTTCCCAGAGTTTCTACAATCTTGTGTTCTTGATATGGACATGCAGCTCAGAAAAAAGAGCTGTAAGACTTTAGAGAAGTGAAATAATCTTTGATTATCACAAGGCCTAATATCTTTACCTTCACATGTTCTATCATCTACCTGCTCAAGCCAGGTGAAGCCCATTCACACATGCATTAACTGATGTCGACCAATGTCAGGAAATCATCAAAATTTGAACAGAATTTCTGCAAAAATATGTTCCCAGGGTCGAATTTGCTGTGCTCAATGCGGGTCAGCATGTCTAAAGTGTGTGTGTGGTGTGTGTGTGTGTGTGTGTGTGTGTCTGGAGGAGTATGACGTTATTTAGATCTGCCTGCTCTGACTTATATTGATGCTGCCTGAGTCAGCAAAAGTCGTAAAAACACCAATGTGTGAATGGTGACATTTTTAATCGTAAAGATGTGACTGTTGAACATATGATGGAATATATGATTAACGAATTATTGAAGATACATATAATACAGTAATCTCATATTGTTGATAAATTATTAGAAATAGTCTTAGTGAAAAATCATTGATATATAATAATTCAGTGTCATGTAGAGTGCTAAATGTTTAATATCACTTTAAAGGGAAATTATAACAATTTCTTTGATGACATATCAAATAGGCCTACCCCCAATTGCTCCATATAGTTCAGGTTCAAAAAGGTTTGCGACCCCTGCAATTGCCAGTAGGGTCAAGTAATATTTTCCTGTTTATCACATGATTAATTGCATGAACTTGATCAGATTATTAATAAAATACACAATTCAAATAATATAATAAATGACATTCCTTAGAATACCAAATAACAGCCAAAATATTAATGTACTGTTACACCCGACGTTTATTTGGGACCCGGCGATTGACGAGAACCTGACTTTTATTTGGTATTTTAATAGGGCTGGGACGATTCACTTTTCTCCCGATTCGATTTATTACGATTTTTTAGGTGCCTTTACGATTTAAATTGTGATTCTACGATATTGCCGATTTTTGCAATCTTTAGTTAGCTTTTTTAAAACCAGTGAAAAAGATTAACAATGATGATGCCTACAGACTATATCAGGAAAATACACATCACATGTGAGTCTGTTTTTAGGATTTATTCAGCGATATATTTTAACCAGCTGGTTATGCCCCCTCTCTTCAAAAGCCTGGATTGCATATAAAAAGTGGCTTATTATCCCTTCAGGCAACAGAGTTTTTTCAAGAAATATTCAATTTTGCTATCAAGATTTAAAAAGGCTATAGTTTCAAAGTGGTTAGCTTTCCCAGCCATCGTCATCGCTGTAATTTACGGGCCGAGCATGAACGCCTCTGCTGCCTGCACTGTTTACCCCCAGCTTCTCTCTCGTCTGCCCAGAGCTCTCAGCTCTGCGGTCTCATTCTCCACTAACACCGTCACTTTTCGCGGTGTTTTGAGCTTCCCTGCATCCCAGACCATGTACCCTCTTCGGCAGTCGCCAGCCATGGATAGGAAAAGCTCTCAGTATGTACTGCTCCGGGACTGTAATGGCGTGTGGAGCTGCTCCCGCTGCGCGCACACGCTGTCAGTTTCGTCCTCACTGGACGACTGACCATCATCCTCAGAGAGTAAATATTCCTCAGATTCAGAGTCAGACAGTACTTGACAAAGTACTCTCGGCATCGTGAGTACTCTTACTCAGTCTCTATCACTCTGTCTCTCTCTCTGCTCCTACAGCCACACTCACGTCCCTCGGTCCGGTGTGTGTGTTTTAAAATAAATATACGCCAAAACTTTGAATAGAAACCTGTCACCTGTCCACTATCTGCTGGTGAAAAGTAGTAAATCTACTCAGCACTATTTTAACAGCTATGGCCTGTTTTATCCAGCAATGTCGCTTGCCTCAGTTTGGCGACTTTAGCGCCTATAGTGTGTGTGTGTGCGTGTGTGTGTAGGGGGGGGAATATCGATTTTTGAATAAAAATATCGATTTTAAAATCGGCAGACAAAAAAATCGTGATACTTAGGTGCATCGATTTTTTCTCCCACTCCTATATTTTAAGGTGTACGAGTATGAGCTAATGTCAACCCATCTTTTGTCAGAGTTTCACACTGTGGAAGACGACAGCACTAATCAACAAAAGTTCTGCACCTGTTACTGAAGTACAGCGGTGCATTATCACAGGAGCTGCAGCATAACTTACCTGCAGCAAGTTTATCACCTTTAAGTTCGTGTTCATTCGCATCAGAGACAGTCCTTATATTAACATATTAACACTGTGAGTAGATATTCTCACATCTAAAGAATGCAAGGCCCTTTCTGTTGCCTGAAAACTGACAAAAGTAACCACTGTCTGTTAATATTAGTCCTGTTTGCAACTTAAAGTGGCTGATCAGTCACTCTGACAACAGAGCTGTACAAAGAAAAGACTTTTAAGGGCTCACATTGGCACTTAGGCTCCAGACTGAATGTACAACACATGAATTTGCAGAAGAGCACCCTTAATCATGCTCTGTTTTGCCTGTTAGATGCTGCTGATGTTTAAATAAATGATCATTTTCATGTGGTCCTTGTTCTTCTGATTAATACAATTATTTTTCCATTTCTAAATTATTTATTTAATCATAAAATTAAATTTATTTTGCATTTGCTTAATTGCAACACTTTGTAAATTAAGGAGTATTATGAAATGGTACGTGTGCTGCTGTGCATTTGATTGAGTTTGAGAATGTATCATTTATTGTTTTCTGACAATCAGCTTTCAAGATTTACTCTTAATCATGAATGCCTTTTTAAATTATTGCAATTTTCTTGATTAGGACTGATACTTTGTTAAAGCCCATTTTGACAAAACTGTAATTGGGACAAGAGCAGACTTTCACTCAGTAAAGGAATCTTCACAAGGACAGTGGTAATGATGCATACAACTCCATTTTTGTCATCAAACTTAATTCCCTTTTTTGATGCTTTGGCATTAACTCATTACTCCATTAACTTTGAACATTATTGGTTGGTTGGAACAGTAAATAACTTTATCTTTGATGTGGATTTCACGATAGACCTCAAGTACTCTTATCATCGGAAACACTAATAATAGGAGCTAAATATTGTTTTCATCGTTTGACACATGGGAGATTTGGATGTTGTTGTTGCTGATTAAGCTTGATGTTGAGTTGGCACACTTGGTAACAGGAACATTTAAAAAACACCCCTCAGCAGAAATGTTACCAACCCCTGCTGTGCGCAACTGTATCAAGCGTGCATTTTAATAATCTCTGAGAATGTTAGAATAATAAGCAAATTTTAACTGTCAATCTGAGCATTAAAGGGGTTATATAATGTTGTTTTAGCATTATATATCATGTCTTGGGTGCATATTGAACAAGGGTTTAGTAAGAGTTCAGAAAATAATTCAAAACTCAGCCTCTGAGGGCTATCATAATCGGGCCATATTTCCCCCTCCTGGACAACGCTGGAATCTTAAGGGTGGGTAGGCTGTATGATAATGAGCTCTTACTGATCAGCAGCCTGAATGATGCCTAAGTGGAGGGGTAGGAGGAATTTACGGGCAGCAGGCGGAGAGGGAGAGCTACAATGGTGTTGAACTTGAATAAACCTCAGATTCACTCTGGACAGTCGGAGGAGGACCAAGATTTACCGTTAGCCGCATGTCACTGGGGGGTGAGTTCAAGTTTTTGCTCTGTGTCACTTTTTAACTTCAGTGTGAAACCTTAAGTGCCCTGCCATGCAGATAGCCACTCAGGATAAGTTGCATCCAACACATTGATTAAATAAAGTTTAATCGTGACATGTTTTACCTCATGAGTATGCTTTTGCCTCAACATAATGAGATTATTGTCTTGTTTGGGCCGTAGACAGACACTCCCTTATGCCGCAGGGGTCAAGAGCCATGCTAGGTGATGCTGCTGTAACGATAAAACAACAAATGACAATTGATGCTATAGTAGCCAGTAAAACATACAGCTTCATTTGTAAATCATACTGTCTCAGAAACTTCAGGGGATATAGAGAAACCATGCTAACAACCACTTAGACCAAATACCTGTTTACGTTCTTGCCACAAATCATGGGATGGCATTTTCTATGTACATTATACTTACAGTCAAATCATCAAATTCATTAACTCATTCGTGCTTATTTCATCAACTTTGGACGTGATACCTTTTCTGTTTAATTTTAACCCTAACCCACTATTCATGTCATATTTTAACCTCAGCTTTAGATTAGAATATGAAAATTTTACTGTTTATTGTATCTGATATATTATGGTACAGTGCCCTCATCTATATCATATTTTTCTTCAACTGGTGCAATCACATGGCTGCAGCCTGAGGCAAATGAACAAGAAACCTAGAGCTGCAGGAAGTAACAACAGGTATTTTATATAAATAAATGATTTTCTAATATTTTATTTCGGTAGATTTCACTCGTATCACCCATCTTACACATCCATGCCCACATAAACATGTTTTAGTGACCATAGATGGTTGTAATGCTGCTCTAGCACACCCTCAGATTTGGAAATAATATCTGAACAACAGTTATCTTTGTACTTTTATACTTTCTTTTCTCTACCAATTGTTGTACTTTTTCATGTACTCATAGTATGCATACAGTAGTTCTAACATTATGGCTGTTTTGTGTATCTATTGCCTGTACTTGTGTAATGGCAAATTTGTGTATCTTCCCACAAAAATGCAAAAAAGATGAAAAATAAAGGATCTCGAACCTAATGCTGCTTTTGAGAGTTTCTCTTACAAAATAAAAAATAAAGGCTTGTAAGTCCCGAGACAATTAAAGGGACAGAGATGGGCAGGCCGTCATCTGCAGAGAAAGTCTAAAGACATAGGAAGAAGTGCTCACATTTAAAGCATAGCAATTCAAGGATATGTGGGCTCAGTATGTGTGTTTGTGAGTGTGGGAGTATGTGTGTGTAGAGGTATGTGTATATGTCAATCCAAAGATGCTGTCCAGGTGCTGTCTCTAAATTATTAGACATAAACAGCTGATATCTTAGGTGGAACTATGTGTGTGGACCAAGGACAAGGAGATCTGTGTGCCACTTAGCTAATCTATATGTATATTATTAATCTCATCTATGTGTGAGACTCTGCCCCTGTAAGGAAGACGTCATAAAATAACTTAAACCATTCATATGCTGATGAAGTGAAGGTCTTTATGTGATACAGGAGCTCGTTTGTGTGTAGTGAGACCAAATGTGAACTGTAACTCAATGTAAAATATAAGCATGCATTAAGAGTAAAATTTCCCCAGTGCTTGTTACAAAAGCTATTAATGGTCACGTGTACAAAAAGAATTTAACCATCAAATACCAAATGGTCGATTGTGTTTCATTAAATTTGTTGGACTTTACATTATGGCCTTACATTTCATTGTTAATGTGATTATATGGTATGGAACATAGATGTTTACTGTGGTACATTCTGAAGGTTATATCTGCCTCCATCAGCTTGGCTGTGCTCTTGTCTTCAAAATAGATACACAAGCAGTATATTACATTCTAAAACATATCAACCTCTCTCCTGTTTTGAAGATAACAGTGTCATCCTTATGGTGTAAACTGTGTCTACATCAACTGTTTATTCAAAAGATTGTGTTAACTCATCCTTATTAGGCCAGATGCTAACTCTCTGACCAGGGACAGGCTCTGAAGCTAAACCTCAGCATAAGTTATTACTACAGCATTTTCCTTTGGTATCAGTAAAGTAATTTTAGTAGCTTTGTTGTGGCTATAAACACTATGGCTGACTGCACATCTTAACTTTATTTACAAATGTTTCCCTCATGTATGCTTTTCCTGCAGCAGCTGCTTCCTTTTACCATCATTGACAGTACACCCACAGTGAGAGCAAGCCAAAGACGCTCAGGTGTGTTGGTTTACTTGGCAACAGAGCAATCTGAGGCCTTATGTTGTCCTGAGTATTCTGTTTCAGTCATTTCAGCAGCATTTCACTGCGGCAAGCTGTTATCTCATTGACTTAATTGTAACATCAACAAAAGCTCACCCAGTATGTCTCACAGAAAAAAAGAGAGAAATGTCTGGAGAAAACACCACATGACACCAGTTAGCTTGGTCTCAAGTTAAACAATGACACCAGAGATGGACGTGTCTTTGACAGTGCACAACAATTAGCATCACAAACCGTTCTGTGCCCGCCTGTCTGTCTCTCCACACAATTCTAAAGATCCAACCATACAGCTTGATAGTGTTTTGAGCTGAAAGAGGAAATAAACGGGTTAACAAGCTCATCACATACTAGCACATCAAATGCTAGCAATCCAAGCTAACTGCACTACTATCATTTCGTATTAAATGCAAACAAAACTCTTCTGTATCAACACTTACCCATGGAGAACCTGCTGTTAGTCCTAAACTGTAGGTCCAGATGTTTTAAAGAGGCTCATTGTAGAGGACAGCCTGGCTGTTTCTCTCTGTCAGCAGTTCAGAGCTTGGTTAGCATTACCCGTAGCTCCAACAGGCACATTATTGTGAAAAAAATAAAGCTTACTCAGTTTTCTCTGGTCTTCTCCTTCTGAACTGGGCCAGAATTTTTTATGATCAACAGGTCGCCTGTTTGGCTCTGATACCATACCTCTGAGCAGCACAGGAGCAAAGCAAACATGGCAGACCGGAGCTAGCGCAGACTGGAGCTTGGGGTGGAGTTTAGAGAAGGAGAAAGAGTGACCCTCCACTCATACAGTATAAGCATACAGGTGATAGGCTGAAAGCTGGTTGCATAAAGAAGTGAAACAAATCATATTTTCAGCAGGACTTTAAACATCTGGGCCTCATGCAAATTACAGGGACTTTTCTTTCACATAGGCTACTCTTGGGGTGCTAGACTGGAAGGTGACCATTGTTCATGTGTATTGGAAAGGAAACACATTTTTTTTTCATTATATGACTCCTTTTCAATATTTTAAAGTGTCTTTATTGGCACAGAATAAACGAGTCTTTTGGAAATCTGATGGGGAGTTTCATACTAAACATTGGACTCCAGAGTGTAAACATCACCCTCAATAAGGTTGGTTTGCAATGATTGAAGGGAATAATAGGTGATGATCTAGTTTGTTGCATGTTATTCTAAAAACATGTCTACATATGTAAAACGTAACATTTGATTCTCTTTTCCTGGGCACCTGGATATTTTCTGTCTAAACAGTAAAATATAGGCTGACCCGTCCCCAAGTGCTGTGCACTAAATGCCTTTATATAGCCTCCTGTAAGATAGATTTGTTGGATTTTTTTTTCTTGTAGTCCTCTTAACACAACCACGAGATAAGAGAAAATTAATACCTATGGACCATATTTGAGTTAAGAAAAAACACAAAGGCAGATTGTAATTGTTTGCCTATTTATCTGTTATTTTGTTCCTATAGCAAAAGCAGTCCAGTCCTTCATTTTACATCAGTACCGTGACCACCCACATCCTGTGGCCGTTGTGGCATGAATTTATGAAACAAAAGTAAAAAGTAAAAAGTGAACAAAACCAAGTGCATACGGGGGAGTTTTGCTTTACAGATGGAAGAATTGTCCTTGGGTTCATTAGTGTCTTTGTAAAATACAAAAGTGTGTAACATCTAGATGGAATACTTCCTGGACTGCTCAGTCTCATTGCCTTTTACAGGTATTTCACTGTAGGCAACCTGACCTAGAGCCTGATCTTAAATCAAAGAGGCCCTAGCCCACAAATGAGAAGTAAAATATCAACATCCCATATTTGAGGGTTATCTTGGTTTTATCCCCTGATCTCCAAGAGGGGCAAATCAGGTCAAAAATATGTCTTAATACTGTCTAGTGTATAACTGGCCTGAAAGACACTTGCTTTCAGCTTAGTCCTTGCAGTGAAATTGAATCTTTCTGCTGTGAATGAATGAAACAGCTCTGAGAAGGTGTCACTCAAACATAGAGGGGCCGGGCGTTTGAAATAACACCCACAAGCATACTCATCTGCCCCCCACCTCTTTATTCATTTATCCATTTTTTCCCCCTTTGCATGATTCTTCTTTTCCCTCTCAACAAGATCCCCGCCTCCCCATACCACAAATTAATCCCTTCATGAACGGCACACAGAGGGAAAAAGGAGAAGGAATTGAGGGAGTGAAGGATGATAGAATCCTAAGGCTTTAAGGCGAACACCACTACAGTATCTAGGTGGTGTAGAATGAGCTCCATTATTGCTCTCAGGGCTCAAATTGAAAACATTACTGCTCCCATTCACAGTCCTCAGACACAGAGGATGGTCTTTATTTCCAATCTCAGTCTCCTTTCTGGTTGAGGGAGCGCCCGCCATGTGTGCATGCGTGGGTGTATGTGTAAGAGAAAAAGATAGAGGGGGGAAGATTGTGTGTTTTGGTCTCCTCAAGGGGTTGTCTCAATAAAGTCATCACCGCTGATGCCGTGCATATAAGTGACCTCGCCTCAGCCTTTTCCCATTACCCCCCGCCAGTCGCAGATGGAGACCTCCGCGCATTTTTAAAGACTGACTTTACATCACAAACACTCTGGCATTAGCCGCCAGAGCTGTGGTGTTGACCTTGGTGAGCCGGGACAACATCAGTATGCATTGTGGTGTCGCTCAAAAGGACACAGTGCAACATTCTGGTGGGGTCACAATGACTGAAATCACAAGTTACGTACAAAGACTTGAATAAATAAAAGGATCAGAGTGGCTTCAAATTCTTAGCTATAAAGTTCAAGGTTTACCCACTCCTATGCTTTTGTTTCACATCTTAAACCTCGAGATAAAACCAAAGGGATGAAACAGCCATCAGTGATGTAAAGTTTCACAGATATCTAAAATGCACCTGAAGAAAGTGTGAATCATGAATCTTTGTACTTTTTTATCCTTCTAGTCTTCTTCACAACAAAACGGCTTTTGATTGATGCCATGTGTTAAAGTCACACATACATGCACATGCTACTTCTTATGCTGAAAGATTATGGTTACCCAAGGACACTTAAACACAGACAAAAGGGGACAGTTATAAACCACTTATAGCCAGCCCTTTTATGAATCCTCCTGAGCTTTGCTGTACAGCAGCAGTTCAATAAAGCCAGCTTAACACAAAAATAAAAAGGTTCAGCTCATACAGTTTAAAATGGTCTGTTTGAAGCTTTCTATCTATCTATCTATCTATCTATCTATCTATCTATCTATCTATCTATCTATCTATCTCTCTCTCTCTCTCTCTCTCTCTCTCTCTCTATATATATATATATATATATATATATATAAAATATATATATATATATATATATATATATATATATATATATAAATATATATATATATATATATATATATATACATATACAGTATATATACTGTATATAACCTTTATAGAACAAGGAAAAGAAACTCATTGAGATTAAAAATCTCTATATCAAGAGAGTCCTGGCCAAGATAGGCAGCAGCATGGTTAACCAAGTTACTAACAAAACTAGAAAAGCACTCGGAGACACCATAAATGTAAGTCCTACCTTTATTTCATCTAAATATTTAGATTCCTTGACCATGAAAACATACCATTAGCATTTGGATTCATAATGATATCTACTTTACTTCAGTAGTTATTCACAAAAATCACATTTTTTGTCATGGCTGTTTTATGCTGATCCAGATCACTTTCAAAATCAAATCATTTGTTCCTTGTCCCAATCTGGAAATTTCCTGAAATTTCATCAAAATCCGTCCATAACTTTTTGAGTTATTTTGCTAACAGAGAAACAAACACACAAACGCACAAACAAAAAGACAAACAAACAGACACCGGCAATAACATAACCTCCTTGGTGGATATAGCAATACAACACATACACATGACATGCATAATACTTAAAGTAAAATAAAAAAAACCTAATAAAGACAGTTAATCGACATTCTGAACTATTGAAGGAAACAAGATCATCTATCAAAACATGTGCAGCCAGATGCCTCAGTATTGGACTGAAGATTAGAAGATGATGAACTCCTTTGACTGATGAAGGTCAAAAGGTATGAAAGGAGTAGACCCTTCATTGGACATATGACATCCACTCGAGATGAAAGGTTCTCCCTTAACCATGTGTTTGTTCAGCCAGCAGCGGGCCTGACTAAAAGTAACATGGCATGTCAGTGCAGCCAATTAATGCTCAAACACACTGGATACATGTGGTCAATGCACATGCTAGCTCTAGCCCATGACACTATGGCTTTCAGGGCAGATGTATGTGTGTGCCTCATTTACTTTTTCTCTCTGCTGCTTCAGCCCTCTCTTCATAAATCAAATAACACTATAGTTATTTATTGTTCTTTTTTTAAAATAAAATAAATCAATTAATCTACAAAACTTAGAATTGTAATATTAAAGGGGTTAAATGATTTCAGGATTGTGTTAAAGTACTTTTTGAACATTTTGAGCACACTGAAATAATACCGCGATAATCATGGTAACTGTGACAATTTTGGTCACAATAACATTGATATGAAGTTTTCATACCGTTACATCCCTAGTCCCAGGTTAAATATCATGTTTAGGAAATTTTAAGTCCCGCAATGAACGCAGCCATCAAGTGCATTTTTTGATAAACATTACATTTCTTTATCCATAGCGATAAATCCATAGTTATTTATTATTCGATTTTTTTGATGACAAACATAGTGGCCATATTAATAGACCTCAATTGTACCATTAAAGAAAGTACCAATTTCCTGTCAGTGTATTTTCTACTGACCAATTAGGTGCTCCCCACTTGTCATTGTCCCTTTCTCTCGATGCCAGCATCTAATCAGAAATGTCATTGTGAGAAAGTTAGTTATATGTCAGTTACAGAAATAACCAAACAGAAAATGTGAGGAATGTAATGGGGCCTTTGTACTATTTGGGGTAGAAAGTGCTTTCAAGAGTGACACAAATGATTCTATAAAGTAATACAATTTGGCGAAAGTCATGTAAATGTTAAAAGCTTTTGCTTTGAGTTTTTGTGCTTTATTTTTCTCTTAATTTCAGTGAAAAGGCTTGTTCATCATTGATCATTGATCAAGTTCTGTTTATTCTGACAATTTGCAGCATACATTTTCTGATAGCCTGGGTTGTCCTGCAAAAAAGAATGTTCTTAACTTGTCTGTCGCTTTAAAGGCTTGAGATTTAACAGGAATTATTGCAAATACAATTTTGACAGACTAAAAAACGGCATGAATTGGTTTGAGTTGCAGTGTTAACAAAGCACACATCATTAAAACAGGACTTTTCAGACACAGCAGCTTCATTGGTATAAAACTGTACAATAAACAGATTATTAGAGAAATCAGGTAAGGCAGATACATTTATTTTTATTTCTTTTTGTAAGATGGGTGAAAGTAGCAAGAAACAAACAAAAAAGGATCACACCTCCAGTTCCTTATCTGACAGATCTAGACTTTTCACAAAGTCAGCAAATAATCTCCATATCTTTTCAAATAAATTATGTTCTCAAATTTATATCTGTGATACACAAGAGCAAGTGTATGTATTTGTCTCACCCAATGTGTAGTATTTGATCTGGTTATGTTTCCAGAATATTGCATTTGATCTTTAAGTGAGTAAGAACTTAAATGAGAAGATCAGGATCCATTGGAATATCTTTCAAAACAATATTTTACATCACTTTCACCACTTCTTCCCACATTATTTTAATTCTACTACACTCCCAAATGCAATGGGACCGTATCCCTCATTGGATATTTTTTTAATTATATACTTTCAGTTTACGTGGTGTAACATCATTTCTCATTGTTTACCATATTGCAATAATCAGGATCAAATAGTGATAAATTTAGTTAAGGTCTTTCTACAGATTGGTTCCCAGTCTTCTGAGGTGAAGTTCATTTCTAGATCTTGTCTCCTATCATTACACTTTAATCAGAGTTTTTGTTTAACTGGGCACAGGCATAGAAAATGAGATGGATTCCATCAGGCATGTGTTCCCTTCAGGAGCAAACAGAGAACAAACTTGCCGTTTGTCTCATTTCTGAGAGGCTGTTTACCGAAAAAACAATCTCTGGAAGTAGAAAGGTCACATTTCCTCCATCCCTGCTCCACCCTTGTTTCTCCTGTCATCTCTCCCTTTTATCCAGGGGAGGCTGCCAGATTGCTTTAGCCTTTTTAGTGCAGCTAGCTGACAGACAGACAAGGTGCAAGCAAGGTCACAGCCAGGAAAAGGATACATGATGGGAACAGCAGCTTTAAAGGAAATACTGGAATGTGCAACAGATGATTTTGCTTTATCCTAGTTTTTATATAAACATTGTGATCAATTTCTTTTTATCATCCACTTTGTGGGATGCAACTTTTTATTTTATTGGCACTGCAACAATGTAATACACAAGATGATGGGTGTGAGGGGCCTTCAGACTGCTGATAATGACAGTCATGAAGTCAGAATATTACTGATAAAAAAACAGGGAATGCTGAACAGGTTCTGGAATTTGGTATCATCCGAAAACCTTGAACATACTGTACAGACAATGCAATTGTTGGTATCCTTCTGTTGAAGAAAGAAAACCCCACATGGTCACCGAAATAACAAAAGAAATAATACATAAAAAAATAACTGAAAATCAACTAATGGAAATCAGACATTGCTCTTGAATTGAGGTCCAACAGAATTATTAAAAAAAAAAAAAAAAAAAAAAAACTAATCAAACTGACCTGGACAAAAGTGACCCTTAACACAATGTTTTGTTGCACAACCTTTTAGGCAACCGCTGTAATGAGGCAATTTCTGTAACTCTCAAAGAGACTTCTGGACCTGTCAACAGGTATTTTGGCCCACTCCTCATGAGCAAACTCCTCCAACTGTCTCAGGTTTCAAGGATGTATTCTCCAGGCTGCATGCACAGGATTTAGGTCAGGGCTCATACAGGGGCACTTCAGAACAGTCCAATCTTTTATTCTTGGTCATTTTTGAATGTTTGTAGCTGTGCATTTTGGGTCATTATCCTGTTGGAGGTCCCCTGACTTGCGGCTAGGACTAAGATTTCCGACACTGGGAATCATACTTTGCTCCAACATTGCCTGGAAAGTTTGAGATTTCATTGTATCCTGAACAGATTCAAGCCACCCTGTGCCAGACTCAACAAAGCAGCCCCAGAAAATAACTGAGCCTCCTCCATGTGTCACAGTGGGTACAGTGTTCTTTTCTTTGTATGCTTCATTTTTGCGTCTGTGAATATAGAGCTGATGTGCCTTGCCAAAGGACATTCTCCCAGAAGCTTTGTGGCTTTGTGGCCATTTCCAGTATCGTGTTTTTATTATTTGCTTTCAGGAGTGATGTCCTCCATTAAGTCTACTATGGATTAAACAGTGACAGATGGTGGGATCTGATTCTGATGCACCTTGACTTTGGAGTATATCTCTAATCTCTTGGGAGTCATTCGGGGCTCTTTGGTTACCATTTGTATTATCTGTCTCTTTAATTTGTCATCAATTTTCTTCTTGTGCCCTCGTCCAGGGATCTTGCGACAGTCTTGTGGACCTTAAACTTCTGAATTATGTGCAACTGTGGTCACAGGAATATCAAGCTGCTTGGAGTTGGTCTTAAAGCCTTTACCTTTAATACGCTTGTTTATAATTTTCTGTCTAATCTTCTGAGATAACCCTCTTTGTCTTGCAGTTAAAGACATTACAAGACATTGTCTTGCTTGATTGTGATTCTATTACATTCGCTATTCAGTTCACTGTGATAGCCACTTTCTGTTAAATACAATATAATCTAAATATACATATAATCTATTAAAGAGTCAAATGAGGTTACCTGAATAGATTTTCTTGTTGTTTTTAAAACTTATCAACATTACTGGCATTTTGAGGAAATGTGTTTCTCCTTTTAAAGTTAGCTAATTAGTTTTTGCTCTGCTCACTTCCACACAGATTTAAATGAGAATGTCTACACATGGTTTTCTACTTATAGCAGATGAAAAAAATGAAATGCAAGGAATAAGCTGCTTTGAGTGAAAGGCTGAGACAGCAGCATTGTTAACCACAAGTGCACCGACTTCAAGCAGAATTTCTTTCAACCAATCATAAAACGTTGACTATAAACAGCCGGGGCTGTGTGCAAACCTGCAAATCTTTTAAGTGGAGATGGGAGCGATGATGAGCAAAGACATGAGACAGTATGTTTTTGGGCTGGAGGGAGGGGCAGATGACCCTTTTCTTCTTTTTTGGAAACTTGTAAAAATACACAATGAAGTGCTAAAATTTTTTTGACGAAAGATAACAAATACAACACAATTGTATGTTAAACCAACCTCACCAAGGCATGTCTGACATTCTTCATTGAATTCTCAGCAAAAATGTGGTGAACTGCATGACTGCGCTATCTTAGCAATCCTTTAAAACATTCCTGGATGTAAATCAATATCCCAATCCCCATATCAGTTCCCTGTTTGTGCCATGATCAATATATCCACTGAATTTTATAAACATCCTTTTATGACTTCTGAATTTATCTTGCCAACAGACAGACAAACAGAGATAAAAACTGCAAAACAATAATGGTAGATATTCAACATGTGGCAATACTCTGCCTCCACTTCAAAAACAGTAATAGTTATCAACAAGTTACTACCAGTCATTGTGATTTTATTGAGTAGTGGTTCCTTGGAAGAAGTCCTTTATTGCTGAATTTACATAAATGTATGATGCCATTAGAGTTTTCTTTCCCCTTTATTCCCCTGAGCATCAGTTCATGGCACCATCATAACAAATGAGCAAGCAAACACAAAAACACATCCAATGATGTATGTATGTCATTCTGTACATCACATAAGATTACCTAATCAGAATCCATTTGAACAAAAAACATTCAGCATCTCACAAATGTTCACTTTCTCTTTTGCTTTGAAAAAAAAAACATACTACCAGTAGTGAGTTCATTGATTCATGTGTTTATTATTCAGAACACTGCATTTTTTACATACAGTATTTTTTAATGTTCAATGTAAAAGGAAACTGCTGCTAACAGTAAAGTGTGTATTGATTTATGTTGGTTGCGCACATGAGGTTCTCATAGAAATGTCCCCTTTGGGCCTCACTTTGACCAGAGGCTGCCCTGAAGTTGCACCGCCACAGTTATCAGGGCAAGTTACCTCGCCTACAGCCAGTTTATCTCTGGATGTCAGCTGGAAAACAAGGAAAGTAGACAAGATATGATTTGCCATCCGGGCTTCTGATGAATTTTAAAAATCCAGGAGTAAAATGTTTTCCTTACAAGGGAGCTTTGGTTTGTGTCTTTTTAAGAGGCATAAAGGGCATCAGCTTCACTTGTTCTTCTGCCCTTGAGACAGCTAATACTTACCAAGTAGGGGACCTGACCTGGAATCAAGACTTTTTATTTTACAAAAATTAAATCAACTTGCCATTTGTCTCCCAGTAAAACAGCCAATTCACTGACCCTGGTATTTTTGAAATTACAGGTGTTACCGTGCAGAAGAGCAGTTATTTAAAAGCTGAATTTTAATATTGTTGGCTACTTGTTGATGATTATTATTAAGTGCTTGCTTGTAGTTTGTGTTCTCTGTTTCCCTTTGACAACTGTCTACTGCTTTTTTAATAATGTATCATCGAGGGCAGCAAGGTGGCACAGCAGGTAGAGAATATACCTCACAGGAACAACTCTGCAAGTTTCTGGAGTTTGCATGCTCCCCCCATGCCTCCATTGGTCTTCTTTGGGAATCATAGATTCATCCCACAGACCCAAAAACATGCATGTTAGGTCAGTTGGTGGGTGTTTAGTGTGTATGAATGGGTGTCTGTATCTCTAAGTGCAATCAGCTGGTAACTGGTCCAGGGTGTACCTTGCCTTTTGCCCAGTGTGAACCCCTAAGATGAATAAACAGTACAGATAATGGATGGAGGGCTGTTTCATGACTAAAACATGATAATTGTGACCTCCTAAGGAACTGCAACTGAGAATGAGCTAACTTTGGCAAAATCAATATGAAACAATGCAATTGGCTCCGACACATTAATCAGTGAACTTGATTACCTACCATACATCACTTGTTGGACTTTGTAGGCTTGTCTATTTCTTAGCATTGCTTTATATCTTTATCTTTGCTTCTGCCTTGGTTGTCAGTCTATGTTTACAGACTTAGAGCCCCAGTCACACGTTCCTGTTTCTCATGGCGATTGTGCACGATTGTCATAATCCTGATAAAGCGTGCTTTGGTCGTGGTGCATGCGCTACTTGGTCTGGATCAGCGTTGTATAGTCGTGGATGAACGGAGGGGAACGTAGAAGCTCCACGACAGTTTCGAACTGTTCAAAACTGTCCTGGAGAATCGCCGCTCTCAGTATAGCAGGATGGAAGCCTAATGCAGTCCTAAGGCGAGCGGTATTAGCGTGGCATGTACGGAGCTCAGTCGAGCTGATCGTGGCCCAATCGTGGCTCAATCCTGAAAGCTTTATGAGGAAGACTGACAAGGATGTATCCGTTTTGAGATCACACCAGCCTCCTCAATGATGTACAGTTGTGCCCAGTCGCTATGAGAAACGGGAATGTGTGACTTAGGCACTTTCCAATATTTTAAATTACTGATCCTTCCGTGACATCAGTGACCGGATGCATGGTAAATGCTTTCCTTCAGGCCACATACTAGTTGTGAAGAGTTTTACTCAGTTGAAAGCTTCAATAGATATATTAATTGTCTGAATTAAAGATTTGCATTTGAGTATGGCAAAGGTGTCTCATTGCATAATCACATTTACAACAGAAAGAAAGAAGAATTGTGTCTAAGTGGTCTCCTGAACATCACAGTGACCCTAGGCCCTGACTATCATTCCTTTTTAAAAAGAAGGCTGTAGGGTGGCTGATTGAAAAGTGCAGCTTCCTGGGACTGAAGATAATCTTTCATTGTAATCCAATCACGTACGGTAGTCCTGAACAACAACAATAGAGTATAATGTTGTAAATTCACTCCCAGATCCTGAGAGAAGTGAAGTCAGAGGACTTTATCACTTTCTCTTTTAACAAAGTTAGACTTCTCTTTGTAAGTGGATGTTTTCAACAATGACAAATGATGTGAACAGCTTTCTGTAGGCAGTGGCTAAGAACCTTAGCAGCACCACTAAGAACATTTTCTCTTTTATTGTCCTGCTCTTTGGCTTCTCTGATGTTTCAGGGCTTTAGGCAACATTGCTCACCATAAATCAGTCTTTTCACTGAATAGATGTGTCAGGACAGTTGAAAAAGAGGCAAGTGACAAAAAGATAGATGATGAGATGAGAGGGGGAAAGAGAGTGATAGGAAAGACAAAGAGAGATTTAAAAGAGACGGAGAAGGAGAGTGACAGATGGAGTTGTATCGTGTCAGTCCATTGTCATTCCTTATTCATCTTAATCACCCTTGGTTTAACCCTTATGAAGGATTTGGGTCAAACTCACTCGATTAAAATGTACAAGTTAAGAAAAACTAGAAGTACTTTATGAGCACAAACCTCTGCCAAGACCTTTCTGACAAGTTATTCTTGAAAATGTGGAAGCCTGCCCTATTTTGCAAAGTTCAAAACCCTTTGAACATGTCCTGGATCCATATCAAGAATCAGATCACCATCAAAATCAAATTCATTCTTCCTTGTGCCATTTCCAACATTCAAACATCAAAACCTACTGAGAACTTTTTCATTAATCTTGCTCAGAAACAAACAGACAAAGAGTTGCCAATTAAATTAAAAACAGGGTTTTTTTATATATTATGACTAAAGTTCTCTGAAAATGATTTCAAGATATCTGTCAACATGTGGAAACCTTGCCTACCTCACAATTCATACAAATCCTGTAAAAAAAAATCCTGGATCTGCATCCAAAATCTAATCACCATCACCAAAGTGTCATGCCCACAGACAAACAAACCAGCAAAAACAACATTTCTGTGGGATGTAAATATGTCATCAACCTGAAATCCTGTGGCAGTAGCTTATTTTCTGTGAGGAATATATTTTTAGACTAGAACAATTTAACTGCATACACATATTGAAGTACTGCCACATTTTGATTTAGTTCAGAACAATTTCTGCTCAATTTGATCTGTGCCAAAATATTAGATAAAAATAGAAACAAAATGACAAAATATTAAGAAATTCTTCCAATACAAAAGGAAGATCAGAACATTTGTTTTTATATTTGCAATCACACAAGTAGACGTAGAAGAGCACCAAGAGCACATACCTTCACCAAGGCATCCTGATTTTAATCATCCTAATTGCAATAAATATGTATAACTTATCAAACCTTTATGACATGAAAAACATTGCTTAAAGATGGATGAACAGATACACTGACAAAGAAAGAAGAGGACAAACACCAGCAAAACCATATCCAATTTGAAAGGGGATAACAAAGTGCAGTCCTACTTACAATAACATTGTAATTTGTGTAGCAAAAATGTGTTATTTTTCTCTTGTACAGTAACCAATAGTAAACTTTACACGTGACACCACTTTGCTTGCCATTTCAGTGTTATAAATCCAATCAAAATGCTGTTTAATTTTATTCTCTTGTATTAATATATCAAAACTATGTAATGAACACCTGCATGACGAGGTTGTTGCAGTTAAGAGATACAGCTCTAAATATGTCTGCAAACATAGCAAGTCTAGTTTTTTTTAATTTACAACAAACATTGAACACAAATGTCAGAAGCTATGCTAACTGTAAATGACAAGAAGCTCTGGACATTCTGAGATACCACAAGGTTTGTGTATGGCAAAATAAGGCTAAACTGTATATTTGT
Source organism: Scarus forsteni (assembly GCA_036419115.1). NCBI lineage: Eukaryota > Metazoa > Chordata > Actinopteri > Labriformes > Labridae > Scarus > Scarus forsteni. Next base: position 8,791,863 of record JAZDUH010000049.1, read on the forward strand.
TTCCAATCACCACTGCAGTATGCATCTGCACAAAAATCACATCCATGCATGTATGATGTACCACTTATAATGCACATCATGCAGCCACTTTTAAACTGGGAAATGTAGAGCTTTAGCACCTGACAAAAAATAAATGAAAGTCTGACTAATATCAGTCTAAGAAATCAGAGGAATATTGTGCATGCTGAATCTGCTTGTCTCCTGCTTTCATGTTTAACAACTTTTAGAATCACAGACATACACCAAGGTAAGGCAAGGCAAGTCTTTTGTCAAGCTGAATTTCAAACACAAGGTAATTCAAAGTGCAAGAAAAATGCAATTCAATATCAATAAAAAAAACTAAAAACAAAAATAACCAATATAAAATGAACTTTTAAAGAGAAGAGTGCAGATCAGGTCCTTCCAGTCATATGCACAGTTAAATAGAGCTGTTTTGAGCCTAGATTGAACATTGTCAGAGTAGAGGCCTGTCTAGAGAAAAGTAGAGGAAAGACTGTTCCAAATTTCAGCTGCATAAAACTTAAACCTTAATTCCCCAAGTTTAGTCCAGACTCTGGGCACCAGCAGGGGGCCGGTCCCTGAGGTCCTCAGAGTCCCAGATGGTTCATATGGCACTTACATATCAGTGATGTACTTTGGTGCTCTGCCTTGGAGAGACTTGTACACAAGCAGAGTTGCTTAAAGTCTATTCTCTGAGTCACAGGAAGCAGTGTAGGGATCTGAGCACAGGACTAATGTGCTACTACTTCCTGGTTCTGGTCAGGACCAAAGACACTGGACAGTTCACTGACATGATATTACAAGTAGTGGGTCTCCAGTGAGAGTTTTCTGGTATTACAATATACATATATACATTGTCCTGCATCCTTTATGCCACTTTGTAAAACAAACTCTAGCCAAAACATGTCGGAGGTGATGCAAAAAGTATTCTGTCTATAGACAAGTTTCTGATATTTGTTTTTTATTTAACAAAAACATGCATCATCTGCAAACATCCAGATCTGATAAACTGCATAACCTATGCTAATCTCTACACACAGTCACTTCCAGCCATCATCTCCCTTCCTGTGCCAAAGGGCACTGATTGGACTGTTCTGCATAGGGCCACTCACGACCGTCACAGAGTGGAGCTTGGCTAGATGGATTAGAGAAATTAAATCAGGCAGCTCCGCTTACATTGCAAGGTAGTACCAATCATAAAAATAGGAATATAGAAAATGCCTGATGAAAAAACAAATATGACTACATTAAGATCAAACATTGCATGATGGAAATAGAAATTTGCAATATTTGAAGCATGTAGTTATGCATTTTATTGATTTTTTAAAATAAAATAAAGAAATGATCAAAATGTCATAACATACTATATAATCAGAGGTTATGTTTTTGTGTTTTTCATTTCCCTGAATTTTGGGCTGTTAATGAGAGAACAAACTGTGCCTAAAAATATAAAATATCTGCACTTTAATGTGTATGAGAACAGATTTAGTTTTATTGCTTTCAGTGAACTACTAACTTAATGTTAGAATCTTCTTAGAAATTTAATACATTCATTTTAGGTATAAATCCTATGTAGGGATGGTTGATGAATGAGGGATTTTTATTTTCATTTATGACAGTTTTCACACAAAGATATTCGAGTATGAATCCACACACCCTACATGACAATAGAGCTGTGTTGCACTGGCTGTATAAAACATCCCCACTGGCATTTAATGTCACTGTATCTATATTCATAGGAGTGATGCAAATGCAAAGTGAATCTGTAACATTCATGAGTTCACATACATAACTGTAAGCAGGAGATGAGGCTCGATGTTCATATACAGCCGTGTTAAAGTGCATTAGTAAACCTCTCACTCTCCTGCTGGGATCAAGTGCCCGATGAAACATTAGTTTAGCAACACTGTCAAAGCCTGTTTACTTTGAGGTGAATGCATCGCCACCAAGGCTGAGAGATGCAATCGTTTTGATAACAGCGTTCATTGAGTTCTGTGAACTTCTTCCTTCATCTGGATGTCAGAGCCAAAAGAAATTGTGCCAAAAATATCTGAACATTTAATGAGTTTGTCTCTGTTGTTGTGGCTGTACCTAATGATACTGGCCATTCAACAAAGTGGTCATCTTTCGATGACATTTTGACCTCTCACTCTTTAATCCCCTTCTCTGTTTTTTACGTTACCATTGTTGGTGTACCAAGCTAACGTGTTTGGTAACCAAACTTGAGTCACTGTATAATACTGGTAAACATGTTGAACTTAAAGGATAAGTTCAGTTTCTACTGCTTTCATATTGTTTATAGAATGAAGTAGAACAATATACTCACCCAGAAGGCTTTCCTGATGCAAACAGTGCTTCGGGAGATATTTAGATCCAAAATCGAGCGGCGGACATCCGTGTAATGGTAGCACACGGGGCATACAGCACCACTCCTAAAACTGCATTAATCGTCCAAAAACTCATTAGTTTCACCAATATTTCATCATCGTCCGCTCGGGCTACTCCTCCATTACAGTCTGTGTCGCCCCAGACATGTTTTTGTAACTATGCCGACCTCTGAACTGAAGAAGAAGAACGCTTGCCTCCGTGCATGCGCAGTACTCTCTGGAGCGCTGCCTCCGCGTCCTCCTTTCTATGAGCTCCTCATCTGTAAACTCTGGCTCAAAACTGTAAGGACACCCATCATATTCAAAGTTCTCCTCCACAACATCTTCATCTGATAGATATTCGTCCATTTTGCACAAAACTGGAAGAAGAAAGTCGTTGTGTAGCCCCTGAATCAATGAGCTGTACTGCGCATGCGCGGAGGCAAGCGTTCTTCTTCAGTTCAGAGGTCAGTACAGTCACACAACATGTCTGGAGTGACATAGACTGTAATGGAGGAGTAGCCCGAGCGGACCATGATGAAATATTGGTGAAACTAATGAGTTTTTGGATGATTGATGCAGTTTTAAGAGCGGCGCTGTATGCCCCTAGTGCTACCATTACACGGATGTCCGCCACTCGATTTTGGATCTAAATATCTCCCGAAGCACTGTTTGCATCAGGAAAGCCTTCTGGGTGAGTATATTGTTCTACTTCATCCTATAAACAATGTGAAAGCTGCAGAAACCAAACATAAGTTTGGTTTCTGCAGCAGATGCTATCATGTCAATATGATTGCATCTCTGCCCTTACAAGGTTGTCTTATGTAACCTGGAAAAAGAACAATAAAGAGAAGGAGAAATAAAAACACAAGTTGTACAGGGCCTCAGAGTGACATAAGCTGCAACAGAGCATCTGAGAGAGAGAGAGAGTAGAGGTAGATCAGGGCTACCTTTTAACATTATCAGTTACAGTATGAACACACAACACAGCTGTTAAAACGTATGCCATCATCAAATGGAATATGTGCACCGACATGAAGGCAAATTGTGACAGTTTTAATGGTAATCTGACATGGCTTTTATCATATAAGTGGAAGAACAATAATAATAATAAAAAGAAAAGTTGTCAGTGCTTCATCAATGATATTTAAACTTTCCCATAAATCTACACATTCTAATTAATAAGATTATTTTGTCAAAATGATAAATCACATAAGCTCTCAATGGCTGTTTAGGTGCAATATTTAAATGCTTATTGAGGAAAACAGCCAATCAGCCAATTACATGGCATCAATTCTATGCACTCATGTGTGATATGGCCAAGATGACCTGCTGAAGTTTTAACTGATTGGGGAAAAAATGTGACTTAAGTAACTTTAAATGTGACATGGCTATTGGTGCCTGACAACCTGGGCTGAGTATTTCAGAACCTGCTGGTGTACTGGGAATGTCATGCTCGACCATTTCTAGGGTATTTAGAGAACTACTTTAAAAAGTATTTCTTGTACTTTTTAAAGTAGATGAATGTACTTGGTGGTAGTCCTACCAGCTAAGAACAGGAAACTGAGGCTACTGGTCAAAGGCACACCAAGCTGAACATTCAGAGATAGGAAAACCAGGCTTTATGAGTCTGCCTGATGTTCAGATGGTAGGGTCAAAATGTGGCTTTGGTGGTTTACTCTTGTGTGTTTATTTTCTTTCTTGGCACTGTTTGGACCCCTGCTACCACTTAAGCATCTTTAAACTCCACAGCCTACCTAAGTGTTGCAGATGCACATTCTTTATGTCAATTGTGTGCCCATCTTCCGATGGCAACTTCCAGCAGGATAACACCACACACTTCGCCACAAAGCTCAAACTGGTTTCTTGAACATGAAAATGACTTCACCATACTGCAGTAGCCTCTACAGTAACCAGATCTCCATCTAATAGAGCAGTTTTGGGATGTGATGGGACAGAAGTGTTGCATCATTTATGCATAGCCAACAAACTCGCAGCAACTATGAGATGCTATCATGTCAATATGGACCAAAATGTGTGAAAACTCTTCCCAGCATCTGGTTTAATAAATGCCAAGAAGAATTAAGGCAGCTCTGAAGGCAATTGGAGGTCAGACCTGGCACTTGCTGGATGTACCTTATATAGTGGCCAGTGAGTGTATGTTTATTAGCTAGTTGTCACTTAATTAAGATGGGGATCCGAATGCTGTGGTATAGTGTTGGAGGGGGACACAGTTAGTGACTTTAACTGAGGCACAAGGGAAAATGTAAGATAATTTAGCATATGATGTGCTGTTGTCACAGTGTAGTTTTAATACAAACAAGTTATTCCAGTAAGACAGTCTACACATCCTGCATTCAGAACTAAGGACAGCAGCATCACTAACTGCTACCCACACTTGTTTACACATTTCCAAATATCTTTTGTACCCTTGTCCTTGTGTATATTTTTAAGCCTCGAGGACCCAAGTGTAGAGGCCATTAAAGCATAAGCAATAATATAATTAAAAGCATAATACCAAGAAACATTATGAGGAAAAGCTCCTAGCAGAAATACTTACCCCAAACTGGCCTCAGACATAGGACAGATAAAACACAGCCTCCAGAAGCTCATACAGTTCATTTAGGTCTGCTGCTGCTGCATTTATATTACAAATAAAACACAGCCAACACACCCTTTTGATCATTTGAACCTGAGATACAAGTAACTTGCTTTAGATTGCTAAATCTAAAGCTGCCATGCTCGGGGACAATGGTAGGAAACTGTACTACTCATGCCTTGTCACTCCTTTAAGATGAGCCGCAACAAATTTGTAGAGTTTGTAGAGTAAGATCAACATCTTCTGACTAGAGGAGGAGTTTGATGCAGGGCTATTAAAATCAAAGTATGCAGTATATATTTATAGTTATTGCTTATATGTTATGAATCTATGAAAGTTCAAGGGCAGCTTTGCTGTGGATGCGGGGTGGATCTGCAAATTGCAGGGAGATCTGAAACAGTAATGTAGGTTACTCTCAAAGCTATTGCCCCTCCCTTCATGGCCCAGAGCAGACAAGAGAAACAGCTCAAAAAAGAAAAAGCAATAATCTACGTGGAGTGGACAGTTATGTTTGAGATTTGGTTTTACGGTGTTTACAGCTTCATAAAGAGATTAAAACTGACTGAAAATTCAGTCTTGCACTGACACTTGTGGTCTGTCTTCTCTCTTTTCTTTTTCTGCTGGCGAAACAAGGGAGGGAGGGAGGGATATCCCATCATAAATATCCCATGACTATTCAGTCTGCTTTAGTGCTCTTTAGTGCAATCATCTTGTCAGACTTCATTGATTTTTGCAGTTTAGCCCAAACAAATTTGGTAGACTTTTTTGCATGGCCTAACATGCTACTTGAAATCTTTGCAGTATTTATACCAAGTTTAGTATCACCAAAAGCAATACTGAAATAATAGTTGAAACAGAGTATTTTGATTTTATTCTCAAAACCTAAAGAATCAAAGCAGAATATCTATTAAGGTTAGTCATGTGTGGAATTGACATAAAATTAAAACAAAGTAATTCAACGAGATTTGTAAAGTGGGTACATTTAACCTTAAGTATGTTGATACTCTATTGCAGAAATTGTTCAGCTCTAATAATATGGCAGCCTAGATATTCATTTGGTTAAATACAGCCTACTTATGCAAAACAATGTACCCTATAGTGTGCATGCAAGAAGCAGTTTGGCATGTAGCATATGTGTCTCTCCTATTTGCCATCTGAAGAAGATGGAAAAAAGCACCCATCTGTGCCCAGGGGTGTCTTTATTTAATAGTGAGAAGTGGTCAGGTGCAAAGCTGGTGTGTTTATGGTCTGAGGGTTGCGCAGGATTCACAACATTGCAGTTTCTCCTAATAAATGTATTTAAATGCAACTTTTTTAAGCTAATACTGGGCTAAAAGAAAACACAACTAACCAGTGTTTAACACATAGTCAAAGATTTTTCAGCAGGCAACTTAATGTGCATTGATAGTTTAAACATGATCATGAGCACTATCAAGAATAGTGTACATGGATATTACAAAGGCTGTCTTGTGTGTTTTTATTGCAAAAAAACAAAAATGGCCAGCATATTCTGTGCTAGTACAACTTATTTTCAATTCTAAGTCAGTTTAGTATGTTTACTGTGTTTACTGTTCAGTGCCCCGGGTGGAAAAATGCTCTCAGTGGATGCTGTTTTTTCTTATTTATGCTGTTTATTTACAAACAGCAATGACAGAGGAGGAATTGAGCTGCCTTATATTTAGAGGGGGACAGTTTCCAGGTGTCCAGCTTCTATCAGTGACACAGACCACAAAGTCATGAATCTCATCAGATAACATGAGGTAGCAATTGTTTACACTTTACTTTTTTTGGATGGTGACCAAATCAAGCTTTATTTGATGGGTGTTTGTTTTGTCCTCAAATTTTGTTTTGCTAAGGTTATGATTTTACTCAAAAGTGTCCAGCTTGTCTTTTTGACATTTTCTGATACTGGGGAAGTACTGCTATACAATTTCTATCAGCATATCAGATACAGCCTCCTGTTTGTGTTCTGTTTATTGACACAAAAGAGAGAGCAGAGTTAATTAATATGCCTGTGGTGTAAATCAAAAACCTAAATCTGCAGTTTAAGTAAAGCACTGACTAGCAACCATGCAATGATTTGTATAATTTTGACTGATAGCTTTCCTTCATTTTAATTTATGAGGGCATGTTTCACTGTGTGATTTTGTCACATCTTTTCAGTCAAATGCTAATAAAAACAATATATCATTACTGCACTGAATAATTCATTTTTAATCGCCCTCAAGCTTTGGCCCTCGAGTAAAGAAAACATAAAAAAGTACTCAAAAGGTTTGCTTTTGAAAATGTTTAAATGAAGTACTTGATATTTTTTCAATAGAGTCATTGCATGCTGCTTTCATATGTGCTTGAGTAAAGTTGTCAAAGTAAATGACCCTTTGCTGACTCTCATATTCGTTCACTGACCAACCAACTAGAATCAGAGATACTCTATCAAAGAAGCAGTTAATGGCTTACTTCAGACCACGTTCTGGTTGACAGAGACTATTTTAAAGCTTTGTGTTGAAATTTTTCCTTTGATTTTTTCACTTTAACACTGGCGATCACACAAAAAACTTACCTGCACTCAAAAGTAGGAGAACATTTTTTCAATTCTGAGAAAATTTATTGTAGGAATATTTAGCAGAAATATCAAATACATTTTGTAGACATCATCTCAGCTTTTTTCATTACTTGGCAGATTTGGTGTTTTCTTTATACACCTGTCTATGGATTTGACCTTAAATAAAGAATCAAATTGAATAAAATATGAATGAATGTAAGGAAAAACTGTTACTTAAGGAGGATGTACTTGATCAAGGATATCTTCCTGTGAGGCTTTACAAAGGGTCAACTGCACTTTAACTTGTTTCCAATACTTTTTATTCTTTCCAGTAACATTGGAAAATATGTGCTAAATCCCTTAATGTCACGTCATCAGGGGATATGTAACCCATGACTAAAGATAGTGAACACTCTCTGACTCAGGTTGGTTTAGTGGAAGGAATATGTTGAATTGTGGATTACTGGGGTCAAATCTGACTTAAAACTGTATGTACTACGACAAATTTTAGGTTGGCCTATCACAATTCAGATGTTGTCATTTAAGAACAACACAAAAAAGAAAAACAGAAAATACTCAGTAATATAAATGCAAATTCAATTAAATGCTTGTTTAGCTGATAAACTACAGCTGTGGCTTATCATCCATCGACCCATTTTCTATACTGCTCATCCCTTTCAGCTGACATTGGGCAAGAGGCGGGGTACACCCTGAACAAGATGCCAGCTGATTGCAGGGCCAGATAGAAAGATAGACAACCATTCATGCCCACACACATACCTAAGGGCAATTTGAAATCAGCAATTAAACCAATGGGTAGTTATTGAAACAAAGGCCCCTGCTTGGTCAGGGATCAAACTGGTGACCTTCTTGTTGTGAGGCACATGCAATACTAGCTGCACCACCGTGCCACCCCTGTAGCTCAACATTTGTGAAATAACTCCATTATAACTTTGGCTAAAAAGATTCACATTAGCTTCATCCAGGACAGATTTTTAAGAGTGGTAAAGGTAGTATCTTGGACAGATGCACATCCAGAATCTCTGGAAGTGCCTGTATAACCAGCAGGGAAGAAAATTTAGTTATTGCAGGCTGCATTGTTGTACCTCTGCATAGTACATTATTCATTGTAGTTTATTTCTTAGATGAACTGCAAAAAAGCAAAAAAACAACAAATAAAAAGATTTAAGTGACTAGAAAATTGTGAAATACTTTGTTGAATGCCTCCCCACTGAGTGATAAAATTCACACCTAGGTGCCGCTTTTATCCGTCATATTGCACTTCAAGGTTATCTCAAACATGCGACATAAAGTACTCCCACCCAGCAAAGAGAGGAAGCAGGGAAAAAGAACCAAAACCATCACTCACTAATTCTATTTCCCTGCTTGGGGAGGTGGTACAGCCGGAGGGGAGGAACAGTGACTTACACACCTCCACTTAGCCCCAGCTGAGGGCCCCCCACCACCCCTGAGATAGAGTTACCGCAGGGGGGCACTTGGAGGCTAAACGCCCTTTTCCGACAGGCCCCTCAGGGCCCCATTGTACATTCGTCCCTCAGTGGGAACCCTTGCCACTGCAATCTCCAGCCAATCACCTTCCCCAGAGACAGTCTCATTTGTGTAGACCCTGAGTGAACTTCATGTGGATGTGTAGCAAAAATTCACACTCCAAGGACTTGCTCAAAGTGGTTGTTAGATTTTTTTTTTACCTGTATGAAAAGTGATAATGTTCCAGTATGTCACAGCTTTGAATAGGAGTGATAGACATCTGTGTTTGCACAAAAGTGCTATAGCTTGTCAATGACTCAACCTGAGTTGTTTTACCTGTGCAAATCCATAGCAGCTTTTCCTCGCCTCTAATTTAACCCGATCCCTGGTTGTTTGTCACTAATAGTAAGATATAGTCAGTGACATTATGGGTATAGAGCTGCAAAGCATTATATTCCTCAGGGGAACACAGCTTTGTAAAGGAATTTGCCTTTAGAAGATAGCTTTGCCTTTTAAAGGGATCGGACTCTGCAGGATTCGCACCCCGCAGCCTTCAGTGAAAGGCCAAGTCTGTGCAGCTTTGCCCAGAGATAGGGTCTCCAGGCAGGGGATGGATCAGGCCGATCCCCTGTCCTCCTTGTGCTGGCTTATACAAGTGATAACACCTGGTGTTCATCCTCAAAGTCCAAAGCAGGATAGCTGCTCCACAAAGCGTAATAAGCCAATAAAGCAGCTTTTCTTGGCATTCAACTTCTTTTTCATAAGTCCTTTATACTTCTACGTCTTTGACACAGCTGGGAAACAAAATGGGGTGGCAGTGAGGGCTTAAACTACTTCATGTGGTATAATTCAACATGACCAAAAGAAATATATATACTCTAAATATAAATGTTGACCAAGACTTTGTGGCTCACATTTCATACTTTTCAACGCAGCATTAGTGCTAGTCCATTACTATGTCTGATTTGCCCATAATAAATGTAATTGACTGAACAATAGCCCATTCACCTGCTGGATAAACTATTTAAAGGTCCTATCCATTTTCTAACACTTTCTATGGGCTGTTGCCCTGATGGACTGGTGAAATGTATTGAACAGTTCATCTGGTGTGTTAGGGTATTTGATCATTGTGAGCAGTACTATAGACAACATGTGCTGATCTTGATCATGTTGTAAGTATGGCTGAAATGATTTTGACAAAAAAAATATTGCAAATGGATCAAAACAAGGTATTTGAAGGATGAGTCACATTTTCTATTCAACATCTCAGTTGCAACTCAATGTACAGAAATACATTTATGATGACCTCCACCAAGGGGGTTATGTTTCTGCCAGGGTCTGTCTGTTTGTCTGTCAGCAAGATTACGGAAAAACTGCTGATTGGATTTACATGAAAATTTTACCAGAGGTGTAGTTTAATCCAAGGAAAAAGCCATTACATTTGGTGGTGAAACTGACATTGGTCTGGATTCAAGAAATTTCAACAGTAGAATGGGGTAAGATTAGCCTTTTTTTTTTTTTTTTTTTACCTTTGTTGTCAAAAGGAAAATGCAAAGAGATAAAACAAAAACATAAATTCTTATTTATTTATGTCTATATATATACATATATATATATATATATATATATATATATATATATATATATATATATATAACTATATAACTATTAGCTATCTATATCTATATCTATATATGTATCTATCTATATATGTATCTATCTATATCAATATCAATATCTATATCTATATCTATATCTATATCAGTTGTGCCCAAAAGTTTACATCCCCCAGCAGAATTTCTGATTTTTTGGCCTTTTCTCAGAAAATATGAATGATAACACAAAAACCTTTCTGTCACTCATGGTTAGTGGTTGGGTGAAGACATTTATTGAAAAAAGATTAGTTTACTCTTTTTAAATCAGAATGACAACAGAAACTTCAAAAATGACCCTGTTCAAAAGTTTACACCCCCCAGTTTTTAATACTTTGTATTTCCCACTTTGACATCAATAACAGCTTGAAGTCTTTTGTGGTAGTTGTGGATGAGGAAACTTCAAAAATGACCCTGTTCAAAAGTTTACACCCCCTGGCAGTTTTGGCCTGATAACATGCACAAAATTTGACACAAATGGGTTTGAATGTCTACTAAAGGTAACCATCCTCACCCGTGATCTATCAGCTTGTAATCTGTGTGTCTGTAAGATATCTAAGGAATTGAGGATGCCAAGAAGCACTGTTAAAACTCTAATTAAGAAGGGGAGAGAGAGGGATTCTGTTGAAACCAAACCACGGTCAGGCAGACCAACAAAAATTTCAGCTCAAACTGCAAGGAAAATTGTTAGAGATGCAAAGAAAAACCCTCAAATAACTTCTGCTGAAATACAGGACTCTCTGAAAAAAATTGGGGTGGGTGTTTCAAGATCCACAATAAGGAGACACTTGAAGAAACATGGGCTGCATGGTGGAGTCGCCAGAAGAAAGACGTTTCTACGCAAATGCCACAAAATATCCCATTTACAATATGCCAAACAGCACAGAGACAAGCCTCAAAACTTCTGGAACAAAGATATTTGGAGTGATGAGACCAAAATTGAACTTTTTGGCCACAACCATAAACGTTATATTTGGAGAGGAGTCAACAAGGCCCACGATGAAAGGTACACCATTCCTACTGTGAAACACGGAGGTGGATCACTGATGTTTTGGGGATGCATGAGCTACAAAGGCACAGGAAAATTGGTCAAAATTGATGGAAGGATGAATGCAGCATGTTATCAGAAAATACTGGAGGAAAATTTACACTCATCGGCTCAGAAGCTGCGCAAGGGACGTTCTTGGACGTTCCAACATGACAATGATCCAAAACACAAAGCCAAATCAACCTGCCATTGGCTACAGCAGAATAAAGTGAAGGTTTTAAAGTGGCCATCTCAGTCTCCTGACCTCAATATCATTGAGCCACTCTGGGGAGATCTCAAATGTGCAGTTCATGCAAGACACCCCAAGAATTTACTTTTTGCCAAGAGGAATGGGCAGTTTTACCATCTGAGAAAATAAAGACCTTCATCCACAACTACCACAAAAGACTTCAAGCTGTTATTGATGTCAAAGTGGGAAATACAAAGTATTAAAAACTGCGGGGTGTAAACTTTGGAACAGGGTCAATTTTTGAAGTTTCTGTTGTCATGCTGATTTAAAAAGAGTAAAATAATCTTTTTTTCAATAAATGTCTTCACCCAACCACTAACCATGAGTGACAGAAAGGTTTTTGTGTTATCATTCATATTTTCTGAGAAAAGGCCAAAAAATCAGAAATTCTGCTGGGGGGTGTAAACTTTTGGGCACCACTGTATATATAAATATATATATATATATATATATATATATATATATATATATATATATATATATATATATATATATATATATATATATATATATATATATATATATATATATATATATATATATATATATATATATATATATATATATATATATATATATATATATATATATAGATATAGATATAGATATAGATATATAGATATAGATATAGATATAGATATAGATATAGATATAGATATAGATATAGATATAGATATAGATATATATAGATATATATTAGTGCTGTCAGACGATTAAAAAAAATATTCTAATTAATTACCGGATTTATAATTAATTAATCTAATTAATCGCATTTAAATCTCATATCTGCTTAAAGTACCCAAATAAAGAATTTATATTCTAGGATATTATAAAATAGTAGTACATGACTAATCAAATGAATACACTAAGAAGTAAATCCACATTTTTATTGGTGACTAAATAAAACCAAAGTCAGGGCAACTTGTCCAGAAAATTCTAAGCTTAATCAGGCAATTCAAATTACACTTTAAGTGTGTTTCATAATCAAATTCAAAATAAGAAAAAGGTCGAGGACATCCAGCAAAAGAATTCGGCCTGATGCATTATTAAAGAATGTAGTACAAATATAGATAAGAAAATTCAAAATTAAAATAAGACTAAGTCTTAAATATGCCATTCCTGTTGTCACCTGGGCTTTGTTTGGTTTGACTAGAGACGCATGTGTGAAGTGACGTGCCACTGCCATGTAAAGGATCCTCCAGCTGGCCAGTATCAAAATGTTTGTGTGCTATGATTAATCTTGCGATTAATTTTTCTAACGCATTAATTTGCAGTGTAATTAATTAATCTAATTAATGCACTAAAGTAACAGCCCTTATATATGTATATCTATCTATCTATTTATATATACATATATATATATATATATATATATATATATATATATATATATATATATATACATATATATATATATATATATATATATATATATATATATATATATATATATATATATATACACTGAGCTTTAGAATGGAAAATGTTATTGACAACATTGGATAATTCATATAAAAAACAATTTTAAGTGACATTCCCAAAACCTGTGTTCATACAGGATAGCAACCTCAATGTATGTGCTGAGTTTGGTCCAGATCCTAACATCATTCTGGATCTGGTGATCCAGAATTTACATCAACCTTTTGCGGGGGTTTTGGAAAAGTCACTGCTGGAACTGAACTGCTTGGTGGGGGTCTGTGCTCTCTGAGTGCTATTCTAGTTAGATTCAAGTAATACAATATTTTTCAGACCAAAGGATATGACATATTCATGCATTTGCTTGTTTTTTTTTTTATCTAAGTGGTGAGTACAGTGTACTGATGCTGAACTGTGACTCAGAAAGATCAAGATACATTTAAACTGGTATCTTTAAAAAAAATTATATATGTCATAGTAAACAACTTCTCTGTTATATTATTTGAGTACAACTCCTCTATTAAATACTGAAAAAAATGGCTCACACTGTAGCTGTTGTCTTCTTTACAATTTATGAAAGTGAATCGAAAATACTTTCTTCTTCAAAAACATTGAATGAAATACTTTGCTAGAGTAGACCTTAGTGTACTAATTTTATTTGCAAGTTTTATAACTTTTACCCCAGTATAACACTGATGTACACTTTCTACCCCTGTCTTTTGGTCTGATAAAAGCTCGTCAAACAAAAATATGGACCAACTGGCCAAAGGGTGTCAGCCCTACTTACATCCACACTTACTTTCTCATTCAAGGTTGACAACTCTGAGACAGCTGAGAGACTTGAAGAGCAGTGGTAAAGGTTGAAAATATTGCTTCTCCTTTCTGTCTGTCTATCATGTGTGTCAGTAGTACATGATATCTGTTTCTAAATCCAACAGATAGAGAGGTTAGAAGACTGTGATATGAAGTCCAGACTCTAGTTTGTATTGCAGAGAAAAAAAAAAACCCTGCTATTCCTATATGTGCTGTCCATACATCCGCTATGAATGCTAGTTGTCAGTACAGGAAGAAATATGTATACACACATTGTGTTTTGATTTAAGCTTCAAACTGCTGTCGGAGATCAATTGAACAGCATATTCCTTTGGGATTTTGCTGTTTCATCTCTCCCCCAGTCTGATTCTCCCAGACTGCTGGGTCTCTGTCTGTCAAACAGTATGTTGTGTATACGTGTTTGTGGGTCTCCTGGACACAGAAGTATAAATCTGTCAGTGTCACTGAAACAACACTCCCTTATGGACTCAGTCACTAACTAGGTTACAATAGATCACTGCGCCACTTTTCATCTCTGCAAATTCCTTTATATTTGTCGTCTTGACTATCCTGTCATTTCTCTGCATGTTAGTGAAGCCAAGTGCGTGTGTACACACACGAAATATATCAGCCCTACAACAGTGAATAGTACACCATGAAATAAGAAATCCTTCATATTCTCCAGAAGCATTTCTATTTTGCCACATCATACTTACATAAAACAAAACACTTCCTGCAGTGGCTGCAGTCCGTACTGTAAATCTAGAATGCTCCTGACAGATTAAACTGTCCTCAGGGTATATGTGTACAAATAGGTTATGAGGGCCATAGTTATTCGCTCAGCAATATCTGCTAAGATAAGCATTGTGTCGGCTAGCTGCAGGCCTGGTTGGAGTAAAAGGTTAGAAAAGTCATTGAGCTGCAGCCAGAGCAATGTTGCTGCTGCAGCATCCATCTTTGTGAGAGTAATGTGAGCGCCGTGACATTCTTCTGGTTTTAGAGAGAGGGCACCCTGAAAGATATGGGCTGTCAGCATGACACAGATTGGTTGCTAGATGCTAAAGATGGGATGCTGCAGAATGTGTGGCTCTGCACCCAGTGGCCCTCATTTGCATGATGTAGTTTGTATTCCAAAGTGGTTTGTTAAAACCACGCATGAAAAAGATCAGTGTGTATGTGTGTGTGAGTGAAGATCCAATAACATGACCATTTGCTAGCTAATATGCAGGGAAACATCTGAATCCCCTGCTTGCTTACTAATCTCTCACCCTCTTTCGCTGTCTCTTCTGCTCACCAGAAACAGATGTCCAGGCGACCTGCCTCCATTAACCAGAGCTCCTCTGGAGTATAACTCAGCACTGCTCCAGACCCTAGCTCAGCCTCCAGACAGCAGACCAAGCCCTCACCATCCCTCTGCCTAGATGCGGGACTTCCAAAGCAGACTCAGAGACTGTGACGGCAGGGCAACAAGCCAAGACAGGCCCTCGCTTCATATAACTCCTGCTGGAGGTGGGAGAGTGCGAGCTGGACTCTGCCCATCCCTCTGCTGTAAGTGGCCATTAAAGAGGCAGCTGACAGCGCTACCCTCTATGAGTAGTGGTGGAGGTGTCCTGTTCGCTGCACTAACTACTCCACTCAACACCACAAGGTCCAGTTTAATGGTGTCTGCTGGTTAGCACTGATCCATCTGTCACTGTGTGACTGTGTTAGCTATCATCATGCTCGGCTGCCTCACTCTGTGCAGACTGTGTCATATCTTCACTGACAGTACTAATCTTCAAGTTTGAATTTACAGGACAAGAAAAGAAGTGTTAGGATAGAGAAGGTGAAGTGGCTTCCCTTGTCTTTTTCACCTCTTATGTCTTTTTTGAAGGTACAATGTAGTATTAAGACTTTTTTTCTGTGTGCCTGTAGCAGAACAGACTTTGACAAAATGAAACAAGACAATCCAAACATCACCTGAACCCCTTATCCATTTTCAGGGATGCAAGGCTGCTTACACCTGACAACAGGAGGGTATACTTTGGACTGGTTCGTCACTAAAAAACAGGGCCGGCACACAGAGATAGAAAACCATCTATTTATATCGAAACACTTACACCTTAGGCTAATTCTAGGAGTCACCAACTAACTGAAAGAGTAGGTTTCTGGTATGTGTAAAAAAGCCAGAGTACCTGGATAAAATACACACATGCACCAGAGAACAATCAAACTACACACACAATTTCAGCTTTAATTTACATATTTAATATTAAAGGGTGATTTATGTCATATCATGCCCCATTTGACTCATTTAGGATTCCAGGTTCGAATAGTTAAAGACATGATTGACAGTGAAACAATATATATATATATGGTCTATCTTTAGTTTGAGACAGAATATGCAGTATGACTGCACTCACTATTTAGCTTCAACAATGTTTCAAAGCCTCTTTTGATAATGCAATGGATGGTGTTACATGGCTTTATCCAAGTCTTTTTATAGTCAATGTTTTGCATAACAATTTTTTTTCTCATTCAACAAATCAATTTCTCTATTTTTTTTATTTAGAAACACTGTATGATTGTACATATCATGCATTCAAAGATAACGATTACTGTTACCCAAAATTCAAAAGAACACAAAGAAGCTCAACTAATTTAGGATCAGGAAGAGAGGGAACAGGTGTATTTGTCCCCCAGATTGAAATAAGTTATGTTAAAAGAACTAGAAAAGCACTCTGAGTGAAGACCTCTGCCAGGAAGCCCACTTCCACCCAAAAATTGTGAGTTCCATCCAACATTTAAGTAACAATATGTAACTTTACACCTTACTATCACTGTTTTCAATTCCATCTAATAGTGGGGAGTCTGGAAATAAAGTGTCTCTCCCTCTCTTTGTCTGTGCAGCTGAGAGATCTCCCCTGGCACTATGTAACTGTTAACCATGAGCCTTGGTCGATCAGTGGACATCTCATGAGAAGAACGAACTGCTTTACAGCACAAAATCAAGTTCCCAATAGGAAAACAAATGGGCAATATGAAAAGTCGACAACATATGCCTGTTCCTGGTTCTAAGTCATTTTTTTGATATGGCCCAATGTTGAGTTTTAGGATTTTTTTGAAAAAAGAATTGGGAGTTTTTTGCATCCAGACAAATATGGGGATCAACACCAAAATGTTTTGACTTCTTCTTTGGAACAAACCACACCTCTGGTAAAATGTTCTGCAGAAAATAATCTGCACAGACATTCAAATCTTTGGTAGCACTTTAGATTACAGCCCGCGTCTTACAGTGTAGTTTCCCGTCTCTTACAGTGTAGTTTCCTCAACTGTTGGGGGAACTCTCACACATGTACCATGACATTTTGCAGTATCTATGGGGTAGTTACGCTCGCGTCTTACAGTGTAAGTCCTGGAGTCTTACAGTGTAGTTTCCCGTGTCTTACTGTCGCACGGCAGATGTATTGGTTTTATTTTGTGTTTTTATATTTTGTGTGATTGTTTTAATTGTTTTTAGTTTATTTATAGCATGTTTTTAGTATTTTTTTTTAATTACCTCCTGCCGGGACACTCTTAATCTTGATAGCCTGCACCTGTAGAGCACTTTATTACCCCAAGAGGCTCCCAATGGGGCTGGAGAACAGAACTGGTCTGTGGCCAATCAGAGTAGAGAGGGGACAATTTAACCTGTGGCACACCTGGAAGTGGGAGGACGCCGGAAGGAGCACAAACGGTGTGACACCGACAGGACGCAACACGAGGAGCAGCCGAGCACCACGGAGCAGCCTAGCACAGCGGAGCAGACAGCTGCCGAGCAGAGTCCAGCTGAGAAGGAAAGTCCAGAGTGTTACGACGCGTCCTTACAACAGCGGAGCAGAGTGAGGAGCTCTGCCTGCCGCGTAAGTATTCTTCGCTGTTGTAGCACTCTAGCTTACGAGGAAGAGGTCACTCGGCTTGTATTTCGTTGTGCACCCCCACTGCCACTGTTTCTTCTTACAGGTGTCCTTGGCTGAGTTCCTGTCTGTCACTGGAGGAGCAAGGGAAGAGGAAGGACCCTAACTGCTGGCTGGCGTTTTAACCCTTTTTAATAGACTTTGCATCCTGTAGAGGACAGTTGCCTGCTCCATTTTAAACCCACCTGCTTGTGTTTTAAAAAACAGTTTTTAATTTAAAAAAATCTGGTTTTAACAGCAATCTTATTGTCGTCTCCTTGGTTTTAACTTGCTGCTCACCATTTGATTTTAAAGGACCAATTAAGATTCTTTTTTCATATATATATTTTCATTTTAATCTATTTAACCACCATTACATTACCATGACCGTAGGAAAGGTCTGGGTACTTACAGGTAAAGTAGTGGGTAGCTATACAGTAAGTAAAGCCAACAAGTGTGCACTTTATAATCAAGCCCAGTTCCAGATGTTGACCAGTAGTTACAGGTAAAGTAGAGGGTAGTTACACAGTAAGTAAAGCCAACAAGTGTTCACTTTATAATCAAGCCCGGTTCCAGATGTTGACCAGTAGTTACAGGTAAAGTAGAGGGTAGTTACACAGTAAGTAAAGCCAACAAGTGAGCACTTTATAATACAGCCCGGTTCCAGATGTTGATCAGTAGTTACAGGTAAAGTAGAGGGTAGTTACACAGTAAATAAAGCCAACAAGTGTTCACTTTATAATCCAGCCCGGTTCCAGATGTTGACCAGTAGTTACAGGTAAAGTAGAGGGTAGTTACACAGTAAGTAAAGCCAACAAGTGAGCACTTTATAATACAGCCCGGTTCCAGATGTTGATCAGTAGTTACAGGTAAAGTAGAGGGTAGTTACACAGTAAATAAAGCCAACAAGTGTTCACTTTATAATCCAGCCCGGTTCCAGATGTTGACCAGTAGTTACAGGTAAAGTAGTGGGTAGTTACACAGTAAGTAAAGCCAACAAGTGAGCACTTTATAATACAGCCCAGTTCCAGATGTTGACCAGTAGTTACAGGTAAAGTGCTGGGTTGTCACAGTGAAAGTACTGGACAGTTAGACAGTAAGCAAAGACAAGTGTGATCTTAATGGCCAGGTTAATTAAAAGGTGAATTACTATGTGAGGTGTCTGTGTGTTTTAAAAAAATAAAGATATTTTATACGTCTGCATGTCTTGTCATTATTTTGTGAAACACATATTCATCAATACAGTACAGCATTTTAGTTCATCACTGGTTTACATTATCTGTATCCATGCTGATTCTTTACAGGAAGTGGCACATTAAGGTATGCACAGCAAAAGCGTATGTCCAGGAAAATTACACAGTCCTGATAAGTTCATGGTAAGACACAGGAAACTACACTGTAAGACTCCAGGACTTACACTGTAAGACGCGAGTGTAACTACCCCATAAATACCGCAAAATGTCATGGTACATGTGTGAGAGTTACCCCAACAGTTGAGGAAACTACACTGTAAGAGACGGGAAACTACACTGTAAGACGCGGGCTGTAATCTAAAGTGCTACCAAATCTTTCATTCACAGTCTTCCTAAGTATTGTTGCAGACCATATTTGTCCCTTTACAACCACAGTGCACCATCTTCTGATGGCCACTTTCAGCAGAAAAATGCACCCTGTCACAAAGCTCATATTATCTCAAACTGGTTTCTTGAACTTCACAATGAGCTCACTGTACTCCAGTGGCCTCCACAATCATCAGATCTCAATTGAATAGAACCCCTTTGGGATGTGATGGAAGAGCAGGTTTTTTCCTTATGGATGTGTAGCAAATCTGTACAAATCTGCCACACTGGCATGATTCTATCATGTCAATATGGACCAAATCTCAGAGAAACAGTATCAACACCTTGTTAAATCTGTGGCACCAAGAACAAGGGTAGTACTGAAGGCAGTAGGGGACCCAACCTGTTACAAATGAGGTGTACCCAATAAACTGACTGGTGAGTATATATATATTTCCCTTATCACTTGATAAAGCTAAAATACATTAGACCTTCCTGAATGAGTGCTTCTTGTCCTCAGAAGCCGCCACAGTTAGAAGAACTTCACTGAGGGAGGGGGTGAGCAATTAAATATGTCATTTTCGAATGAATCAACCAGACACTGTACCTTTAAAGTGTAATGCTGCAGTTTCCCTGAAGTGAACCTAATTAGTATTAGAGATCAAGAAACAGAAGCAGAACAGAGCTGGGTGACAGGTTGATCCTGGGTAATCTCTGTTAAAGCCCATCTGTCTGATTGCTATGGAATGACTGTGAAGCATATTTGAAATGTTTTATGCAAGAGTCCTGTAGATTGGTGCAGATAAACCTTTGAGCAGCCCTCGTTTGACCTGACAGACAAATCAACACTTGATGTGTGTGGTCTAACGATTAACACCATTACATATGCCTGGCTTCAAACACTCAACAGATTTATGAGTAGACTTGAGCAGGTGGTGTTTCTAGAAAATGTATCACTTTGAAAGCGGTAAATCCCTGGAGATATGATGTAATTTCAGGAAAAACTCTCAATGTGAGACTGTATGCTTCTCTGTATTATGACCCACTAACACTAATCAAATGCTATTGTTTTCCCTTCCAACACACAATCATCAATATTGATGAGGCATCATTTGATTACCATGGTAGTATTATGCTTAGAGTTAATGGCAGATGTAATTTTATACCCATCTTCTACAACATAATGTTCTATTTCTTTTTCATCCTTCAATTCCAACGGATTGTTCTCGCTCCAGGTATCTTGGCAAATGGTGAATAAATTACCCGGAGACACCCAGAAGCCTTTATGGTTTTTCATTGTTATTCATTCAGTCTGGTTCTGGGTTTTATTTATCTATCTTTATTTTACGTTGAAAAAAATCAGGGCAGATAATCTTTGGAACAGGCATGGGAGAATTAAGCTGCATGGGGGCCTGGCTGGTTCCCTCACCCCCCACCCTCACCCCCCACCGCCTTTTCTACTTTTCCCTGTGCCCCAGTCTCTCCTCCCAATCCAATCTACCTCATTCATCAGATGGAAGTGATAAGCTTGGGGAGCATATGCAGAGGCACTGTGTCAGCTAAGCTCTCAGTATGATGGTTTCATTGCAGTCACCATTTCATGCACCCGAAGTCACCTCCTACAATGAAACATTTTAGCATCTTTTGCTTATTTTCCTTTGTGTAAGGTAAACACTGGTAGAGGTCAATATAGGACAAAACTGAAGCATGTACAATAGACAGGGAAATTAAATGCACAGCGGTGGTCGCCATCCCTTTTTTTAAACCTGACAATCTCCCACTGCTCTGTCAAACGACCCCTAGTAGTCCTTCATTAGGACAGCCTTTCATGTTCTGAATGCACGGTACATGGAGAGACTTGTTTTTAAAGATCATTAAGATGAAATGAAACTGAAATGTTGTAATTCATTACCTATATGACTAATCTCAAATCAGCACTTAACATGTTTTCCTAAAGTGAAGCTACGCACTGAAACTATTTCAGATTTAAAATAAACCAATGTAAAATTAACCCTTTTTGACCAGAGGTTAAGGTAAACATGTGGAGAGCAGTCTAACAAACACACAGACTGAGCTTTTATCTTAAACATCCTTTTTCTGCACTGATCGTGCAGCATATCAGTGCCTCAGGGGGGGTGATCCATGCAAATGTAAGACTCAATTCAACTTGTGTGAGGTTTTTCTGTTTTAAAAAGTGTCCTTTTAACCAATCTGTCACTACACAAGCAGTGGAGTCAGTTGTGATTCAGTGCTTAAAGGGACTGTGACGAGTTTCTAGATAATTACAAAAAAGTCTCACTTTTAGATATGCCTGATCATAATACACACTTTAAGATGAGTTTTATAGCATCAAAATAGGTTATCTATAAATGCTATTCCTTAGCTTCGTGGTCGGGTCGGACAGGGCTGGATTGCCCTGGATACTCGACTTCGGGAACAAGACAATTAAAACTAGAGCAAATTTGTATTATTCGGACACGTCTTAGAGCACCGGGCTGTAAGTAGCGATATATAGCCAGCTACAAAACTACAATTCTAAGTTTTCCAAAAATTGCTTGTTGTCACACATCAAAAACTACCGCTACGTAACTAGAGAGAGAAACATTACTTCACCGCTTTGCATCCTGTAAGTTGTTGAAAAAAGAAGTTGTAAAGAAATGCAGAGTTCTGAGGAAGGTCCAAGCTGCATTTATCACAACAAACACACGCTTTAGTTTGGGTCACGTCTTTTGGTGCATTCCAGTTGTAATCAGAAGTAGGAATTTCCGAGTTCCGAGTAGGAAACTGCAACTGGAATGTCCCCTGAAGTCGGAATTTCCTACTGGGAACTCGGTGAAACCCTGCCACCCCCGAGTTGACAATCAAAAATGGATGCCCCCAGTGTGAACAGTTATTTAGCTCCTGTAATAATCGATTTATTTGCACTTCTGACTGGGGTGTGTCGCTCTAGATCAGCTGTATACATAGTATTGTTAGACTTACATTTACAAAAATGCTGCCATAGTGATTATCACATTATTCATTTGATATTTGTGAACAACAACGCAGGGCATGCTAACAACAGCTAACAATAGCCTGGTAGATCTGCATGTTTTTTTCCGACTTCAACTGGAACGCCGATAAATCAGAGGTGATTTCACTCCCAGTTCCGAGGTTACTGGAATGCAGCATTACAACAGTCGCCGCGTGTGCTCATGGGTAGCAGAGCTTTAATGTCGCCGGTAATAGATTCTCCTCATAGCACCTTTAAATTTTCAAAAAATCACAACTTTCAGTGCCTTTTTACTTTTTTGATTTGTAGGGGTTATCAAAAACAGATTGTTCATGAAACAAAAATTTTCTTCAACCAGAAACCATACAACTTATAAAATCATGTCCAGTCTGTAAATCTGCATGGAAAGTTAGGAAAATTTATTTTGAAACTGACGTTCTGTACAATCCATTCATCTTTGGTGAGAAAATAATAAGATAATTCGGCAACATGTACTTTAACCTAAGACTGAATACATGATTTACTGTGAATGCAAGCCTATGCTGCAGTGGGAGAACAATAAGCCACATGGGCAACTTCAGCGCCCTGTAACTGAACTGAAGCATTCACAGCTCCTAAATCTGCTGTCAGTGAGCGGTGAGTGTGACACAGTCAGCTCGGAGTGACAAACAAAGTGATTCTGGCTGTGAAGGGGATCTTTTTAGGTATGCCTCCGCCATGATGTAATAAGAGCACAAAACAGAAAGGGTTTACTTTATATGTCTGCATGAGTATGATGGCACACACTGAGTCATCTCTCTTCTTCCAGTCCATCATAATGACAGACAACCTCCAAATCTTTGCTTTATTCATCAAATTATATGTCAGTGATGGAAAACATTATTCTTCCCTGTATTTTGCACATTCTGATAATCTGTAAGTATTCTGCATATTTATGAAGGCAAACACGCTAGATGGATTGTGTGTGCTATTTTGTTTTTTCACAGACACAACCCTTAGTAGATTAGCTCTGAATGCTCTATCTAGTTTGCATGTGTGTTTTATACATGCAAACCTTCAGTAGATCCATCCCAGTACTTACATTTTCCATAGCAACTGCCCTGTATGGCTCAAAATCAAGACCACTACCATAAATTTACCATTGCCTGATCACTCGGCCCTGATCATACAGTATATGTAACCAGTTGTTATTGGTGGTGATAGCTTACTTTGCAACCCACCAGATTTTTCCTTCTACTCCCACATAAAAACAGTTTCAAGAACAGCCTTTTATTCTTCTTCATTACAGGCATACCCAAGTCAAAGCAATGCTGGAGAACTGGTATGATACCAGGACCTCTTGGTTGTTTTAAGGTCATTCTCTTTTATCTGGCTATCCTAGCAAGTCCTCTGAGACTCTTCAGATGATTTAAAATGCTGTAGCATGTGTACTGACTGGAAATATGGGAAGATACCACATGACTCCTGTATAAGCTTCTCTGCACTGTCTTCCCATAAATTCTAGGAATAGACCTCAACATTTCTCACCTGAAACACCTTTCAATATACTTCACTTGTCCATAGCAAGTGTTTGGGAAAGGGCAGAACCTTTCAAAAGCATATCTGTTTAAGGATTGGACAATCAATCAAATTTGTTACCAGCCGATGAGTAAAGGAAGTGTAGCAAACAATATCCTGTCCATAGAGAAGTTTATAGTATTGTTTTTTCTTTCAGTTTAATGAAGAGATGGAGTCCAGATCTGATAAAGCTGCTTCTAAAATTCACCTCACCTCTTCCTGCTCCAAAGAATACCATGGGCCATGCCCTCTTGGGTTGCTCACAATTGTTGCAGATTGGAGCTTGTCAGGATGGCTCTGCCCGATTATGGACATGTAATCCAGAAGATCTATCTGCACTGCAAAGATACAATATCCCTCCTCTCACCTACAAAGCTCTCAAAGGTCAGGCAACTACACAACTTTAATGTTTGGACTGATGTGTAACTCTTCTAGAACACTACATCATGAGTAACTGCCAGCCTAAACATGATAATATCAGTCTCCAAAAGTAGTATGGTAGGTAGGGTCTTCTTTTATGCAGCTTCTCTTCTTGGAAATATTTAGCAATCTCTTGTAGCCATTTTAAAACAGCGTTTTGAGGGGTGCTGGTTTGGCGAGTGGTTGGCAACCATGTACGTCGCATGTGCATGCTTCTGCCTGTCCGGGTTCGAGTCCAGCCTGTGGCCAGTTTGCAGAGTGTCTTCCCCTACTCTCTCACCCCCTTTCACAAACCTGTCCACTGTTTCTCTCCTATCAATACCGGCACAAAATGCCCAAAATATACATTTAAAAAAAAAAAAAAACAGCATTTTGAGAGAAATAGATATTGCAACAACAAATTTTAATGAAGGTGTCTCTGAAATGTTTACTTTTGTACTTCTACACCTGAGTGGTACATTTTTTATCCCCTACTTAGAACAAACTATTAGACAGAATTTGTCACAACTTTTGTGTGTTAAATATATATTTTTTGAAATTGTTGATTCACAGATAAAGCACTGTCTTAATCATTTACTGAATGGTGACTGCCTGTGTGTAGCACTCCATATGCATGCGTGACTTTTACCTGGGCACTCCAGATTTCATTCCACAGACCAAAGTCATATTGGTTAGTTTCATTTGTGATGTAAAAGTTTCCCATGATGTGAGTGTGTATGAATGGTTGTCTGTCCCTATCAGTCATCCCTGTGATTGGTTGGTTTTCATCATCAGCTGGGATAGGTTTCAGAACCCTTAATGACCCCAAAAGAGAGAGAGCAGTAAAGACGATGGATGGATGGATGAATTGGTACAATACAAGTTAAGACAGATTAATTGGCATCCACTTTGTAGGCCATCCTATTTTCACCAGCAGTGAAGATTGAAGACTCTTATTAGGTGAGCAGAAGCATGGTGAAATAACATTTCAGCATCCTTTAATATTGACAAAAAAGGACGTATCCCAAAGTATTTTAAAAACTTGTGAAACATTTTTTTTAAATGCCCTGAATTTTGTTTTTAGCTGACATAGTGAACGGTGTGCAGTAGTAAACACTAGAGTATGCAAAAAAGAAAATGTAATTTACTGTAAATTGTAAATAGACTTTAGATTATACTTAATGCTTTTTTAGTCCCTATGAATTTTTAAAGCATTTTACACTGTAGGCCATACACTCATTCTCTCTCACGTTTGCGCATTGATGGTTATGAGTTTCTATATAAGCTGACCATCAGCATTAGCTTACACATCCAAACTGTCTTCTGTATAATTTGGGATTGTCTCACCCAAGGATACATTGGAAAGTGACAGCCAGAGCTGGGCTTGAAAATTAGACCTTAATACTGATGGTAGAGTGTTCTTTTAGACTATACCTCAACATCCCAAACAGATTTTGGAAGTATGTTATGACAGGAAAAAATCACTAAAATTATCCTGTATCACAGGCAGTAACTGTTGATGTAATGAAGAGTGATGTCATGGAGCTGAGGGTTCATTTTGTTTTTCCTAAATGGAGAGAAAAGGAGTGGGATGAGCATAGAGCCTTGAGGGATGCAAGTGTTAGTAATCTGAGTTAAGGCTTTGGTGGTGCTTACTCACACAGCCTAAGGTCTGCCTAATAGAAAACCAAGGATTCAGCAACAGTTTGCAATGTGGAGCTGGCAATGTGAACTCATCTGTTAATTCATTAATCAGACATAAAGTTGACTTTTATAAAATCATTATAAGCTTTTTGACCATGTACCAACCACTTTCTCCCTTTTTTGAATCTTTTTAACCACTGATGTTTTAAGTTTTTTAGACCCACGGCTCATATGTTACAATTTTCCTGCCTGCTTGCTCAAAATTCTCACACACACTCCCATCAAAACTTATATGTGGTCTTACAGCTGATTTAATGTGATATATTTTTTTAATCAAATCATGATTCTATTTTTTTCAGGAGTTGAGCTGTTATATTCATAGCCTTGGGCAAATACAGAGGTGCCCTCTGGGGTACAAGTTTTTGAGGTTTGGAATCACTGCTGTACAGTGAGTCTGCCTGCATGTGTTTTTCTCATTGCAGTTTCAGAGAGAAAGACAAAAATAGGCCAACTGAATGAATCAAAGTAACATACTTTATTACTTCTGTTCAATTACCTGTGTTTAAACAATTTCAGTCAACGGACATACGTTATATCAAGTAGGACCTTCGTTCTGTAGCTAGAAACTGTATTATCTCCATCCTTTTATTAGGCACTTTATCTAACTTCCATTCTCTTTATTTATCTATCTGGGAGAGCATTCATGTGTCACTTTTCCTTATCCTTGGAGACTGGCGTGAAGACAATGGTTCTACCGCAGCATTTCTTCCCTCTCTGTCTCTGCTCAGCAAAACATGACGGAACAAATGAACCAATTAAGTGTGCTGGTGGCTCTGCTGTCCCAGGGGAGGCATGTGAGGAACTGAGACGGCCTGATTAGCTCAAAGGTAGGCCTGACTGGAGACAGCCGGCTAAGATGATTGGAGTGAGAAAAGCTCTCCAAAAATGTGCTAATCCATAGTGTGGCTTAATGCTCTGTCTTCTGTGTTTATCACTAAAGTCAAGAAGGTGTCCAGATGTAGCTCTGGACAAACTCCTCTTTGAATTACATCAGGGATAGAAATATATTACAACAAAAATCTGACAAATAACTGAAATTTAAATATACTCATCTGCCACTCCATTAGTAACACCAAGCTAGTACCAACTTGGGCCCCTTTACTCTCTGACCTGCTTTAATTTTTTATGGCCAGGCTTCAATAAAGTGCTGGAAACATTCCTTTGGGACTTTGGTCTGTATTGACATGACCACATATCCATAATGCAAAGTTCCTTACTACATCCAAAAGGTTTTCTATTCAATTCACAAAAGGCGCAGTGGTCATAAATGAACGGATATGGTCAGCAATAATACTCAGGTAGGCTGTGGCATTTAAACCATACTCAGCTCAATACAACCAGAACACCACCTGGACTTTGTGTGTGTGTGTGTGTGTGTGTGTGTGTGTGTGTGTGTGCGTGTGTGTGTGTGTGTGTGTGTGTGTGTGTGTGTGTGTGTGGGGGGGGGGGGGGGTTACACTGTGGACTATCCAAGTACAGGACCAGTCAGAAAACCCCTGTTTTCCAACTAGGAAAGTTGGATTAATCTCACCAACCTGACACAGAATTCATACTATCTGCTACTTATGTAAACACAAGTTGCATGTTTTGTTGTACATCTGTAAGGCTATGAAGTGCTGGGAGCACTCAGCCTTGGGGTTACATTGATAAGGCCTTCACGTTTCTACTTCTAATTGAACAAACCATAAGGCAAACCCTCACTTCCTAGGGTTCTAAAGAGGAACTGGTAGCTGTACCTGTGCTTCAGAGTCTGCTTCTGGATGGTAAATACGCACTAGAGAATCCCTAATAGTGCTACTTTTGTCATTTAAAATGTGAATTTCAAATACAGAATATATACTTTATCTTTATATCCATGTAAATATGTTGTTCTTAAGAGTTCATACACAAATGTCAAAATAAAACATATTTTGTATAAGGCATGAAGTGTTGGTGGAGGATTGGCCTTCCAGACAAATAACAGTTTCATCATGTATGGTTTCATCTCGTTAAAGCCCAAATCACACAAAATCATTTGATTAAGTTGAAATCATTTGCTGACAGCTTGGCCCCTCCAGTTCAAAAGTCCCATCTCTACCCCTGCCCACACCTAGGAAAATTTAAAGTCAACAGCTAATCTAACAGTCATGTTTTTTTTTTTTTTGGTCCGTGTTAGGAAGTTGGGAGAACCCATGCATACACAGGGACAGCATGCACACTACCTGCTTTGCCATCAGGTTATCCATGCCACCAGTGGCGACTGGTGAAAAATATTCTTGGTGGGGCAGTACTCTGCAACACTCAGTTTTTAACAACCATCCCACTACGATTCGACACAAACTACAGGATACCAGTGCTTTGTAAAAGTGCTATAATTGATTCCAAATAAAAATAACAGATTACAGAATGGTGAACACACATATCAGACGCACACACACATAATTACATACAAATGGTCAACCATATACTGCCGAAAAGCTACATAACCTATATACAAAGAAATAAGGGGAACATGTGCATGTATAAATTAAAAATAACTTTATACACAGTAATTAGTAAGGGGAATATGTGTGCATGTGTAAATTAACAATAACTTTATACAGAAATTAGTAAGGTGAACAGGTGTGCATGGGTAAATTAACAATAACTTTATACAGAAATTAGTAAGGTAAACATGTGTGCATGTGTAAATTAAAAATAACTTTGTACACAGAAATTAGTAAGGTGAACATGTGTGCATGTGTAAATTAAAAATAACTTTATACACAGTAATTAGTAAGGTGAACATGTGTGCATGTGTAAATTAACAATAACTTTATACAGAAATTAGTAAGGTAAACATGTGTGCATGTGTAAATTAAAAATAACTTTGTACACAGAAATTAGTAAGGTGAACATGTGTGCATGTGTAAATTAACAATAACTTTATACAGAAATTAGCAAGGTGAACATGTGTCTAATTGTCCACATTTCTTTTCCTCTACATAAAAAACCTACTTCTCTTTATCTGTTTTCAAGTCCTCCTGACTCCGTTATACGTTGAACATGAACGAATTGTTTGTTGATGCGCCAAAGTGACGGTAAAATGCGGGTTTCAGGGCTATCACAAGTTGACACTGTCGAAAGTTTGACATTTTCATCAGGCATCTAAGATAGTTACCTATATATTACCTTCCATGTATTTACGCAGTAAAATAAGTCTGTAAGTCCTCAAAATCTTTCATTGTCACTCTAGATGTTGTGAAGTCACTTTCACCTCTAAGTAAGTAAATAAATAGGTGTAAAGAGATAATTTTTGAGTATAATGTAATAACGGGAGGCGTTTGGATAGTAAACAAAAGGGTCCTTCAAAGGCCCGCCCCCTTCACATCTGCCTCGACAGTCACCAGTTAATTCATCACACAGGCAAGCCGACACGAGCCGAATAAACCCGAGGGGCAATTCAAGAAGCGCCCCTCGGAGATCATTTTCAACAACACTGATTGGCCAAATTCACGTTGATATGCGCTTATCTTGTCCTAGCAACAGTCCCTTATTGGCTATTCGTCACGGTCTCAGGGGCGCTTTTTCTAGCGCCCCTGAGACATGGAGACAGAGACGAGAAGGCTTACTTTTGTTTTACATTAATGAAATTAATTACTTTATATATTAATATGTATATATTTATGTTTATATTTGTATTTATATCACACATTTGAATAAGTAAGTTTTGGTAATATTCATTTTTTCAAAATAAAGTCACACACAAGTCAAAATCACACTCTCCACTGGGGGGGCGGCGCCCTAGCGCCCTCTATTGGCCAGCCGCCACTGCGTGCCACATTCAAAGTCTCGTAAAGCTCGTCTCTTCATTATGCTCAGTTTGATTTCAGAAGGTCATCCTCAGCATGTCTTCATGCCTTGGTGCGCTAAGTTAACAAAAAAAAAACATTTCTCAATCAATCCACTTTGTAAAAAATAACATTTTGAAGACAAATTCAGGAGTTTATTCAGTTGTTTGTTTATGCTGTATTTTGCAGTTGGCTACATCTGATTGGTGAGATGGCTGAAACTTAATATAGGGACAATAACCAAACAAATATCTGTGTTTCAGATTAGCCCTGGGAACAAGCTTGAAAAAATGCACAAGACGGTAAATTCATTTTGTTGGAGAGATGGACTTTACAGTCAGTAATGTAGCCTGAAAAGTCTGCTACAATACACTCCAACTAATCACCTCCAAGAGTGACATCTCCAAGTGGGGAGTCCGGGAATGTTAAAGCCACTCTAACTTTATTTCCATCGATCTTGTGCGCTTCAGGAACACCTAGATGGGTTCCACTTGACTGTAAACAAGAATGATCAGTTAATACCAGCAGTATTGATCCGTCTTGACCCTCCAACGTTGAATCTCTTTGTAGACACTGATCAATCTTTCTGTTATCGTACACTCACAGATTTGAACCTTGTGAGCTCACCAGGGCTGCAGGAGCAAAAATGTGGCTTACGGGGTTACATCAATTTATCCTTAAATATATTTTGCTGTCAAGGTCAGATGCACTCGGTATTTCATCCAGAAAGAATCTTGAATTCGATGAAATAATCCAGGTTTGGAAAATGCTTGAGATACAGCTTGTTAGTGATTTCAAAAGATAATCCACAACCTCTAAGTGTAATCTCAGCTGCATTTTGGCTGATCTACACAGAACGTCATAGCAAGATTAATTCTTTGGCCTGTAGTACACAACCTGCTGAATGTTCCACTATGTTACCTCAGCTATTCAATACAACATTTTTCCCCTCTAAATCTCAGGTGTTTTTGGCTCTGATACCTCTCCCCCCTGTATTTTGCTTATTTTCTGATACTGTGACATTTCCACTCTTTCCTGTCCTCACCAATCCGACAAGATCTGCACTTTCTGGACCTACAGGGAGAATGGAACATTCAAAACCTCTTCATCTCCGGAGCAATTTTGAGGCATCGTGTCCCCTGTGGTCAATTTGTCACCGTGTGGAATGCCGGGAGGTGTCCTTGGGGCTGACCACTGGTCATTGCTCTCCCTGACACTCAGAGCAAGAAAAAGAAGGAAACCGAGAGAGACAGAGGGGGAAGGGGATAGAGAGAGAGAGAGAGAGGGAGAGAGATAGAGAAGAGTGGAGGGAGAATGAACCTGACAAAGGCCCTGAAACAGATCCGTCCCACTCAGCAGAGCCAGGGGAGTACGCAGCCCGGCTGTCAGCACCTCTCATTAGTCAAAGGCAGCCTCCCTGACAATGTGACACTGATTACTGAAATCCCTGATTCAGAGTTTCTCTCCTTCTCTGTGTCGCCACAAACAGTGTCAGCTAAAGCGGCATGCACGTGCTCAGCCGCACAAATACACACACAAGTTCGCCTTCAAGCCTTTTTTCCCACACCAAAATGCTTAAAGTGCATTTCCTTTCATTTAGAAATTCCCCACACATCTCCAGAATAACTACAGCTTTTATTAAAGATAAAGGGAAAACCAGTGTCTTCCAGCTTAATTTAAAATCTATTCATCGATTTTTTTAGCTGTTGTTAATAAATAGCAAAAGGCATTATTGTGCATGGAGGCTTTCACACAGGCAGGAGTGGTGGATTTAAGGGGGGAGAAGGGGCGGTGTTAGGAAAGACTTTATCATTTTTATTGATCCAGCTGACATGTTTCAGCACTGAGCAAGAGCTGATTGTGCTCACTTAATCATTGCATAGAAATGGGGGATTGAAGATGTTATAAGAAGCTGCTTAGAAAAACAGGAATTGTGTCTGAAAAGAGCAATGCAAATAATGCCCAAAGGTGTCATTTATAAATGTTACATTCAGACAAAATGGGGCATAAAACTGGTGCACACCATGCTACATGCAAAGTACGTGATCTATAAAAATGAAATTAACAGTAAAGTGTGCAAACCTGTAAGCCAACTCTGATTCATGTGTGCATTTCTTTAAGAGACAAGGAGCGGTGACACAGTTGTTAGACTGAACTGGTTTATAAAGAGATGGCTTTGACACATAACCTGACATGCCAGATCGACAGTTGTGTCTGTGAAGTACCTTCCCTTTTTTTCTTCTTGTTTAATGGATTGCACTTCCTGTTTTATTTTGTAATCAATCACCATTGTCCCTGTTTCAATATGTTTTCTGCCCCTCCCCCTTCTGGTGCTAACATGATCCTGATTGTCTACTCACCTGCTAATAATCTGACTCTATTTTGCTTCTGATCATGCCTCATGTTTTAGATACCTCTGCCTGTACCAATTGTCTTGTCTGGTTGCTGAACCCTAGTGTTTGCCTGAATTCTTGCCTGGTGCTGGACTCTGGAATTCAGTTGTGTTAACAGCGCCAAACTTCATGACATCAGGTTATGAAATATATTTTACTGGCAACAGTCAGTAGAAAGTCAAAGGAACCTTTCAAAAGCATATACCGCAGGTGACTGGTAGATCTTGTATCAACCACAATCAGCGGCGGCTGGCCAATAGAGGGCACTAGGGCACTACCCCCCTGGCCCTGACACAGAAAAGTTTAATAAATGAAATGAATACAGTGGAGACTTTTATGAACACAGGACACAGAAAAAATGTCTGCTGTTGAAGGTTTTAAAGATGAATGATAGAAACCTCACTGGGAACTGGAGGGCATGAGAACATCCAGATGATGCGGGTGTGTTAATTTTGGCATTATGTTGTCTTACTCTGTGAAATACAGTGTAACTTGGTAAAAACACTTCAGGATGTGTCAGGATCAAAAGGCAGCAGCGGCTGATGTGTGTAAATCTGCAGTCTGCGGCACTCATGCAAATCCTTATTGCTGTAATGAACATTTATATGTGTACAGACCAAGTTAAATGTTTTACAAACTCTAAAGACAAAACAGAGTAGCTGAAGGAAGGCTTGTCTTCAGAATAAGTGTTCAGCTCATACTGATAGTTAAGTGTTCCTTTTGCATTAATAGGTTAATTGCTTGCTTTCGGTACTGGCCATTATCAGCCTACAAAGTTAAGCATGATATGGGCAGACATTGAATTTTTTGCAGATATTTACAGTTGGTATTTCCATCACACATAAATAAATAATTCAGATGGATTCTTGGCAAATTACACAAATGCATAAAATTGAATCATCTTCTCATCACTGCATTGATACATTCAAAAATAAAAGGTTTCCTTCTTGCAGAGTGGAGTGATCTGTTTCTTGTTTTATATCTTTTCTACAAAAATATACTGTATATATATACTATATACTAATATACTAACATCAAAAGAAACAAGTTCACTGTTGTGAGGTACAGAGCTTATGATCTTGACCAGAAATATCTGCATCAGTATCGGTATCTGCGATAATGAATTAAAAAATATCAACATATCAGCTTTCTGCAAAAATCCAATATCATGCATCCCTAACGTAATGCATACAAAACTGGTATTTAAAGTTTCCTTAGAATGGTCATCTACACAAAAGTAGATCATTAATTAACTAAATAACCAATTTTTGGTGTCCAGGAGATCATTTGTACTGTTGCTGTGGTATCAAAACAGGTATCAAATGTAATTTATTTTTTGCTGTTTTTTTTTATCAAAACAGGACAGACAGAAACTAAAAGAAATCAGGAAAAACAACATTCTACAATGAACAATAAATATATTCTTTTGCATCTAAAGGCATCTAAAAACATCAAACTCAATGTCATTTCTTTTGATTAAATGTAAGTCTTATTTACTTTTGTTGAGCAACAAACAGCATTTCAAGAAGCTGCTGACAGTGAATTTGGAGCACTTACTTGAAAAAAAATCTTTAAGGTTAGAAAAAAAAGCCATTTGACCCTGTTAAACATAAATATAGAAAAAAATGTGCAATTTTTTCACCTCTCAGATGTTGTTAGAGGGGGCATCTGAAGCAGAAATCAAAGGGTTCTAATTTTTTTATGTTTTAGTAAGTTTTTAGGGGCATGTTTTAACATTAAAATGTTGGGCCTTGCTGGGAACAGAATTTCAGTGTTAATACTCCAACTATTTAAACATATACAAAGCAAATAAGGGGTCATTTGCAGGGTTGAGCACTTATGTTGCCCAATCACAGTTCATATCATGAATAACCAGGGCCGACCCAAGCCTCTATGGGGCCCTAAGCAAAATTTGATTTTGGGGCCCTCTATTACTGCCAATATTGATCATTCACATACCTACTATAACTCATTTCATGTTCGACTCTGTCATTCCGGATACACTTGTAAAACTAGATGTCCGATCTTTTTATTGTAGTAAGATTGTAATCCACAGTGATTAAGGCCATGGAAGCAGACAACAGATTTGCAAACTTGCAGAAAATTCTTTCAATTAATATTTGGCAAAGTCAGCAACTTCCCCTACTGGCCACACGGGAATTAATACATAAAACCTCAAAGAGCAGCCTGGCATGTTTTACCTATGGTTTATAATCTGAAATGGTATGAAATTCAGCTACAAGAGCAGTCTGGGGTTGATTTACACTTAATATTGAAAGTGATATAGTACTAAGTGGGATACTGAAAGTCATCTGGGCCAGCTAAAAGTAACAAAATAAATCAATCATTTACTGTAAACACAATCTGCTTTATTATTTTTGTTTTAAATAAACTGCAACAACAAATGTACAAAAACAGACAGTATCAAATAAAATGAATACAAAAAAAAAATAAAACAAATACTTCAGTAAAATATGAGGAAATTAACATTTTTGGACAAAATTATTCATCTCAGAATGTTCTGCAGTACACTGAGTAATTACAAAGGCTGTTTTGTTGTCAACTTACCAGGTAGAGTTGAGGTTGCAGCAGACACAGAGGGGACAGTGGGCACAGTGGATGAGGCAGAGGATGGAGATGGACCTAAGATGAAAATCAACAACAACAAAAGCTAACCATGTTAGATGTCATATTAAAATGATGCTGTTTATTTTCTAAAGAAGTAAACAGTAAACTATACAAAATATTAAGCTAATTATATCTTATTTTAGCAGATCTTAATGAGATAATTTGACTAGAGATTAAATATATATGGTGACAGTTTTTTGCTCACCTGTTCTAGTTGCCTTGGCTAAGCCTGAGGAGGTGGACTGCCCCTGGGCTGTGTCAGTGCCTCCTCCAAAATACTTTAACAGTGCTCCTGGGGAAGTTTCACATAACTTATGAGCATAATAGGTAGTTGATGTACTCACATAAATTACTATGCTCTGCAACAAACAATTGTAAACAACATATCTCAAACTATAAGTTAACTAAGTCAATTCATTAATGCAAAAACATATTGCTAGCAAATGTCTTTACGTTTGTTATTGACGTTAGTTGCTATTAAACATTTGCTATCAAATGTCAAAAATGTTGTTTTTGACAATGTTTTTGATGATGCCCAGAAGCGACCCAGAATATATATATATGTATATATGTATATATATATATATATATATATATATATATATATATATATATATATATATATATATATATGTGTGTGTGTGTGTGTGTGTGTGTATATGTGTGTATATGTGTGTATATATATATATATATATATATATATATATATATGAAGAATCAACTCAGTCACAGTATTACACAACCACAAAAACGTTAGCTTGAATAGTAAGCTATCTAATCTACCAGTTAAAAGAGAAATTTCTCTAGTTTTGAACTAACGTTAGCTAGCTAAATTGCTATTATAGGCTAATAGGCTAGTTAGGGACTTAACTAATTTGAGGAAATTTTTAAAAATCTCCTTGAGACCAAACCAGCCAACCAACCAACCAAGACATGCAAACATACCTTCATCTCGTTGCCTTTTTTCCTCTTCCTCTTTCTTCCTTTTCCTCTTTTCAGCACCTGAAGGGTATGTCCTTTATTGCTACATAATGTGTAACCTGCACCCAGCCCCTTGGATGCAAAGTGTGCACTGCACAGCTGGATGCACACGTTACTAGCAGAGCTCTGACATTTAGAGCAGAGAGGCAGTAGGAAACTACACTCTGTTAACATAATATTGTCTTTTTTGTACATGAACGTACATTTGATAATATATGAATCATCATCACCCGCACACGGAAAAAATAATTATTTTTTTTCTTTTTTTAAGTTAATTGCTTTTGGGGGCCCCCTAGTGGTCACGGGGCCCTAAGCAGGTGTTTAGTTCGCTTATGCCTTGGGCCGGCTCTGTGAATAACAATCACACAACTTTCTTTTTTTTTCTGTCATTTATTAATAATTAAAAAGAAGATAAACTGTATTTAGTCAGAATTGACAAAAAGTCCCCCCAAGCATTCATTGTGTCCAGTGTTGAGTCATGTTCATTTTCAATGATAGTCCCAGAAACAGTTGTTTTCCTCTGAAAAGCTAAGACCTAGGTTGCACTTGCTGCATAGGGTGTTGTCCACATAGTGATGAACTGCACAGTCAGTGGACAGTAGACTTTCTTTTTGAGCATAAAGGACATCTACATCTATCTCCTCATTACTTGAATAAGTGTCTGAGTTGATTTTAAAGTCACTGTGTCCATTCATGATGGCATCTTTCACATTTTGCACAGTGTATAGAACACATAGCTTTGCTGGTGGTATTCTGAAATGGGAAAAGTAAATCTAATGAATAAATATGTAAGGAAGATATATGAGCATTTGTTCTCCGGGCTCAATAATTTAAATTCAAATATATCCTAATCTTACTAAAACCTTCAACCAAATTCAGGCTTACAGTGCCTGGATAGCCTACAGAACATCTCTACTTATCATCCTAAAGGGATGATAAGTAGAGACCATTCCTGACCAATCCTGACCACTCTCACCTGTCCTTGAACGATGCAGCAAGTATCCCCTGAAAAACATTCACTGTCATGTAAAAACCTATTTACACAGCCTATTATGCTCTCTACTTGTCATCTTAAAAGGGAATACTTCACATTCATGACCACTCCTGACCACTCTCACCTGTCCGTGAATAATGCAGCAAACTTCCCCCGAAGAACATTAAAAATTGGTTTTCATCCATAGCAATACAACAAGCTGGTATTTGGGCAAAGCCCCAAAAAACAGGCTCAGTTCCATATTTATTTCTCTGTTAATTGTTTTAACTGATGAGACATGAATACTGTGTCAAATACTAACACATAGAATTTCAAATACTGTAAACAAGAAAAATAATTCAATTATGGTACAAACTAAAGAATTTAACAGAAAACACATTTATTAGTTATTCATGATAATAACCATCAAAAACATTTAAATTCTATCTGTATACCTGATCATATGAGAGAGAAGAAATAATATTACAACATAGACATAACAAACTCAAAATCACAGTTAATGAAGTTATTTCACAAAAACAAAAAACAACTGTCATGTTGAAGACTTTGTAATCAACAAGGAAAAAATATTTAAGGCATTTTACTTACTTGAAACTTGAGAAATCCAGTCCAGTGAAAGGAAGGGGGGGGGGGGGTTGATGATCGAATATCTGAAAACCGTACAAGTTTGATTTTGAGGAAAAGTGACAGCCTTACCATTCCGTATATTCAGGTAGTCAATATACGGACTATACAGTCATGGAAAAAATTATTAGACCACCCTTGTTTTCTTCAATTTCTTGTTAATTTTAATGCCTGGCTCAACTAAAGGTACATTTGTTTGGACAATTATAATGATAACAACAAAAATAGCTCATGAGAGTTTAATTTAAGAATTAAGAACTATTCATTTTCCATGGTTTTCTTGATAATAACCAAAATTACTTAAATTCTTACATCAATAGCTATGGCATTGTACCGCCAAAAACACTACTTTTAAGCATTCCATGTTTTCTTTTCTGTTTGCTTTAAACACATGATACACACAAGAGTTAATACTTGATTGCATAACCATTGTTTTTGATGACTGCAGCCATGCGTCTTGGCATGCTCTCCACCAGCTTCTGACATTGTTCTGCTGTCACAGCAGCCCATTCCTGTTGGACAAATTCAAACAAATTTTCTTTGTTTTTGGGCTTGTGGTTTCCATTTTGAGTTTGATGATTTTCCACAGGTTTTCAATTGGATTAAGATCTGGTGATTGAGCAGGCCAAGGCATGGTGCGAATGTTGTGCTTCTCCATCCAGGCTTTAACTGACCTTGCCGTGTGGCAAGGGGCATTGTCTTGTTGGAAAATCCAGTCATTCGAGGCAGGAAAGAGTTTTCCAGCTGATGGAAGAAGACTGTTTTCAAGGGTAGTCCTGTACATGACCTGGTTCATTCGGCCTTCACACAATTGCATTTGCCCTGTTCCACTCAGACTGAAACAACCCCAGATCATGACTGATCCACCCCATGTTTTACTGTAGGGCAAGACAGTCTGGGTTGTAAGCTTCTCCAGGCTTCCTCCTAACCAGTAAGTTGGCTGGAGGGCATCAATTCAAAATTGGATTCATCACTGAAGAGAACCTTAGCCCAATCATCAACAGTCCAATCCTTGTGGTCTCGAGCAAAGAGTAACCGGCCTTCCTCTGCCTTTCATTGATGAAGGGCTTCTTGCGTGCTCTGTGTGACTTCAAACCAGCTTCAACAAGTCGGTTTCGAACTGTCCTTGCTGAACAAGTCACATTTCTCGACAGTGCCCACTCATTTTTGTGGTCCCTGGAGGTCTGACGACGATTCCTGACACAGGAACGGATGAATGCACGGTCATCTCGTCGGGTAGAAAGTCGTTTCCTGCCACGGCCAGGTAGCAATTTGGTAGTGCCATGTTCAGCTTGTTTTTTTTTGTTGTAATGAACGGCTGTCTTGGAGATCTTCAGTTTTTCGCTACCTGTCTCTCACTCATGCCAATTTCCAGCAGTGCCAAGATGGTTGCCTTTGTGGCTTCACATAATTCTTTTGTTTTAGGCATTATGTGAGAGCTGACAACTTCTGAGTTGTGCTACGGCTTGAATGTAAGCAGGAAACCACTCTAGGCCTTTGCATGTGCAGTGCTGCTTGTGACATGAAATGGCCTCTTATATACCCTGGGAATCAATTAAGCTTAAGAATGTCAAATAGGACATAAAGTATTATGTGACCAGCTGCATTTTTTGTTGTGTTCATTGTATTATACGTTTAGTGGTAACAGATATTAGAATGAACAAGAAATTGAAGAAAACAAGGGTGGTCTAATAATTTTTTCCATGACTGTATATATGACCTCATCCTCAGGCACATAATGTTGATGAACCTAGACCTGACCCTCTGCAGCAACCCCATATCACAGCACTGCCCCTACAGGCTTGTACAGTAGGCACTAGGCATGATGGGTGAATCACTTCACCTGCCTCTCTTCCTACCCTGATGCACCCATCACTCTGGAACAGGGTGATGGGTGCATCCCAAGTTCCCTTCGCATTGTGCTTGTGGGAATGCTTTTACTTTCACTATAAACATACCCCTGAGTTGTACTGTTGTTTTTCTTATATTTGATTTGGCCAAAGGTGATCCCTGATCACGGTCATTCAGGATTTTTCTGACCACATTGCTTTCCCGAAGACAATGGTTCTCCACTATCCTTTCAGTTTTCTATAATGCACTGTGCAGCTCTTAACCCAATTTTAGTAGTTTCTGCAAACTCCTTAGATGTTTTCTCTGCTATATGCATGCCAATGATTTGACCCTTCTTCAACAGACTAACATCTTTTCCATGACAACAGAATGTATCTTTTGACATGGTTCTTAAGGAAATGAGAAGTTACTTATTGCATCAGGTGGGGCTTAATAACTTGTTGCCAACTGAAAGATAATCGCCCGTGCAGTGATTATCCAACAGGAGGCTTGTACTAACTTACTTAGTTAAATCCAGGTGGTGACGTTTTCTTTGGCTAGGCAGTGTATTTCTGTACCAATCATCTGATTTTATTTTCTTCATCTTTTTTTAAATAGCAATGTATGTCTCAAAAAGAAAAGACATCACATTTGAATTTTTACAAAAATGATGCAATCCTAATACTGTCTTGATGCAGTCTCTGCTTTCACTGGCAGCCAATAAGATAATTAAGATGTTTATGGTCAGAATGTTTTATATTTTAATAAATTGTAGGATACATTTCAGCTGCAGAGTTACAATGTGGTTTACACACTCACTGTATTTTAATTAATGCTCAGATGAGTTGCTGACATTGATGAATGATGAAGAGTCCTCCAAAAAAATTTACCACCAACCGCCACTGATCACAATTATAGCAGGCCAATTAGATTTTGTACTTGGCAGGTGCTACTCCTCCAGTGCAAAGTGTAAAATGTAAGCCACTTTGTAGAGCAACCTCTGGCCAAAAAAGTGAAAAGTGGTGTGACAATATCTTTACTATTGATAAATCCTTACAGTGCTGTTTGTTTTTCATTTATCAAAGAAATACATTTAATATCCAACAAAGCTGCCACTAAAGCTATTAGCACCTATGCTAATCTCTGTACAAGCAGTCACATTTTACTATCATCATGCTCCCACCTCTTTATGTTTTGAAGGACTCTTAATGGGCAGTGCGTCGTCAATCTGAGATCAGTCATTTTGACTTGGAGCTAGATGGAGCTGACTGATTACTGACAATGAATCAGGCAGATCCAGCTGCAATGCAAGGTTTTCTGGTGCTTTAAATCACACAAAATATCAAACTTGGCTTCAAAATCCACATCTATGTTTAACATGAAACCTAGAGTAGTGGTATGCACTCTCCATGTAGGCCATATAGCACCTCTTACTAGCTTTTTACCTTCTTGTGCTTCTAGCTATTAGTGACTGCTCATACATAGATAGATGTGAATATTATCAGTACAGTTTTAATCAGGTTTTGTCAGCATTTCTTTGTTAAACAAAAAAAAACAAACACTGAAAGCATTTCTCCATGGAAAGGATATTTTTGCTAAAGTTGTGACATGTTTTGTGAGTATGTAAGCGCTAGCTTATCTAATTGGCCCGTGATGTATGTGATTAACAGATTGATTGTCCATTCACCTGCTGGACATGCTTTGACAGGTTCTGCCCATCCCTGAACACTTTTGTATGGCTTTTTTCCTGATGGACAAGTATAATATATTGAATAGTTCATCTGATGTGTCAGGTTAGTAATTCTACATCCATGGTATTTTCTGCATAAACACTCTTTTGTGGATATATTTTATGTTTTTTTCTTGTCTATCATGCATCATACAATGAATTCTTCGTCAAAAAAGTAAGAGTCAAGGAGAAGAACGTCTACTTGACACTTAAGATACATTCCGTGAGACAGGTTTCCCCAAGAACTCTGTAATCCCATAATTCTTTGTAAATGGCTAACAGCAAGCCATGGAAGGTCCCTTTCGAGAACTTTTCAGATGGTACAAAATTTATCCTCAACAGAAACACTGGTGTGCCCTCCAGGAAAAACATCTTGATGGAAAGCATTTCTTTTTTCAAATTGAATACAGTCAACAGTTTCTGTTCATCATCAATACCATTTATCCTTTGTAGGGATGCAGGTGGTTGGAGGAAGGTGGGTACAACCTGAACTACTCAATCACAGGGCCATGTAAAGGGAAAACAGCCATTAACATCCACACTCACAACAATGGGGAAGTTAGAATCACCAATTTACCTGACAAGCATGTCTATGGTCCACAGGAGGAAGAAAACCCACACACTCAGTCTCTGGTCACAATTTAGTTATCATCTGTTGTTCCAAAGTTGTTTGAGAACCCCTGGTGTGAGAACATAGTGGGCAAAAAGAAGGTTATCATTATTATCTTTAAATTTAAATGATTTTGATGTCATTTTTTAATTAATTTATTTATCTTTTCAATCTAGCGTATTTCTGCTTGTGCTTAATGAAGGTGCAATATGGTTGGTTAGTAAACATTGACTGTTTTCCACTTAAGGCAGGACACAAAGATTGCCGTCACAACTTGCTAGCACTTTATGTAGACAAGACATAAGCTATGCAGTGCATTTTTTATAATGCATTATTACTTTCTTTGCACAGGTAAGGCTCAGTATTCCAACTGAAATTCTCCATTCATAAAATAAGGTTATTGACGGAAATATTTAAGTGTTTTGGTGGTCCTTCAAATATTTTGAGGCTTCAAACTGGGCTGTTAAAACTAGGTTCCAGGAAATGCTGTTGTAGTGCATGAACAGTTCATTTAGTCCAATCTTAACTGAGTGAGGAGAATACTTTATGCAGCAGAATATTGTTCTCCAGGGTTCTTCTAAGCATCTAAGTCTGATCTCGTGAAATTCTGATCAAGGTAATTTCAGTCCTAAGCATGTTTACATGGATTTAAAAAGTCTCTTTTTTCAATAGACTTTCACAGCAATTCAAATTATTCTAACTCGAAAAACCAAATGTGTAAAAGGGAAAACTAGTTTAGCATGCCTTTCCACAGGTTTGAATTCTATACAAAAAATATATTTAAAAAATGACAAAACCCTTGTTAGTAACTTAAATCTGGGCTGACATTTTTCACAAGATAACTTTAGATTGCCCCTCTTCATGCCTTTCTTTAAACTTCTGAATCACAATGAGAATCTTTCAAAAGGTTTATTAATAATTCATGGCCAAGGATTAGTTAACTTCAATTTCAGTCAAGTAAATCTTTCATGTCTTTAGTTGTAAACAAACACAGATATTACGTAGAAAGTAGGGCTAGATAAATATATACATGGTCTATAGAAAATAAATTTACATAAGATCTTAAAAACTTAAAATCAAATGTCTCTTATGCATATTCATGGTCTTTTCATACATTTTCTATCAATGTGTACCCCGCTGCCTTATTCATGTTTCTTTTATCCAAATAAATGTATGAATGATCTTTTTTTTGTTCAGACTTGCATGAAAACACTCTTACTAGTACGCACTCTTAAGAGTGTACAGTCTTGAGAAGTTCTTAACAGGCAGAGTGTAAATAGCATGGTAACAGGAGAGCTTTAAATAAAATCAGGGAATTTAAA
This sequence comes from Scarus forsteni, assembly GCA_036419115.1. Classification (NCBI taxonomy): domain Eukaryota; kingdom Metazoa; phylum Chordata; class Actinopteri; order Labriformes; family Labridae; genus Scarus; species Scarus forsteni. Next base: position 8,835,061 of record JAZDUH010000049.1, read on the forward strand.
CATATGATTTCAGCAATAAGGTAACCAAGGTGACCTTTCAGTACATCTCTGATGCAGATCCACTCTTAACCTAAACTGTATAGAAAAAAGAGCATTAAAAAACCTTTAATTGGGATGAAACACACAAGTAATTTAGGTCTCAAAAGGCAGGGCTATAATAATTTGCACATCTAAGAAGGGATGCACAATCACAAATGAGTTATTGCTATTCTTATTTTTCATTTTTGACAGTTTGGTTAACAAATATGAACCAGTTTGCTGGAGGAAGAGATAGATACCACATAAAAGTAGAGCTGCATTTATATGGCCATAATAATAATCATAAAACAAAAACAATTGTAATGGTCAAGTCATTATAGCTTATACTTTCTTACCTTATTCATATAAAGCTGGGCTGGTGTCACACCATGATGGTAACAGATTTTGAAGCTTGCATCATGAGAAACACGTTTCAGTCCAATACTAGAAAAGGTCAACCTGTGGGGGATCAGCTGCAGTTTCTTTGCACCTAAACTGATGGAAAAAGACAACACAGTAAAGACAGAAAATTCCAGTAGATGCAAAGTAAAGTCTGCAGAATAATTCTCTTCCATCATAGAGTACATTGAAAGAGTATACAACCTCAAATTTAGAGTTCAGTAGATTTTTCTTTGAATGATGTCAACTAGTTCAGTTTGTGGACAGTAAATAAATGCATGAGGAACTAAACTCTGAGCTTGCTCAGTTTAAGTACTACTTTACATGATAAGGATATTGTAAGTATTCTTATTGTAAGTTAACACCCATGTGGCAACATCAAAAAGCAGATGGATTTGACAGATTCCCTTTGTGCCATCAAACAGATCCAACAAGAGAATGACCTGAACTGTCAGTATTTTTAAGAGAAGCCACAGGTGTCCAAAAACAAGAGGCAACTGTGAGTATCTAAACAATGGCAGCCCATAAAATGATAAATGTCACTTCTTCTCATAATTGAAGGACTTTTCTTTAACTCAAAGGAGAACAAAAGGGGAAACTTTGAAAGTCTTTTCCTGTTTTTCCCCTCCTCTGACCATTTTTAGCGATGTACTCACCGGACATTAACTACCACTCAGCAGTAACACCTGCCTTCTACATTGCATATGTTGTTGATCGATTTAGCTGTTTTAATTTGACGAACAGAACATTTGTCCTGTCATTTTCAGGATCTTCCATTCAAAAACACTTTAATTTGGCATTGTCCAGATGAACTCCCCAGTTGAATCTGGTTCTCTGCAGTTCAGTATGGTTTGCCTTTACGATCTCTGCCAAGGACATTATGTTTTTTCTGACATTTGTTTGTCCATCCATCTGTAAGTATTATGACTCAAAAGTTTGATGAAATTTTCAGGGGATGTTGCTTTTGGCACAAGGAAGAAGAGATTAAAAGAGATCAAATAGGAATGCTTCATACCCAAGCCGTATGGTGACAAAAGCATATCAGTATCATTGACAGTTAAAAGAATTGGAAGAAGCCACGTGACATCAGACGTTTAATTATTAAAAGAGCCTTTTGGAAAAATGTTGAGGAAAAAGAACTTTGGACACTGCCTGCTGTACACAGAACCTCAGTCAAACTTTGGCTCAACCTACTGAGAGACAGAGGTCATGTTGAGGTGGGACTTCAGGCTGTTTGACCATGAGAAACTGTCAATTGGGGTTCTAATAACTTAAGTCAAATATCCTCAATAAAACAACAACAGTCCTATGAAAAAAATTGCCCTCACATAGCAAGAGCATAACAACATACTTTTAGAGCAAAGTCGTTTGCTAAACCAGCCTCTAAATATTTTTATTTAGGCTGTAAAAACTGTATTTTACCCCCCAAAAAATCATATGAACTCCAGACTGCCTGCAGCTAGCAACAAGTGGACACTGGAGAAACTGCAGTTTTTGGCAGTTTCACATTGACTTCATTATTCTGCCCCAGAGGTTGTCATGTGGACAAAACAGATTATTGTCTTGTACCTCGTCACATTACACAGAAGAGTAATAATTAAGGTAGTAATTGGGTTAAAACCAGACTTCTTGATGAAACTGCACCTTTCATGCCATAACAGGAGAAATAATTACAAGTTTCTGAGTATAATTAGTCCAAGGTACAGAGGGAAAAAGTTATAGGATAATAAAGTCAGTGTTGTTGTAACTTGTCATAAAAACATAACTTGCAAACATACGTGTGATACTTTGACTCAGAAGTTGACTTCCAAGAAGGCAACAGCAGTGAAGTTCCTGTGGTTCAGCTGCAAGGGCCGATACAAAGGTAGGAAACCCTCCATGCATCTGCAAAGGGCTCTTTTCATGTGTACACTCGAAGGCCGGGCAGCATGAAGCTTGACCCTTGTGAGAAGAGTGTCCACTCTGCCCTTCAAGCACAGACACCGCTGTTAGCAAGGCCAGGGCAGGGATTAAAGGAAATTTGTAGGGAGTCCTTGGCTCCGCAATTCTGACTAGTGCACTGTGTTTTCTAGTTTGTACCACCTGTGGACATGCCAGAGGGAGCATGGTCTGTGTGTCTTTGATTGATCCACATGGCATTTTGACCTGGAAGGGCTCCATAGGCTCCTCTCTTTATTAGAGGCCAGCAGCTCTCTCGCGCTGAAAGCCGAGAGTATTTCCCTCCAAGTCTCCTGTGTTTCAGCCTCCCTGACTTGAATGCTAAGTAATCTCTCCCTAACCTTCTTCATTTATCCACACTTAACCCTTTGACCAATTGACTGGCTCACTTGTTTGTCAATCTGCCTGATACACACTCTGTGTAGCATGCTTCTCATTAGAGTAGTGTTATTCTGACTCCAATGCATCTCTCCCACACTGCCTGTCATTATACAGGGGCTATGTTATGTATCAGAGGCTGCGTTTCACCCCTCTCGCTGTCTGGGTTCTAACAAGGCCAGGATGGCAGCCAGATTGACAGCTGCTGGGGCATTTTAACAGGCATGGTGTTAAACTGTTAAACTCTGAGGAGGCAAATGAGTGATTGGCTGCCAAACCACACAGAACACAAACTCACTGCCTTGGCTACACATTTTCCACCCAACCATGAGCTTTAACAGAGAAAATCCTTCCTTACTATAGGCTCTTTTTCAGAACAGTCTGCTTTTACTTCCAACTGGACTTGCTGAACAGTCAGGTTTACACAAGTTGCACATTTTGGTTTGCTTTGTAGAATGACCTGTCAAACTTAAAAAGCTGCATTTCTGAGCATCTAACACAAGCACAAAATTTAACTGAAAATAGCAAATGTTTGTCAATACTGAACTGCATAAAGCTGTTCACTTTTTTAGAACTACATTCTAAAAAATTCGATAGGCCTTTTATGGACATTGATGCCACAACAAGGCTCCATCATTAGTACACCTCATGGTAAGCACATTACTTCAGCAAGAGGCTTATCTTCTCTCTATGTGTAGTGGAGGAAAAGTTCACATATTACATGTATATAAGGAATAAATGAATATATACATAGATAGACATTCAGATTAAATTAGTACTTGCAGTGTGACACTTCAGTGAAATCTATTGTATCAAGCTCCTTCATTCATCAGTAGATGACAGTATGCACTTTAGTGGATGAAACTGGTCATATTTAGCCAAATTTGACTGAATTCATCTGAATAATTCTAACCAGAACCTAAGGAGATTCTTGTTGTAAGATTTTATGTATTAATTTATTCATCATTTTGGCAGAAAACAAATTACAAATAAATATTTTGTGAGAACCTAATTTATTCTTGCTCAGTCACAAGTACACCTATGCATACAATTTGGAACAAATCTCATACACGTCTCTTTAATTACAATACCTACATTATTCAAATCGAGCTTAGCTTGAGAGCTGAAGGCTATAAATTCTAGAAAACTTGGCTTTTTGGGACAGTGGTGATGTATTTTATTGGCAGAGCCTAACTAGGGGCATAAACCCCACTTAGTATGGTTTGTGATCCACAAACTGCTGGACTCTTTCTCTTGTCATTCAGTAGTTTGTCAGCAGAAGTCTAGTTGTCTCAAAGTGAAAACTTGATAATATGGGGAGAGTTTTTAAACCACACCCTTTGTAGGCTCTGTGGATAAACTGTTAATAAAGTAACAAGAGGCAGACATCTTCAAGTTAACAGTGAATGGATCCCAAAGATGATAATGGAGAAAATCTGAAGGTACACATGTTCATACAGTAAAAGCATTCCATTGTACTCTGTGGACCTGTCTAGTTCAATGAATGCCGCAAATTATCATATATGTTTGTGTTATAAGGACCGTAGTTAGGCTGAGTATGGTGAATTATACCACTGAACTCACAGAAGGATGTGTCTGTTGTTTTCATTTTAAAAGACATTCATAGATACATTTAGATATACATAGATATACATTTTTAAATTGATTATAAAAAATTAAAATACACATCAGAATCAGTTTTAATGAGAACATAAGTAGACTGTCCTCTTCAACATTTGCTGCTTTCAATTAAACACAATTTTCAACACTTACATGACAGTAAGAACATGTGCACAACTTTATAAGATGTTAACTATTATAAACATGTCAAAAATCTACATAATAACAGTGAAGCTATCACTTACAGTAAAATATTGAAACTATTTTGAGTTAACTTGCAGCTTGTGTCATGAACAATGATGTAAAGTACAACAGACACACTGTTTGCTACTTCTGCAAAGATTTATTCTGACACAAATTTACCCTTTTATCAGTACTCATCAGTGCATAGTTGCCTTAACCCCTACTGAGTGCACATCCACCTTGAAGGAACCATAAAGTCTACTCCAACATGCTTTATTGAAACATCATCTTTGAAAGCAGAGCATTAAAATAAGGATCAGACTACAAAGGGTCAAGTTTTCATTGTTAAATTTACAAAGAGTAGATTGAAATGAGCCACAGGCCAAAGTGCCCCCTTCTCCAGGACATTGTTTGGTATACCTCAAATATCAGGATCCCAGCAAAAGTAGAAATGATAAATTAGTCCGTAATGACACATTATATTACTGATCTGTCTGGGGCTGTTAGTAAATGATGGCTTGTTAATGAAATCATTTATTTGGAGAAAACTGCCAAATGAGAAAGTGGCAATATCATAAATCCTTTTCTCAACAAGCCATTTATATAAATGATTATAAACAAATAATCTCACAATCATACGCTCATTTATAATTTTTGTTATCTATTATGTATTGTTACAAATGACTGTGTAAAATTGTCCATTAACAGCTTGGTGTTTCATTAACAAACATTTAGTTCAATCAAACTCTTTATGGCTTCCACACTAAGTGGAAAACTTAAACAATGGGTGGTAGTCATTAACCTCTAACCTTTCTCAGTGTATCAGGTACAATATACTGTACCTGATACACTGACAAACAAACTCAATCAACCAAGACATAATGGAATGAAATACCCAGTGATAATGTGATGAGTACAGATACATTGGTGGTAAGAGAGTGAAAATGTTATGTCATTCACATTCAGAAAATCCATCTTCAAACATTCAAGATGAAAAAAAATGGAGCAGTAGATGTATTCTTGTGCCTCACAGCAAGAGGGTTGCTGGTTTGACTCTCTTAGTTGGTCAAGGCTTTTCTGTGTTGCACAATCTTCCTGCATGCACATTCTCCCGATGTATGAGTTTGTTTTCTCAGGGTGCTCAATTTACCTCTCACACTACAATTTGCCAGTAAGTATTGGTATGTGTGTATGTAGCTCCTCAAGTTGGTCCTGTGATCAGCTGGTGAATGGTGGGGCAAACCTCGCCCAATATCAGCTGGCTTCAGTCCAAAAGGACTCAAAAAGAGATAAAAGGAAAGGATATCAGATGGATGGATACATCTGCTTCTGTTTTTTATTTTTCATCCCTTTTTCTGTAAATTTTTAATGCATTTTTGTCCAAACACTGACCTTAAATGCAACATTCACAGCCTGCTTTCCCCCAAGTCCAGAAAAAGTTGTTTTGGAAAACAATTGTACCATGATTACACTGCATGCCTGTGCATGTGTTTGTGCATGGACAGGAACATAGTGCCAAAGCACACCTCTCCCAAACCTGCCACAGTCAAGGACGTCGATTGTGGTTGCACGTGGCATGAAACACATATATCCCAGAAACCAAATGACCAAAGCCAAGGTTAGACCACACATTGCTGCCTATTTTGATGGTTTTGATGCCGGATCAAGTGATCAGAAAGCCACAAATCATGCTGCATTAGCCAACAAGCATGGAAGACCACATGATTTCACCAAACTACACATCACATCCAATAAAAGACATGCATGAGGCAGGAAAAAATAACACGTATAACGACTAAATATTACACATACTCTCACTCTATGATGCTGCTTCAAACAGCACACAGATGGACAAACTCTCATAGGTTTTGAAAGAGACCATATGTTCTGCTTTAATTTGTTAAATTTGCAACAATATTGACAAACGTACTTTTTTCATAAAAATTGCTAAAATATGTTGTTTGCCCTTTGCATGCTAATAAACAGTATTCAGCAATGCATTCACGTGTTTATGTGTTTTCATGTGGGTGAAGATGATTTTGAAAATTTCAAGTGAGGACAGGGTTATTTTTGCAAAATGAACAAATCTCAATTTTACAGTTACCCATTTACTTGAGGACAAATCCATGTAGTTTGGTATGTCTAAATTCTATATTGTTGTCAAAATGAAGTTTATATCCTTTTTTGTTATAAATATTTTTGAAGGAGCACTGGAAAATGACCACTGAGTTTCTCAAATGCATTTTTCCAGTAAAAAATGATGCCATCTTTGAAGGTATTGTCTAAGAAACTGTAGCTGAAATAAGCTTGTACAGAAATCTCTGCATCTACCGTCCAGCAAATCTAACACAGTGCGTGGGGAGTGGAATCAGAGGGAAGGACATGTGAACACTAATGCTCCAGTGGAATTTGCCAGTTCTCTTGTCTGTCACCACATTTCTCTCCAAAACAGAGGGGGAAGTCAAAAACACCATTTGTCACCGCACATTACATCTCTGTTGTTATGGTCCAAAATGAAAGCTCAGTATGTGGCTTCTTACAGCAGAAGATGCTAACAGGCCTTGTTAATTGGACTTGGCTTGTCTTCTCTGTGAAGCCTTATTGTCAGCATGCCTAACGAAGGACTACAGGGCCAGATTTTCATCATCCGAACATACAAGGAGACACTCAGACTCTCTAAGGACAGTGTTTTTTTTTTTTTAAGAATTTCTAAATCAAAAGAAATAAAATCAACCCAAAAATATCATAATTCAGCTGAGCCTCCTTAGAGGTCAGTTTTAGCTGAACCCAAAAGGCCTGAAATCACTTCTCATGTCTATCACCTACAAAGGGTGGTTTCCTTGGTAGAGTCAGTTGTCTGTCAACCTGATCAGGTGACTCTGCAGTCCTGTCATAATATGTTCAAGACAACAAACCCCAGATCATGCCCACTGCTGTGTCAGAGGTGTGAAAGGGTATGAAGGCCAACACTGTTCGACAAATGACATTTGGAGACTTAGTCAGTTATTGCATTGACTTGGTGTAACTGGGTGTCAATGTATGAGAGTGATCTGAAGCGTTCTGAAAAGTGCTTTGTGTTTTCAAATGACTACGACACCACTATACCAACTCAAGACCATTTACCAACAGTGTTTGGCAAGTTACTTAAAAAATGTAATAATTTACTTTTACTTATTTACATTTTGAAGTAAAAGTCACATTAAAATGTGAAAAACTGATTTTTTTTTACTTTACTTCAAGTTTCTTTATGTTATGCCCACTAGAATTGCTTAACAAGGTTCAAAGGGGACATATAATGAATTTAGTTTTTAATGCCCTTTATTTTTCCAGATAGCTCAGCAGCCCAAAACAGGGGTACAGAGCCATGAGAAAATGATTGACAAGAGCCCTAAAAATGTCCAAACATTAGTACTGACCATTTTCACATGACATCACACACCGTTCCATTTCATCCGGAAAGAAGAAGGGATGTTCAGCATTTAACTCAATGGACATTTATGCTTATTAAAAAATAGGTGAACTTAAACTGTAAATTCCAACCATAATCATCTACTGATGTGCAGTGGATCATCTTTACAAGACTCTGAATTACACTTTTATGCATTTGCAAGTCATTTTATGAAGCTTAAACTATATGCAACAGAAATTCTCTGTGGCCGAACACTGAGGTTAGCCATAGTCAACTAAACCTATCACTGAAATCATGGCTTTGTCTTTAAACAATAAACTACCAGTGTAAGTCAAATACTTACTTTGAAAATAAACTTTCATTTGGCCCTTCTGGGTTGTCTTTTAGTTTAAAAAACAACAACTTGGGTCTATAAAAGTATAAATGTTCATTACAGCAAGAAAGATCAGTATGACAAGTCCCACAGACTGCAGATTTACACACTTCTCATATCCTGTGATCCTTAAACATCTATCCAAAACAAATAAATGTTACAGTCACTGTAAAGATCACCAAATTATTTTGCTGGGCAGATGTTGTTTTTTCTCTTTTGAAGTTCCATGTAACCAACTGTCGCTGTCCAACGGCGGTGCAGTTGCTATTTTAGTTCAGTCTAAGCTCGCTTTTTTTTTCTCTTTGTGAATCCTTTTAAGACGACTAAAGTTATCTGGCAGCCTCAGTGGCATTTTTGTTTCATTTTAATGATACTGTCTGTTACTTTGGTGGGTTAAATATGCATTTCTGTTTACTTATCAGCTAAAATGCATCATAGTCTATTGACAACAGCCACCAGTAGAACTAATATCATGTTAGTCATGTGTCTGTAAATGGTTCATTAACATTTGAATATTTAAAAGAAAATGTATTTTTCTTTTCCTTTCATGTTTTAACTTGGAATAGTAACAGGAAAAGAGTTGCCTTTTAAAAGAGCCATTTCCACATTTGTTGGACAAAAACAGCGAAGAGTTAAGTTGTCATCGGTTTTGTCTATTTTAAAGTGCAAGTAAACAGTGTAATTTCAGAGGTGGCTTTTTTTCCCCCACTGTCATGCTTCAGTTTAAAAAAAACTAAAAGTTAAAATATTTGTATGCAGGATACAACTGGATTTATGTAACTGTCTAGCCTGAAGGACTCAGACTGATGGCCTGGATTAACTCTCTACAAGTGAGGAAACCTGCAGCCTCTTTGAAGTTTCTTTTGGATCAGAGGCAGTTTGATACCTGCAGTTCTGTCAAGGTAGATTTATGACATCAGAACTGTTTCCCCCCTCTCACTCTTTCTCTCCGTAAGAGTGGATCAAAAGAATATCTCTATGATTAAGGTATAACATTTTCTATTGTGTAATTTAGACCAAGTAAAATTCATTTCATCTAAAAATTGTTGACTTTTGTTTGACTGAATTTGACATGTCTAATCCTGAGGGTTTTAATCACCCATTTTCTCTGTTTTACACAATTGACTGCATGTAAACAAAAGGAGACACAAACACTCTGTAAAGCCTCCTTTAGCTTTCTATATACAGAGATTGTAAGATTGAACAATTGACACGAATCAACATCAGCACATTTCAAGCCAATGCAGCATATCTAATACATTACACTGCAATACAGCATAGCTAGCTTGCCACCCATGGATAACAGTGTAACAGTTTTAGCGTCTGAGCCAGGATAGTCCCGCCCGACCGCGGCAAAGTTAACGCCATTCACTGGGACTGTCGTGTGATTGGATTGAGGCAGATCTAAGCGCTGCTCGAGATGCACTTATCAGCTGGCTGGCAGATAGGACTTGTCATACTGGCTGTCAGATCTGATGAGGGGTCCATGAGCCTCACAATGGAGCTAAAATGCAATCTCCTCCTCTGCAGCTGCATGGCCTGCCTCAGGGACATGCTTATTAGACTTTGTAAACAGCCAAATGTGGGCACTAAACTGTAAGAGCTACTGTCAGGCAGGCTGTTGCATCTAGGTAGCCCAGACTGGGAGCACTTCCATGCAAAACTACAGATGTATTAAAAGAATAGACACTAAACCAAAAAGTGGATTAAATAGTGTAGCCTCACAGGGTACTGGTCAGGGAATGCCGTTGGGAGCCTTGACAAGATACAATGTTATGGTGATGGCTATTTCAAGGCTCACTATAAGCATCCATGAGCATTTGTCACAGCTGTATTAACTGCTATCGCTGGTGTTGATTTTTGGCATACAGAGGTCAAGGCCTGCCCTGAATTAAAATCAAATAATACACAAATCCAGAAAGAAAGAAAGAAAGAAAGAAAGAGAGGTCAAGCTCTGGCTAGTTGATATGATTACAATCTTTAATTTGTCAAGGCAAAGGGAAAAACAGAAATTACATAGGAATGATTAAAAACTAAATTTGGTTATATTTAATGGAAATCACTGAGGTACACTGGATTTTCTTTTTGGGATCAGAATGCAAGCTGTGATTTATTACCAAAGATACACTAAACAGTCAATGTAGGCTGGCCTTTCCAGATTGACACTAAAAGCTGCTCTACTTCTACAAAACATTAACATGAAACTTTCTCATCATTATGTAATCTCACCAAAACAAGTCTAAGTATGTCCTTGTGCACAAAATGAGATCAAATCTTTTCCACAGTGCCACAACTAAACTGTGGAAGCCCAGAGGAGCAAAAAGCATGAAGGGGAACATCACAAAAAATATATATATTTTTGTATTCCTTATTTTTAGCAACAAAAAACATGCAACTTAATCCATTGAATCAGTATATAAACAAGTTCTATGTCGAATTGTAAATGTCGAAATAAATAAACGACTATGTCATTTTTCAAAGTCCATTGTTAGTAAAAGATAGTCCAAACTGATTTTAGTTGTGTGTAGTTTAACTCCTGACACATGGCACATCATCAAAAAAATATATATAAAAAATGTTTTTCATTTAATTTTATTTATTTATTTATGGTTAAACTGAGACTCAGTAAAGTTGAATCGTGCAGGTTAAACCAGGCATATCTTTGTCCAGCAACATCTTGATGTATTCCAAGACCAGAGAGGATTTATAACTTTCATGTCTCTTAGCTATCTTGGATGTCTCCTCCAAATTTGGAATGACTGGAAGATTTGATCCACCTGGATGTCAAACTTCCTCATCTTAACTCTATGAATGGACTTCATAAAAGACACATGGACTTTAGCCTAAGGGGTGATGTTTTAGACAGCTTCTGGTGCCAAAAAATGAGAGGGACAGAGTGGTCTTAATAATAGATTTTTGTTTTAAGGTATTCTATAAAACGAAGAACAAATGTTCAGCACACTAGATATAAAACCAAACAAAAGCATGATATGACCTCTCCAGGGCCTGCTCTACCAAGTGCCAAGTCTATCTGAGGCTACGTCTACACAGGGCCGGATATGATCAGATCCGATACGTCTTCACTTGGGTTTGGCCCTGGGTTTATATGGAAACCCTTTCCGTTTTGTCCAAAAACAGTAACTTTTGAATATGCTCTCCATGCAGTGCCGTGTAAACTGGATCAGAGGGTTTAAATGTGAAATGTTGACATCACCGCATTCACAGTACTCTTTCACATGAAAGCTGCGCGCACATACCAGGAACAACAACAGCTTCGGCTGTCTGCTGAGTAACATGGAGTGGGTTTGGGTTATAATTTCTTCATTTCCAGACAGATTTGTTGTTCAAACTGATTTGTAATCCAGAAAAGAAACTCCTGCCTGCATCTACTACCCATTGTTGTTGGTGAAGTTTTTCTTCTTCGTTCGTGTATTGTAGCAACGCTGCCTCTCTGCAGACCCACACTGCCATTTACTGAGCCGGCATGCACACTACAGCAACTTCAATCGTCTCTCAGCCTCCCCATCTGAACGCAAATTGACTTTAAAAACGCAAAGGAAAAATCTTTGCATTTTAAAGTCAGGAGTGTCTGCGTAAACATAGCCTGTATTGATTGACAAACCAACACTGCTACAGCTGATCAGTTCGGCATGGTTCTGAGCCATCTTCTGCAGCTCTGCATTCTATTCTCTGCATGGGGTTGCCACTAAAGTAAAAGCAGTAGCAGCAGTAGATCTATTCAGAGGGTGTTTACAAGAGGAGAGGGAGAGGTATTGACATCTGTGACTTTGTTTTAAAGTACTCTATTATGTAAAACACATTATATGACCTCTTTCCAACACTAAAAAGCCATCTACATGAAAATGATTTAAACATAGTGAAGGTCTTATTCAAATGTTTAATGTGGGATGCAAGAAGTTCTTGCTAAAGTGTAACTATATTTCAGGAACAAAAGCACTAATTATGCTTTTCTGCAAGGCAAAGAAACTTACAGTCACAAAATTATGGTTTCTTGAACTTCTGAAAAAGTACCAGTAAAATTGAACTTGTTTGAGAAAAGTACTTAACCATTAGGGGACTGTTGACTGACAAAGCTAGCATACAGTGCATTGGCATGTCGACAAAGGAAATAATGAGAGGTAGAGTTAGAGATGGAGGTCTCCACAATACTAGGCTGATTATCTTTCATTAGCCTGTTCCTGTTCTTTTTATACTCACATCTTGCTACCCAGGTACAAAGCCCAAAGGTTTAGGTGAAGCCATTGAGACTGACCTCCCTTCTTCTTTTCAGTCATTTATCTATTTGTGAACTCCTTTCTGTCTCCAACTCACTCCCACTTTCAATATAATCCATCTTTCTTGTTGTCTGATTACAGCCCTTTCACCAGCCACCTTTGGTTCTCCTGAAATAATGATATTTAAATAGGTGGATATGCACAGGATTGCCATAGGAGGCTCTACGACATTTAATATCTGGCTGAGTACAAAGAGCCAAGTAGAAAGAGACCTGGTTGATGGGAGACTTGTTCCTTTTTTCCACACAGCCTCTGTTCTGCTTTTCTGAGATCATTAATTTCTCCAAAAGAGATCTCTCTGGGTGGGACTCATTCACATGCAGATGGCACTATTCCTTGGGAGCCCCTATCCCTCTTTCTCTCTCTCTTTCTATCAAGCCATTTAGTGCTCCCTTCCTCTTCCCTTTGCTGCGTCGCTCCTGCCTATATTAAGCAAACGGTTAGCGTAGCAGCCTTAGGTGACATAGCATTCATATTTCAGCATGGATGAACAGGAGTAATGCAATGTGCTTCTATGGATACATTACATGAAAATTTGTCTCTTTTAAAGTGAGCACATTCTGGGAAGGCGTCACTTAGTGGTACAAGCATTTATCTATGGAGGTCATTTCTTTTCTCATTTCTGCATTATCCACCACCTAAAGCCCCCTAATTTTCCCGCTTACCCTTGACATATAATATTAATATCTAGCACTGGCACATGATTTATTGTCTGGGATTGGCAGGATTGTTTCCGTGGCCCAAGTGTACTCTGCCTTGCTTGATATCTGATTGGTGCCCCTCTCTGTTAGCATAAACTTGAATACCTACAGTATCTGTCAAGTCTTGAGAAAAACTTATTTTGGATGAAACACTCAAAGTCATGATGGCACAGGCAGTAGCTATCACTACATTTGAGCTAATGAGTCCATTATTCATGATCAAGTAACTCCACAGCATCTGTAAACAATGCATTACTCGGACTTCTGATGCAGCCTGGAGAAACACATGTGGACAAAATTGCTGGTCTCCTTCTGTTGATGAAAGAAAACTCCACATGGTCACTGAAATAACTTGAAACTGACATAGGTTTATATATATATATATATATATATATATATATATATGTATATATATAGATATATGTATGTATATATATCTATCTATATATATATAAATATATGTATTCTTTTTATTTTATTTTTTTGAAAATCAACTGATGAAAATCAAACATAGCTTTTGATCTGTGGTTCAACAGAATTATTTAAAAAAAACAAAATACTGAAACTGGCCTGAATCTCTCAAAGAGACTTCTGCACCTGTCCACAGGTATTTTGGCCCACTACTCATGAGCAGACTGCTTCCGCTGTCCCGGGTGTGAGGGGTGTCTCCTCCAGACTGCATGTTTCAGCTTCTTCAACAAATGTTAAATTGGATTTAGATCAGGGCTCATAGAAGGCCACTTCAGAATAGTCCAGTGTTCTGTACTCAGTCATTCTTATGTTTTTTTTAGCTGTGTGTTTTGGCTCATTATCCTGTTGGAGGACCCATGACTTGTGACTGAGACAAATCTTTCTGACACTGGACAGCACATTTTGCTCCAGAATGCCTGGATAGTTTTAAGATTTCATTGTATCCTAAACAGATTCAAGACACCCTGTTCCAGATGCACAACTTCCTCCACATTTCACATTAGGTACAGTGTGCTTCTCTTTGGATGCTTCATTTTTGTGTCTGTGAACACAGAACTGATATGACTTGCCAAAAAGCACCAGTTTTGTCTCATCTGTCCAAAATACATTCTCCCAGAAGCTTTGTGGCTTGTCAATATGCATTTTTGCAAATTCCAGTCTTGCTTTTTTATAATTGGATTTAGATCAGGGGCTCAGAAGGCCACTTTTCAGAATAGTCCAGTTCTGTACTCAGTCATTCTTATGTTTTTTTTTAGCTGTGTGTTTTGGCTCATTATCCTGTTGGAGGACCCATGACTTGTGACTGAGACAAATCTTTCTGACACTGGACAGCACATTTTGCTCCAGAATGCCTGGATAGTTTAAGATTGTGCAACTGTAGTCACAGGAACATCAAACTGCTTGGAGATGGTTGTATACCCTTTACCCTTAACACACTTGTCTATAATTTTCTTTCTCATCTCCTGAGACAACTCCCTTCTTAAGGTGCGTTCACACCGGACGCTACCTGGACTACCTCGGCGATCACTCTCCATGCAAAGTCAATGTACAGCCGCGATGGGGCGGGGCTAACCCTCCCGCGATGCGACAGCTGGCGACAAAGACGACCACTTCACTCGTCGTTAAAGTTAAAAAAAGTTGATCTATTCAGGCGATGTCGTGTGTGGCTGTGCAGCATCAGCCAATCAGCGGTGTGTGTACGTGTGAGGGTGCAGTTATTCATCCGGACTACAGAGCGGATGACTTCCGGATAGGCGGAACTAATCTCAGTGAGGACATTTGCAGACGGACCGCGGTAAACTCACAGATAATGCTGCTGCATCATCAGCTGCAGACTTTTGTGTCTGATAAAGTGAGTGAAAAGGACACAACTGGAATAATGTCCGCTTATACACCCTATTATGTGTCGACGACGTCAAACAGGTAGGCTATTTATGGACGCGACGCTACCTCATAATTTTTTCGCTCATCGCTCATGTCCTGACAACTCCCTTCTTAGCTTTCTGATGACCACGTTCAGTGTGGTACACTGGACAGGACAGTAACTACTATTCACCCTTTAAATAGGCAGACTGACTGATAACAAGCTTGAAGACACCTGTGATACCAGTTACGGGACACACCTTACTTGTCACTAGTCAAATCATTTTTAATCCTTTCTTGGGGTACCATCATTATTATTAACCATTTTGGGTTTTTCTGTCTTCAACAGAAGGGTACCAACAAATTTGTCCAGGTGTGTAGCTACAAGCCTTTTAACCGACAATATCTACCTGGGGTTCTGCCGCTGCTGTTGATGTTTCAAAAAATGACCAGTAGGATATTTGAATGGTGATGATGCATAATGTAACTCTCTGTAAGTCTGAAATTACATTTAGATTGTCTTATAAGATCAGGTCAGGGTCCTGTGAAAAAAAAACAAAAAAACACGGTTGGTGCTAATGCTATCCATGAAGGTTGCAGTGCTAACATTAGCTTCTACTCAGGCAACTTGTATATTTGTGTGTTCCTCATTGTTCCTTGTTTTTTTTTTTTTTAAACATAAGCTAAATGCAAATCATGCCTGTGATTTCAAGCTTGATCCCCTGTGATTAAAAAAAATAATGCAGCACTCACCCACTTATCTGTTGCTTCTGCTTCTTCTGCCGACTGGTCATTCTCTTTAGGTAGTCATGGCAGAATCACCAAAATTTTGTTTTAGGACGATGAATCTAGTGTTGAAATCTGTGTTGAACTTTGTGATGAGTACAGCAAGATAAAGTTGGTTTAACATGATGAATGTGAGGTCCATCTGGTACTCATTTTCAGTAACCAAGTAAAATTATTGATCATTCTTGTCAAATACAACTCCAGTACAAGAGAAAATTGTTGGGTCAAATTGTTGTGATAATAAGAGTGCTGGACTGTTTTAAAAAATATTAAAGCATTAAAAAGTACTTTTCAAAACAATGTCAGCCAGGCTTTACACACAAAAAACATTGACATTTCAGCAGCCATTTTAGAAGGTTGGAGACTTTTTGAGCTCTGCTTTAGTACAGCCTGTTCACCTATGCCTGGTGCCTTATTATATTTACTTTGACATTTAACATATCACACTCTAAAGTCGCAATGCTGTACTTTTTGCAATGACAATGTTATTGACAGTTTTTTTAAATACTCCGATTTCTTAGCAAAAGTGCATGATCACAGTATGTTTCTGTGAATAGACATTAATGTTCTGCACAACAATGGTCTGTTTTGCATTTTAAAACATGGGTGGCCATAGTTAGGGCCTGTTTACACGAGGCCAAATATGGCCAAATCCGAAGAGTTTTCATTATTTTTTGGCCTCCCATTTACATGAGAACGGTATCTGGAGTGCTTGAAACCACAAACTTTTGAAGCAAGGGTCCAGGGTGGAGAGTTTTCAAACTGCTCCTCCATGCAGCTCTGTGTGAACCTTAGTCAAAGTGTTTCAGGGTGAAATGCTGACATCTCGGCATGCTTAGTACTCTTTCACATGGAACAACAACAGTTATGGTCGTTTACCGATTAACATGTGTGCTGCTTATCATGCTCGGTTTGTTATCCGGACAAAACTATCCAGACAGATTTGTTGTCCAGATAAGAAACTCCTGCGTCTTCTTGTGTCCACTCACCATTGTTGGAAACCACTGGTGTTTAAGGTGTGCTGCTAGAATCAAACATTTTCAGCTTTTACCTTTGCATATCTCTTAGGTTCAACAACACGTTTTTGTGGGCTGTGATGAAACACTATACAGAGTTATTGCTCTGAGACTTACAGTTTTTCATTGATTGTGCTCTTTGTACTTTGTTTATTGGACAAACTTACTATTTCAGTTTGTCAATAATTTGCTCAATCAATTTACACAAATGAACATGAAAAAATAAGCCATCACATTGTTAATTAAGTTTTTCTTACTTAAGGAAATTTGCATTGCTCTTAAAGAGCTTAAAGTACCTTCATGTTGGGCAAACACTCAACCAGCTGTTATATGAAAACACAGAACAAGACTAATGCAGCTGATCCAACTAATAAGTTATCAGATCGGTATCAACTGAAAAAAAATGCCTAATATCTCCATCTTTTCCTACAGTAGCACCAAAACTAATGAGGCGATGACAAAAAATGCATGCATTAAAATTTTGGTGGGATTAGAGTGAGTGGGAAACACAAGAGTATGATGAACAAATAGGAAATCAAATGAAAACACTCAATGACCAGTGTAGGGATGTCAGAGAGACCATGTTAAAAACACAGCTGGTGGACAAAGCTGTGAGACAGAGAAAAAATATATTTTTTGACTACTTCAAACAGGTCACATATTTAAGAACCGAGAGATCCCCTCAGACTATCACACAAGTGTGTTAAACAATGCATCAAAACTTTCCTCTCTTTCATTCAATTTGTTCAGTCCCACAAATTGCGCCTTACATTCGGATGCACAAAATCATCTGGTGGACATGACCCCTACACCTTTATTTCTTGGAAATCAATGACTGATATATTATTAAAGAGGTTTTTTGCTTTTGTCTCCTACAATGTATTTTTCTTCTTCAGCTTGCAGTTCGTATCAAAGGTGTGTACTTGGAATGTGTGAAAACCTTGGACATCTTTTCATGTGAAATGAGGGCAGTGTGTTTAGTTCAACCTTGGGTTTCTTAAGGACAGATAGAAGTGCTATGGGATCTGTGTGCCAGGAACTGAATTAACAAAAGTAAGATGTTACTCTGATCTGGGAGAAGGCCATAACTATTATTCTAACCTCGTAAGTCTATGTGTTTCCTGACTCAAGACAAAAATTTCCATTGTGGGTCAGGAATTCAATTTCTGTAGACTGTGCTATGTCCCTTTAGCCTCCACACAAACACACAGCCATCTAAAAGGCTCCTTGGATGTAAAAAGATTTCAAGATCTAGTCCCACATCTCACATTGATGATGTTTCAGTGAAGCTACTTTTAGCTTTTTGTAACATTTCTGTGGTCAGTATTTTCATATACTGAGGCTTTTGGAAATATCTATTAATTAGATTTTTTAAGGTGGCACAGTGGCGCAACAGTGCACGTGCCTCACAGCAAGAAGATCCCCAGTTTGATATCAGGTTGTCAGGGCCTTTCTGTGTGGGGTTTGAATGTTGAATATTCACCCTGTCAGAGTGTAAGGCATGCATCACCTCAGCCTGCAACACCTTCACTGGCTCCCAGTCCACTTCAAAATCCTCCTCAAATACAACTTCTCAAAAATCTTGTAAACTTTCTTCTTATTCTCCTTTCTTCTTTTTCTCCTCCTCCTCTCTCCCCCTCCTTCTTCTCCTCTTTGTTTCATCTTCTCCTTTCCTCCCACTCCTCCTCCTTCGTTCTTCTCCACCTCATCATTATTGTTCTCCTTTCTTCTCCTTCTCCTCCTCCTTTCCTCTCCTCCTCTTCCCTCCTTTTCCTCTAATTCTGATTTTATTGTTATTATTAACCTTGACACTGACAGCTGTAAAGCCCTCAACAATGCAATGTTTTATGTTTTTTAAAAAGCTTCCCTTTAATGCCAAAGTGATACACTTTTGATTTAGTTATACTTTTCATAAAATATTTCTATTTTAAAACAGCAGCAACAGTAAAAAAAAAAAAAAATCAAATGTCATTTTATACAACCATATAGATTTGTTTCCGTAGACTATAACTGTACCATCAAAATTGGTGGTTGTTGTACCCCATTTTTCTTATCAGGTTACAGACATTAGAAAGGCTGGACGAGGTCATCAGACTTTGATGGAAAGGCTCCCCCCCACATACACACACACGCAAACACATATGCACTCACATCAGGGTTCAACTTCATGTCCCCCCCCCACTTTTGAAATCAAAGTTTCGTCCATGCCTCCACAGACACTGTACCAGAGACTTACCACCCCTTAAAACAGACAAAGTTTGAGATCTGGTTGTATTTCATTTTTTATATATACAGGTACATCTCAAAAAATTAGAATATCATGAAAAAGTTCAATATTTTCATCACTCATACTGGAGTTCTCAGAAGAAGAGCTGCTGAAGATGGAAACCGAACGGACCGCAAGGAATACAGAGAAAACATCAAATACAAAGTGGTACGAGTGTATGCGGCCATTCTTCAATTTCCTAAAGATTAACTGGAAAAACGTTCCAAACCTGAAGGACCTAATGACAGTTTCTACTTCAAATGAGTAATAATGATTCGTCAGAAACAAATTAGCAGAGTAGAGGAGGCTGTTTATCAAAACACTGCAGACTACTTGTGTATGTGTCTCTCTCACACACACGTGCACACACACGCAACAATTACTGTGTATTAGCCTCTAATATATATAGATGTATAGATATGTGCAAACAATCTGTCTGGTAATAGGTAACGAGAGATGCATTTGCTGTATACGATTTTACCCTTGTTATGCAGAAAGGTGAAAGCTAAGAGTTCTCCATGATGCACATCTGTTTCTGCATCAAGGGAATCTGTTTCAATCTGTCTACAATCAGCATCTGAAGTCGCTAGCTTGTTATGTTTACAACAGCTGAGAGTGAGGCGGAGTGATTTAGCAGAGGGATACGTGACGTGAGTTGGTTAGGTCCAGATAAACTTCATATTTCTGAAAGGTTAATGCACTTAAAAATGCTCATATGTAGCGTACTCTTAAACTGTGGTATTATTTTTTGATTTGAGTTCTTGTAGGTGGAAAAATACCCTTTGTTCTTGGGACAGTACATTGCTATTAGTGGCTATTTCTTTGACTTACAGACAGAAAAACAGACTTACAGACTGTAGCTTATTGAGGA
Organism: Scarus forsteni; assembly: GCA_036419115.1. Classification (NCBI taxonomy): domain Eukaryota; kingdom Metazoa; phylum Chordata; class Actinopteri; order Labriformes; family Labridae; genus Scarus; species Scarus forsteni. The sequence continues at coordinate 8,855,147 of JAZDUH010000049.1, forward strand.
AGAGGAGATAACTTTTTACTTAATCTAATGTACTTAGTGGCCACATGAAGCTCATAAAACCCCACATGATTACAGTTATAAGACACTGTAAAATCTCAGTCTGAAACTCAAAGTCAGAGATGGAGACTAATTGTATTTACATGTGAGATGGTGTAAGACTCGAGTCATAAGAAGTTTGATAAAGTCTTCTCATGTAAGGTAGGCATATGGAGCAAGCCTATCATAATGGATTAAAATGTGTGAAACTACAGTTGGGAATTTTATAATGAGGGTTTTAGAGTTGGTCTGCCACATTGGGTTTTCACTATAATCTGAAATTAGCTTTTAACCTTCGCTCGTTATGGTAAAGCTAAAAAAACAACTTGACAGTAGCTAAAGGCGCAACAGGCATTTGAAAGTGACGGGGTTGTCTCTTTTTCTTTTATAAAAGATGCAGGATTGCCTGATCAAAACTTGATGTCACTAGAAACCAGACAATTGGACTCGAGTCATATGGACTCGGACTCGAGGCGACTTGAGCTGCTAATGAGACGACTTGCAACTCGCCTTGGACTCGGGAGGTTAAAGCTCGAGACTCGACAAGGACTCGAGAGAAAATGTCTCCAGACTCGACCTGACTTTAGACATCATGATTCGGAAAATTGTATGCACTCAGGCTTTATATGAAGAGCCAGACAGGAGATATACGCTGCTCTTTCCTTTTAGGTTCACTTTATTGATGCTCCATTGACAGTACACTTGTCCGTCACCTATTATTGTCCCGCACACGACACAGTACGACACACATACGTTTCTACCACACACCCACTTCTGCTACAGTGATGATCAGCGGGCAGGGTGTATGGGACGTGGGTTTCAACATGGCAACCACTATGTCTTCTGTGCCCAAAGTTATTTTCTTTGCATATAAAGAATTTCAATCATGGAAAACAAAGACACACCAAGTGCACGACCCGCAACGCTTCGATAAGTAAAAGAGGGCACAACATCGAACTTTATCCACCACCTGAGGACACATGAGGCCAAGTGATTGAAACCTGCAAACGTCAGCCAGGTAGCTAGCGTTCCTGCAATAGGTCAATATGGCAGGAACGTTTGCCTGACCTGTGGTCAATATGAAGCTAGCAAAGCTAACATCAGTAAAGAGGGTGTACTTGTGTTGTATGTGTGGGAAGATAAGGTTTCTCTCCTCAAGATAAAAATCTGAGTGCTTTTTGGGTGGACTGGGGAACAGTCCACCCAAAAAGGTGAGGGACTCAACCCGTCATAACCTATGACTCGACTCGACTTGACTTGACAAACCTGTGACTTGACTCAACTCGACCACAACAGAAAAAACTTGGGACTTGCTTGGGACTCGGATCAAATGACTTGAGACTTGCTTAGGACTCGGATCGGAGGGACTTGGGCAATTGTCTGCTACTAACCAATACAATCACTTGTGGTTTTACTTCATTCTCACTTTTGGATTATCAAATGAATGTACCAGTTACCTTCCTACTTGTTGACTAGACTGTCGCTCAATTTCGGAATCAGCAAGATATGCTACTTAGCTAAACTTAAACTACATTGCTACACAACATGTCCATCATGTTTTGTGATGTGTTTCGGTCCAGTCACAAACATAGTAGGTGGAGAGACAGTAACAACAATCACCAAAGGAAAATATTTTAGATATGGTGTGCGGATAATGTTGAAAGTGAGGTCTGATCACTAATCACAAGTGTAATTATGTTGAGTGTCAAGTTTATCTATTTTTACTTTAATTCTCAAAATTAGCCATGTTTGCAGTTTCCTTCAAACAAATCAGTTGGTTACAACAGTCTGAGGTCTTTTGTGCCCAATAATTCTATACTCCTTTCACAAGCATCGCAAACAGTCAAGTATATTTCAAAAAGACCCCTGATGCTAACAAATGCAAACACTGGGACAAACTGCAAGTACATTGCCATCCTAAATCTCATTACTTTTAAAACAGACACTTTCAGCAGCAATATTCAAAAATCCTACTAAAAAAGCACTTTTAAAATTGAATTGTAAAAATACTTGACCTAGCTAATCAAGCAGTGGGGAGTAGGTTGTGAAAAGGCACAAAAGACATTGGGTCCTTCTTGCACATAAAAAAAAGAAGAGGAAGCAGCCGGGTCTGGCATACTGCAAATAACATATACTATATATATATATATATAACAATATACTGCACACTGTATTCAATGTAAGCATGTTGAAAGCAATTTTAAAAATAGTTCATGTGTTTGAGTGAAAGTAATTTTAATTGGACACTGCAGTAATGGTTACTATACAAGAGGTACAGTATGTCTAATTGTTCAAAGATGTGTATACATATACCTAAATAGGTCAAACCATCCCTGTGTAGATACCCGAGTCAGGTACGCTCTGTCAAAAAATCGTCTGAATACACTCCCTGGGCACCTGTGTTAGGACGTGTAATATGAGTGCATTTACAGATGTCATGACAACAGTGCAGATCCCGTTTATGTTGGATTGAAAACTAAATATTTCCCAGCAGAAAAGACATCTATTTGCCCTTTCCTGCTGTCATGGTCATTTCACTCCCAATCTCTGGCTATATGGTAATTCTCCCTGAGTTAAAGAGCTTTGTGAAACCTATCTAATTTGCATTGTAACTGGAAACCATTTCTCCTTCTTGCCATTCAACAGCAGGTCCTGAGTTGGTGTTTTCCTCAGCAGTAATTAGTAATTAGTGACCCGTTACTGCATGCATTTGTGCCATGACCCAGAGGCGTTAGCAGCAATCTCTCCCTCTCTTCCCCCTCTTTTCCCAGTTCATATCTAACCTGATAGACTTTGATGACACGCTTCTTTGAAGACCTGATCAAAGACGAGAGCCTTTGATGAGAGTGATGTTTGCTGTTGGTGTGGAGGTAAGGAGGAATACCAATCATCCTTTCAGTGAGAAATAGTGAGGGATTGAGAGTCAGAGGAGGAGAGCACACTCTATCTACAAAAAGGGAAACTCAGTGCCTCTCCTGAATCAAAATAAAGTGTATTTCCAGATCTATATGTTAAATTGTCATTAATGTGATGAATGTTACCCTACACTCACTTAAACATTTTTTCTCTGTTAAGTTTAATTAACACATTGTAGTCTGAAGACATGTAAGAACCAAACAAGTCTAAATCATGTGCTTTCATTTACATAAAAATTAAAATTTTTTACATGTGTTTGAGTTGTGACCTATTAAAAACAGCATAAGTAAAAAATTCAATTAGTCTTATTTAAGTTCTGTCTTCTTCTGACTGGCAGCCTGTTAATATATGCAAATAAGCTTTAAAAATCGAAGGCTGTAGCGAATGAGAAAGTAATTTGCTTATATCTATTTTGTTCGTAACTTAGGAAGTGAAACTTCCATCTGGTGGTGCTTGATCAAAGGAAAGGCAATCATTAACACGGTGTATGATTAAAGAAGAAAGCTAATTCATTAAATAAGACTCTTAAAGTTTAAAGTGACACTTTTCACCAAACAACCCAGGTAGAAGAAATTTCTGCACCACACTAAAGTCACTAAACATTTTTTACTTGAGAAATGCCACGTGGTTTGGGAACTTCAAAATAATTCCTTATATATTTTGGGATACTGTATCTCACAAGATGTTCTGAGATGAAGCTGAAGACTGTGTGCTGCATCGCTGTTACCTCTGACCTGCAGGGGGGCGGGAGACAGAAAACCTGAGAATTCCAGCTCAAAAAGAAGAGCCTGTTTTTACTTGTATTGACACAGCTTATCTGTTTGTGGCATTTGAAGGTCAAGCATACAATCGAACCATGTAGTACCAAAACATCTTCAGTATAAAGAGCTGTATTTGGAACCCACTCCCCTTCCTCCTTTTACACAATGTTCAGTGATGTGAAATAATTAGTTGGGAATAGGCTAGTCCAACGGATTTTAACACATTTCAATAACCAAAATGACTGCTTAATGTGAAAAAAACAATTGTGATTGTATACTGTTCAGGAACAAGAAGTTTCAAGAACCATCTCAACATCTAGAGTCATCTCCCACACGAGATATTTTACTTTATTTTATTATTTTATGCTTATAATTAACATAAGGTAGCAGAAATTGTACCAGATGAAGTGTCATCTGAAAGTAGAGAGGCCCATTCTGATAACAAGGCTGAGCTGTCTGATTGTGCAGTGTTAAAAACAGTTGTAAATTCCCATCACTTCAATGGGGAAAGGTTGTGTGTAAATAAAAAAACACTTTTATGCTTGCTTTATGTATTACGATTAACTTCTGCAGATAAACCAATTGACGTGCCTGTCGTAAGGCGTAATCTTGCAGTGCAGCTGGTTTCAACTCATTAAGTGTCTGTTATCAGGCAGATCCATCTGGCTGAGCTCCAATCTACTATGATTGTGTCTGTCAATAATAACAATAATAATCTGTTGACAGCTATAAATAATATCCTTACATTTCAGCCAAAAATCTGATTAAAATGTTTACTATCTTAAAGCAGGCTGTGGTATGAAGGTTACTGTAAAATCAACATGGAAGGGTGATGTTTCAGTATATGTGCTTTAAGTACTTAATCATCATCATAGCATCATACTTATGACATTACTGACATTATGTAAATGAAGGACATGTCCTGAAAGAACAGTAATTCAATAATGTGGTAACGTGCTACTCATAGGACCCTTTAAATACGTCGACTGCAGAAGATGTAAAAAGGTTAAACTTGGATGGCTTCTTAAAACACAAACCTGAGCCTGAAAAGGTTATTTTTAAAATATAAAGACTTAAATCACTTGATGAAACATAAAGCCAACATTAACTTGATAAAACTTGTTATCATGTCAGCTCCGTCTCCAGCTGTTTCACACACAAATCGAGGCATCCACACATATATGCTTGCTCAACTTGACCTCTTTGAGCTCAGACATATCTCTGCCGTCTCCTGCTTGCATTTTGACTGACGGATCAGACACTCAGTGAAAATATTATGCTCTTTGAATATCTAACAGCCCACCACTAACATTTTAGTACTTTCCAGTATCGCTAATGAAAAACTAATCATATACTTCAGTGGTATCGCAATTGATAATATATTTTTAACTTGACATCATTTTCAACTTTTCAATTCATAAAAGTCCTTAAAAAACAATTTCTGTCATGTTTTAGTGACCAAATTAATACTGAATGAGAAGATGGCTTTCTAAATCAGGGCTCTTTTAGTTTTTAAGTTGAGGCCTCCTCATTCAAGACACAAGGATATGATTTTACTGCTCTCTGTGAATTCAGTGAGTGAGTTTGTGTGAATGTATGGTTGATGTGTCATTTTCAGCCCTTTGAGGGATTTCAAAAACGAGAAAGATTTGTCAAATGCAAACCATTTAACATGTACCAAAGTCCTTTGCAATCCATTCAGCTATCTACACATTTCACAAAAAGCCAAAACTGTCAACCAGCTGTTTTCTTTGGGAAAACTCAGTGAATCGCAACAGTCAAAGGCGTGAAAGACTGCATCTCAAAATTATATGCCAAGTTCTAAACTGCATCTCTTATTTTTTGTGAGTCAGATGAGCATCTGGCATCTTGCTCACACCATAAAGAATAACTTAGCAGTGTGTTTGTGATGCCTGCATCTCTCAATTTTAATGGGTTATACCAGTGGAATAATACTGATGGATGTGGGAAATTGTGTCATCCAGGTGTCAAGTGGAGACAAATATTGGTGCAATAATTCGGATGTTGTTTGCATCAACTCGGAGTGAAACATCTGTTGATATCTGAATAATGTATTCATATTCATTAACATCCATTATCAGTAGCCTTGTAATTTTTGCAATACACAGAACACATATGTTTGTATTTTGTTATTTGGGTTAAAGCAATCATTCCCAAACACGTCAGACAAAGAAAAGACAGAAAATAGTGGTCCATAAATACACAATATGTAAAAGCAGAAGAGCCCTTTAAACCATAACATTTGTGGATCTACTCTCACAGTCACTAAAATTAAATTAATGAACTATGGCTGTTATATATTAGTTTCATCTCATGATTATTGGAGCAAAAACACAAGATAACAATGATACAATAACAATAATGTAAAGAACACTATAGAACATCACTACAATAGCTGAAGTCAATTTACAGTCATGTTTGTGAAAAATACACTTCAAACAGTGAATAAAATGCATTTTCAAGAGCTACAACCTCGTTTTAAAAAAACAAAATAAGACCAGGACTTCACAAATGACCTGTTCCTATACAACAACCATAGAATAATGTTCTTTTAAGACTGGATTTAGGTCATGTTTTGTACCCGTAACCGATTAGTGTTTCATTTTTCTCCTGAGTTTTGCTAAGCTGCTGATTAGAATATAGTTTCCTTTCTCTGTTTAAATACTTTTAAAACAAAACACAACACTACACCCATATAAAACAGGTAATTACTTTTAGTTTGAAATATTTTCAGAAATTGTATGTTTATCGCAATCCACTGAGGCAAGTTTGTATAGCCGTAGCATTTTTAGCAGCATCTATGCATGTTTTGTGGTGTGAGACTGCAAATGTAGCCAATGCAGCAGTGCAAAAACAGTAGTTTTTTTTTTTTACAGCCTTAATAAACATAGGCCATTTTACAGCCTGGATCAATAAATGGATTCAGTGAAAAGGCTTTAACTGCACAGGGTTAATATATATATATATATATATATATATATATATATATATATATATATATATATATATATATATATACATATACATACATATATATATATATATATATATATATATATACATATATATATATATATATATATATATATATACATAGATAGATACAGTATAGATAGATAGATAGATAGATAGATATATATAGATATATAGATATATATATAGAGATATATATATAGATATATGTATATATATACATATATATATACATATATATATATATATATATACATATACAGGGTTTAAATAGATAGATATTGCACCTGTTTTGATTTTATTGGGAGTAACCATTTTGGGAATGAAATACACGATTGCCATGGCTGGGGGTAAGTAAAATGGTAAGTGGATTTGAGCCTATGAACCATTTATCTAGCCTTTGACTACTCAAAGAAGCTCTATACCACAGGTCACATCTTCTCAGTCATACTTGTACACTGCCACGTTCACTCATTAATAGTTAAAGTTTCTATGTCAGTTGTTCATCAATATCAGCTAACGCAATCATGCCTATTTACATACCACTGACGCAGCAGTGGGAGCAACTTGGGAATAAGAGTCATGCCCAAGGACACATCACCATGTGACAGCCAGAGATGGGCGAACCTGCATATTCAGATGATTGACCAAACGCCCTGTCAGACTGCACCACTGATTTGTAGGTTCCCTGTGTGATCAGGACTCTCTGTCATCTAAAGCAGTGGTTTTCAAGCCAAAGCACACCTCATAACGAGGTTAGACTACACACGGTTAAGACAGTCTCTTGTCACATTCAGTGACCGCAGAGCCATAAAATTGTGCCTTGACTTGCCCGACAAGCAACAGATGACACGATTGAAAGCAACTGCATATTAACAACCAAAGTGATGATGTTGAAAGGAGAGTTGACACTTCAGGCAGCAAACAAACATTTAATGTGCTTTAATTTTGTTTGTTTCTATCAGTGTTATAATAAATGATATGTTACCTCGATGATTAATGCAAGCCGTCACTCACAAAGGTGCAACGACCCTTCTGCTGTTTCTTCCCAATGTTTCTCTTTTGACAGCCGAGTGATAGCTCCAACACAACATAAAAGCAGGGGTGTTGTATTCAGAGCTCAACAAACTCTGTCTCTGAGTTTTGAGGGCAATAACTTCTGTCTGTTATTGTCCGTGTATGTCACAGAGACAGCGTGACGAGTGCTTTGACTGGTCAATGTCTCTGACACGAAGAAATAAATAACCGAAGGCAGGACAAAAACCAAACACTGGATACCCCAAACCAGTATTTTTTTGTCTGTCACTGACACACCTCACAAGATGAAAAGACTGATGCTCTTCACAGATGAGTCCTGAAACCTTAAAAGATAAGTTCAGTTTCTGCAGCTTTCACATTGTTTATAGAATGAAGTAAAACAATGTACTCACCCAGAGGGCATCCCTGATCCAAACAGTGCTTCGGGAGATATTTAGATCCAAAATCAAGCGGCGGACATCCGTATAATGGTAGCATATAGGGCATGTATAGTGCCGCTCCTAAAACTGCATTAATCGTCCAAAAACTCAGCAGTTTTACCAATATTTCATTATGTTCCGCTCATGCTACTCCTCCACGACAGTCTGTGTGGCTGTACTGACCTCTGAACTGAAGAAGAAGAACGCTTGCCTCCGCGCATGCGCAGTACAGCTCATTGTTTCAGGGGAAGACAGCCGGCTACACAACGACTTTCTACTTCCAGTTTTGTGCAAAATGGACGAATATCTATCGGATGAAGATGTTTTGGAGGGGAACTTTGAATATGATGGGTGTCCTTACAGTTTCGAGCCAGAGTTTACAGATGAGGAGCTCATCAAAAGGAGGACGCGGAGGCAGCGCTCCAGAGAGTACTGCGCATGTGCGGTGGCAAGCGTTCTTCATCTTCAGCTCAGAGGTCAGTACAGTCACAAAAACATGTCTGGGGTGACACAGACTGTAATGGAGGAGTGGCTCGAGCGGACCATAATGAAATATTGGTGAAACCAATGAGTTTTTGGATCATTAATGCAGTTTTAGGAGCGGCGCTAACATGCCCTATGTGCTACCATTATACGGATGTCCGCCACTCGATTTTGGATCTAAATATCTCCCAAAGCACTGTTTGGATCAGGAAAGCCTTCTGGGTGAGTATATTGTTCTACTTCATTCTATAAACAATGTGAGGATTACAAGGTAGGGCTGATAGTGTCAGAAATGCCTTAACAGAGAGTTGAGGTCTCAGAGCACATCTCTTTGAAATAGTTATCCCCCAGTTATTAACGGAAAAATTTAAAGTTCAGTCATAAAATGTTTAGGTAAAATAACACATGGTTGTACAAATTCCCAAGGCACATCTTGACCTGCCTTCAGAGACACAAGTGTGCTGTGCGACTCCATTGGAGAAGCAGTGATCTAATGTTTGACTTGGACAGTGAATAAACTATGCTGGCTTTCAAGGACTTTGCATCACATGGCGTCTTGCAATTATTTTATCTTATTATTATTATTATTATTATTATTATTATTATTACCACAGCTAATGCAACAGATGGACAACGGTGCTCTGCAAAGCAAAACACACTATCTCATGTTGCTTTTATTTACAGACATCAAACTTTACAGAGGTAATAGCATTTAGCGAACAAAATAAGCACTGTAAATGGAGTGGACACTGTGCAGCTCAGTGCAGAGGTGGGAGAAAGTCATTGTTTTGCAAGTCTCAAGTAAGTCTTAAGTCTTTAAATCCAAGTCTCAAGTCAAGTCTCAAGTAAAGACATGCAAGTCCAAATCAAGACTCAAGTAAAGACAAGACGAGTCAAGTCAACTCTGAAGTCATAGGCTTAAAATTTTCAAGTCTTTGCAAGTCATAAGCACTGTTTACCGAATTTACCGTTCTTTGTGCAGCCTCAGTGTTGCACAAAGTTTGAAGTTGCATCTCTGTCTGTTACTCTCACGCTGCAGGTTTTACACACGACTCTTAGTTTTTGTTTATAACCTCGTAGTTTGCAAATGCAAATGAAATTATCCTTGGTAGCATGGTTCCACATCTCTGGGTTGTTCCAGCAGTCTTGCAGTCTTGCGCAGATTGGGTGGGGCAGATTTGGTGGAAAATATTGTCTTGCTGGAAATGACAAAATAACTGTCACTTAGTCAAATACTTTGAATGGGAGCACATTTTCTCAACAGTCTTACTGAAAATTTCAAGTATTTTTAAGTCATCAGACTAAAGTCAGAGTCAACTCCCGAGTCATTGATGTCAAAGTCTAAGTCGAGTTGCAAGTCTTTGATGATATTGTCAAGTCGAGTCAAAAGTCATCAAAATTGTGACTCGAGTCTGACTTGAGTCTAAGTCACATGACTCGAGTCCACACCTCGGGCTCAGTGCGTGTCTGCTTTGCTCTGCTGTTTGTGTCAGAGATGTCCTTCTGTTGTGCTGATTTATCTGCCTGTTTTTCCACTTTTAAGTTATACTGTCCCCTAACTGTGAACCAAATAATCCCATTGTATTGCCATTTGCCCATTTTCAACTCCATACAAAAATTGCATTTTTTAAAAATGATCATTTATCCCTTTGTATTTCGACAGTTCTAACATGAACCCAAGTTTGATCAAATTTGACCACTTTAAAAAGGGTCTGTGGCCCTCAACAAATAAGTAAACAGTGCTGGCTTGCAGTGGTCACCACCATGCCTCAAGTAATGTATTAGTCTAGCTATATACTTCATTAAACCAGTTATGCATAAAAACATTCCCTTTACAGCATGTGAGCAGACATGAATTATTCTATTTAAAATTATGAGCAGGTTTATTTCACATTGTATAAATAGCCATAATATAAATAATTTCAGCTAGTATTTGAAGACTGGTGCTTCTGCAGTCAGCCTCAAGTTGAGGAACTGCAATTCAGGGTGCTTCCACAGCTGTAGAACAAGCTTGCTCTGGGTGCTTCAAGTTGTAATACTAGGATTATTTTCAAGGGGAATCCGCAGCAGCCTGTTTAAGGGAAAAGAGATAAAATGAATGGAAATGGATGCTGACTAAAAAGGACGGATGCTTCAAGGCTGAAATAAGCACATTGACATGAGGTGAAAAGGGTAGAATTATAACGTCAGATGCAGCAAACATCTCCTCTGTAAGGTGTCCGGCTGTCATGTGGCCTTCTGTCTGATCTTTACTGCTGTTGTGATGCCCTTATCCTACCAGTTATTCTTTGCCTGTTACGTTTGTTGGGTTTATGTCCTCATGTGCCAGGTGAGGACAGAGGCAGAGGACTGAGCTGGGCATCTGTATTCAGGTGCACTAATGGAATCACTGAGGCTAAAATGGCAGGAGGTGAAAGGTGAGTGCACAGAGAACAGCAGACTGCTCCACACCACTGCTGCTGCTGTCGCTCTGCCAAACCACTCGACTGTGATGGTATGGGAAGTGTGTGTATGTGAGGGTTTCAGTGAGTATGAATAGATGTGTATGTGGATTTGAGAAAGAGTAAGGGGTAGCGCTAGGGAGAGATTTTTTGTGAGCTGATGGTTATGGACAGCCCTTTGAGAAGTAAGTTTGATAAAACTTCCAGGTAGAGTGCTTATGTATTTTAATACAATATTGTACAACATTGAAAATGGTAATTAAAATATCTGGAAACTGTTAAAATAATCCTCAACTGTTGGGTATTTTTTTTTACTGTATATATTTTCTACATGTTTACTTCCAAAGACAAGCTCTGTGAAAACAAAAATGGCGGCACTTCGCAAAGAAACCTCTAAAGTCGGGGGGTGGAGTTTCTCAGGTAGAGGCAGGCCTGAGCAAATGTAAATGCTTGTTACATAACTGTATATCCACATTCTCAACAGCTTCCCAAATACCAAGAGTTTACATTAATGCAGGCTGGTAAATACAGGTTTGTCTCACATGTTGTGGGCTGAGAGGTAAGGGAGCATGTTAAAAAGCCTTCAAAAAGTGGTTATTGCATATGTCCCCATAAAATACATCCATCAGAGATGTAGCGCAGTAATTTAATTGATATTTAATCCTTTTCTCTTGTTTCTGAGAGTATTAGGCTTGCTGAAGAGCATGGGAATTGCACACCAAGAAATGCTGCAAAAAAGGCATGCCGTCTCCCAGCTCTATGCTCTGTTTTAAAATTCAAACTGAATTTTTCAACAAATGTTCTGATATTCAACAGTGGAAGTCTGCTGCTTTGTATCCCATGTAGTAGTCAGTTAAGTGTATGTTTTGCTCTTGCAGTTATGTGCCAATCTCTCTCATGTGCTCTTAAAATAGCAGAAAAACTTTGTGCCTCAGTCTTTAGACTATGTTTAAAGTATCTTACAGCGCAGCCAATTTCTGTGTCCTCAAGTTAAGAACATGCAAATATGCAACAGCATGTAAATGACACATGAGTCAGGTCGAAAATAAGGAAGACAACTTCAAACCAAAGCACTGGGCCAGGCTAGAAAGAGACCATTATCTTTTATACCCTAGCTCCAAGAAACTGTTGTCAAATGAAAGATTTATCCGCCCAACTAGAGCAACTTATTGACAGTTTTATTCCTCTGCAAGGTACAGAAGTGTCAAATTATGAATGTAGAGTTGTGGATAAGATTTATGTGAAGTATGATTTATAGAATCTTTTGAGCCAGCAGGTGGACAGGAGGTACAAAGACCTTAAACTTAGAAATCCAGATTTTAATGGAGTTGATCCTTCTGTCAGAGCTGTCATTTATGCCAAATTTGAGCCAGTACTGAGCCAGTATTAATGTGTTGTGTTTCTAAGCGATGGATCATCGTGGGACCCAGTGATCTTTAACTTATGAATTTCAATTTCTAAAACATTCTTGCCAAAAAAGACCTCCATGCAAAGCCAGACAGAAATTCCTTAGAGCATTTAAGAGATAGAAGATTAACAGGCAAAGGAAAACATGAGACTTAATGATCATGACCTATTGTCTTTGACCTCAAAAGTACATTAAATTAATCTGTTCATCAAAGTCAGCATTTTTACAAGCTAGGAAAACATCCTTAAAAGTTTCCTTTTTTACCAAGTTTTTTTATTTTTTTTATTTTTTAGATATCACATTAGTCTTCACAAGAAAAGGATGAACATTGGACTCTACGGCCACGACCTTTGATATATGATGTTCAAAACTCTGCCTCTGGCTGAGGCAATTACAGGAGCTGAGGCTTAAAAATCTTTTAAAAGCATTGTGTCGCAATCGTTACAAAAAAAGAATTTCTGTTTTTTTTCTTTCAAACGTACTGATTCGTTGCATTTACTTAAAAGCTGCAAGTAAAGGACAATAAAACATAAAATTACTGTACCAAGACTCTCCTGAAGGCTTCCTGAAGATGGATGGTATATCAGTGTAACTACCACTGTTGTTCAATAAACATTTTGCTAATGCCTTCCTTTAGACAACTTTTCTCTTCTGGAGTTGTTGAAAGCCTGAGGAGCTATATGAACTGACAAGTGATATATTACTGGACACAATGACATTTCTCTCTGTTAGAGACTTGTTTCCATCCGTCTCCAGTTTGGAGTATATTTGTTCATCTGTTGTCCTTTTCTATAGACTGTGACTAAAGTAATTTGTTTCAAACTAGACCTCACTTGAAGATCAACATTGAAGGAGACAACTCTATTTTGAGGCTGATTTTATTAGGTTACATGACTTGCTGCATCTTGTAAACATACCATGAAAGAGACAGCAATGGCACTAATAAAGAGACAACTTAATGTTGTATCATAATGTTGTAAATAATGGCTGCTGTAATGTAACCCTGCCATCAAGCATTCTCATTACCCTTGAGGCCAATCATAATATCTACTGTCTTGGCAGTAGTGTAACCTGTCAACAGTTATCCTCCTGTAATATAGTCAGTGTGGTTTTGAACTGGCAGTCTATTGTCTTGCAAAGCTCCAGCCAATATGCAAAAGCTGGTCCAAAATTTACTCTGGCCCAGTTATTTGGCTTGGTCACTATTTTACTTTGTCATTACTTAATCTGTCATCGTTCTCTTCTGTCTGTAAGTGTCAACTATTCAATCAAAGAGTAGAAGCCAAAACTGAAGGTTTGAGTTAAAAAAGTGTAAGTTACAAGTGATGCCACTTACAGTCTTGGTAGTCATTGTCTTACTACATGGAATGAACAGAATGACAATGAGACCACTACTTTAAGACGAAAAGTTACATACTGTTGCTTAAAGCCAATGTTAACTTGTGAATTATTACATATGGTACTAAATAATCTAGAAGTTCTCAGGGAGCACAAAGCTCCACAAAAGCTTTTCCATCATTGTCAGGAAAGTTTTGTCAAAAATGTGGAAAACTACCCCATATCAAACTGTAAACAAATCCTTGAAAAACTTCTTGGGTCCTCATCCGGATTTGGATTGCCACAAAAATCAAATGATTTCTCCCTTGCACCATGACCAACATAGCCTTGTTGAGTTATTAGACAAAATGTTGACAACTGTCTTGACTTGCAATGTGAAAAAAATATTTTTAAAAATTCCTTGATCTGCATATGTTTTTGGGTCACCACAATCAGGTTATATGTTTCTAATGGCAGAAATTCAATTAATAACTTCTTGAGTTATCCTGTTAACAAAAGGACTGAAAAACTATAACCCTTTTGGCAGAGGAGAGATAAATACTTGCCTTTAAGTATCATCATTGTTTGATAATATGCTAGATGAGCATTTCAGCAACTGAGGTTTCCAATCAGTTCAGCTTAACTCTATTTCTCAACTTGCCTCGAGTTCAGCTAGAAATTAGGAGCTCAGCTTGGTTTAGACTTGTGAATTAAAGCTGCACTAGAGGGCTCTATGCCATCATTGGCATGTAGTTGTTTACTGATTCATCTAATTGTGTTGCAGTTTTTTTTCTAAACACTTGTTGGCATTGAGGTTTCTATTTAGATCTTGTCATGTTGTCTCCTGGATTGTTCACAAGAACTCATGACAGCTGTAGAGACAGATTGTTTCATGTGTAGTGTAAAATTGTCATGAAATGTCCTGCTAGTATCACCGCCAATGGGGTTTTCTTTATGCATGTTTTATTATCATTTCTTTCTTTATGTACTCCTAGTGATGAAATGTTGAATGATGGTAAATTGGTCATTTAAACAACTTTAGCATTACAACTCATTGTTACTGAGAGGTTCTTACTAAAAGTACAATTAAGTACAGAATGTTTTGACTTTTTCAGGATCTTAAAGTAGTTAGAAACAACACTAAATGTGTTGCGGTAGGTTGATTTGATAATGCTTTATAATCTCACAAGGTAGTTAGAATTATTGCACTGTATAATATCCTGACTTTTGTTATAAGTTTGGTAATTTAATATATGTGTTTAAGACAACAGTCTTACATGTTATTAACAGATTATCACCCACACCATAGAGCCTAAATACATGTCTAATGGAGCCCATGGTTTAAAGTTAAAATTATTAAACAAAAGATAAGTATTTTAAGAAAGTTCATAATGTACTGAACAGTCTCTCTGGATAACAGCTCCGTCTGTACCCAGAGAGGGACAGGAAAGCACGACCATATTTGGGCCTGAAAGGGAAGCCATTTTGGATCAATTCAGCCATTTTGAGCAGACCATAAAATAGTGACTGTAATACCTCATATTTTAACTTAATGGCCAAAATAAATAAAGGTTGGACTCCATGGGAGTGTATTTAGGCCTATAAGAGGGGAAATTACACCTTTGTAATGAAGACTTAAAAGAATGTGACTATCGAAGGGAGATGGGGAGGAACCTCTTGGAACCTTCGAGAAGACGGGGAATCCCCCCCGGGAGGCTATATAATATGCATACATCAACTTGAGCTTCAGTTGTTTTGGGGCGTCGCAACACAAAGCAGCTCCCGTTTATTATTGTTCACCTACTGTAACTTTAATAATAATAATAATACTACATTTTTGTGAGGACTGCTCGCCAGTCCTCCTGTTTTGCTCCTCTCTCCCTCCCCTCTCAGGTTGTCTCCTCTCCTTTTTTCCTGTCCTGCACTTCCCTCGTTCGCCGGTGTGGGAGTTGGCGCTACGGGGCTCTCCTCACTTCCCTATGGATCTCCTGAATGGGCGGCGCCCGTGGAGCTGATCTCCCCTTCCTGCACCACCTGTTCCCGATCTCCTGATTAGGGATCCCTCTACTTAAGCCAGTGTTGGATTCTTCTCGGCGCCGGCTGATTGCCTTTCACATTGTGGTTCGTACCAAACGTCTGTGCTGGCTTCAGTTTCGCCTCTCACTACCTTAGTGAACCTTTTGTAATTATTGTCTGGGATGTGTGTGGGTTTACTCGTTTCTGCCGGTGGACTAATCAGTGCTCTCTCCTCTGTTTTTTCCTCCAGGTCTCCACGAGCTCCTGCCACTGCCACCTTTGTACATATCACCTTTTTTGCACCTATTGTTAATAAATCCTGGTTTTTGTTTCAAACCTGATCTGATCTCTGCCTCTGCTCTGGGTCCACCTTACATGCTGAAACCAACACCTAACAATTTTATTTGTATTGCACTTTACATTTTCACAATCTCAAAGTGCTACAGAGTAAGACACAATTAAAAACAATTAAGAAACACCTTAAAAACCCTTTTTAAGAAGAAGAGGCTACCATGGTAACCATTTCCTACACCAGACAACCAATGTTTATGTTTTGCTCTCTTCTACATTTTCCTTCAAATGTGTTTTTTTTATCGTGTTTGAGACAGCATCAGCGACCTTCTGGACCCTCGTAAATCATCGTAATCCTCAACCAGACTAAACAAATTGACAAATTGAGTAAGCAAAAGATTCAACCGCGGGATTAACAGGAAGTAATGCATTAAAAGTAGATCGGTTCGGACCACTTCGTTTCACACCAATGAAACCGCACCAAATGTCGGGAGACGGAGCAGATCGAGACCACCCATTCATGGAGGTCTCGGACCGGCTGATTTGGTGTGCACTAAATGTGGTTGGTGTGAAAACGGCCTAAGTTAAGACAAAGAAGAGGGTGTTTGTTTTGTCTTAATCAACCACTTGGGAAATGGATGAGGAAATGCACTTCTCATATGCTGGTAAGTCAAGCTGCACCTAACAGGTAGGTGTGTGTGTGTGTGTGTGTGTGTGTGTGTGGGGGGGGGGGGGGGGGGGGGGGGGGGGGGGGGGGGGGGGGGGGGGGGGGGGGGGGGGGAAATAAAAACCTCTTAATAAAACTTAACCTACTTTTTCTCTTAGAATTCAGTTCAGTTCAGTTCAGTTCAGTTCAGTTTGCTGTTATGTTATCAAAGGTACATTATGTTGGTGGGAAGAAGGTACTATTTTAACAGTCTTGAGATTACTAGCATTAAAAAAACAAATATAAGCCGAAATACATCATAAAGCCCATGTAAAAAAAAAAAAAGGGCATGAATTACCATTATGGCAACTGTGAACATTTTCAGTTTTTGCAATTTTCTTGCAGTGTCACAACTTTACAAATCGTTATCGTGTCACTATTATGACACAGAAAAAAATGTCTTGGTTTTCATCTTTTAATAATCTTAAAAAATAATAAAGATTATTCAATCATTAAATATATAGCCCAGTCCTCTAGGCTGTGGTGTTGACTCAATACAGAGGTCTAAACCAGGTCTTTTGAAGAGACCAGATCATCACTGACACTGCATCTCTGGTGTGTACAGTCTTTGGTTGGCAAGTGAATCAATGTAGAGCTTGCAACCTTTGTCTTTTGGACAAAGATTGCAGATCATTTGTGGTTTGCAATAATTTGTTATTGAACTGAAGATTTTTTCATTTCTTAATTTTCTTTAACTTTGACTTTACCTGAGCCCAACCACAGTCAAAGTTTCACACACCTTATTCTTGTGTAATAGCTTTGCACTTTGCTTGCCAGCTGTTTACATCACACCCTCTAAAACTCAAAAGTGTTAATTATGTCATCCATTCATCCAAAGAGATGTCTTAGATAATGTTGTAAAAACATGATAAAGAGAAACAAAAAGTAATATGGTGGCTTGCTTGTTAGAGACATAGTTGTTATTGAGGGACTTTCGTGATCAATTCTCATTTTTTCAAAGGGATTGTTCTATTTGTTGTTAGTTATGCTCTGCTGTGGATTTCAAAGATTTACTATTAGGAGTGTGTGTCTGGAGATACTTGGACAAAATAGCTATTGAGTTTTATGAATATACTTGGAGGCTTTTCTTCTGACATTTCTCAATAAAGCTCCTCTCAGTATGAGGTGTTGTGTGCAGAACAACAAGTTTAGGGTATGGCATACTTTGGCGGGATAATGAGGTGATTTTTGTCTTATTTCAAATGTTTTTTCTTTGATTTGTCTCTCAAAAATGTTTGTGTTGGTTAGAGAACAAACGTTTGCAATGATGGAAATCGCTTAAATAAATATTACATTGACAAGTGTTCCTTTGCTCAATGTGTCTGAAAGTATCTTTAGCTTGGAAGATAGAAGTAACAAAAAAAATCTATGTTAGTTTTGGATGGAAACTAAGGTGCCCTGTGGAATTTGTGTCAACCTTGTTACTCTAAAGCCACTTTCTTTTTTTCTTTACTATTTTTGGTATGTCTGACCTTTTTCAATGCACCCTTTCAAGCCCAATTAAGTTACAGATCTTTTTTTTTTCAAGACAACCTGGGGTATCAGAATGTTTTGTTATAAAGATGACATAAATGTACTGACAGATTTTTGTTCAATAAAAACAACTACAACAAAAAAAGTTTAATGTTACAGAGCTTTGTACAAATCACACAACAAAGAACAAGCCTTTTCACATTTGCATTTGTTTCCCTCAAGCCTTGACTATTAGATGATAAAATAACAACATACAAAAGGTTCAAGACTTGTCTGGGCGTTTCTCAGCCACTATAATTTGTGCCAATCCTGGAAGCAGTTTCTGACTTGAACAAGACAGTGGGCCACTTCATGAGACCCTCACTTCAAGAGCTGGACTAACATGCCATGTCAGATGGACCATTCAGTATATTTTACTAGTCCGTCTGGGCAACAGTGTATAGAAAATGTTTAGTTATGGGCAGAACCATTTCAAAAGCATATCCAGCAGGTCAATCAGATTCATAACAGGCCAGTCAGAGAATGTAGTAGGCAAGTCTTATGGCAACAGTGTAAAGCCCCAGTCACACATTCCCGTTTCTCATGGCGATTGTGCACGATTGTCATAATCCTGATAAAGCGTGCTTTGGTCGTGGTGCATGCGCTACTTGGTCTGGATCGGCGTTGTATAGTCGTGGATGAACGGAGGGAAACGTAGAAGCTCCACGACAGTTTTGAACTGTTCAAAACTGTCGTGGAGAATCGCCGCTCTCGGTATAGCGGGATGGAAGCCTAATGCAGTCCTAAGGCGAGCGGTATTAGTGTGGCATGTACGAAGCTCAGTCGAGCTGATCGTGGCCCAATCGTGGCTCAATCCTGAAAGCTTTAAGAGGACGACTGACAAGGATGTATCCGTATGTGCCCCGACTGTGTCCCGTTAAAGACAGTGCAAGCGACGGGGCTCAGTTGGGGCTTATGTGATGCGAACTGAGCTCGAGCGGAGCTGACGTCCTGTCAGCGGGATGGAATCTTCCTCATATCGCTGTATTAACCTAACTGGAGCGGGACAAACGCCCCCTGAAGCGCTGTAGCTGCGCCACTGACGGTGTATTTACGGAGTGTGTCCAGGGGTGAAACAGTAATTTAATCCCGTATCATAGCGATCACACCAGCCTCCTCAATCGTGCACAGTCGCTATGAGAAACGGGAATGTGTGACTTAGGCATAAAGGACAAAATGTGGACCACTTCATTACCACCACCCCTCTACTCCAGACTCTGTGTCAGTCTGTGACTCTGTGTCACTCTAGGGTGTAAAACTTTATTGATTTGCATATTTATATTATAAATACGTATATGCATACCAATGAAATGTTTTACGAACAATAAGCACCAGCTTGTTTCTTAAACAAACTCCAAGTAAAGTGAAATAGCATGCCACATCATGCAGCTGTATTGTTTGATGGCAGCTGAGACACTAATGATTGATTCAGTGCCATCAAGCCTAACTACACTGCCTGGCCAAATAAAAGTAGCCACCAGAAAGAAAAGGTCACACACTCTAATATTTCATTGGACAACCTTTAGTTTTGATTACAGCTCACATTCGCTGGGGCATTGTTTCGATGAGCTCCTGCAATGTCACAATATCTATACAGATCATAGCACTGCCCCCACAGGGTTTTATAGTAGGCACTAGGCATGATGGGTGCATCCCTTCACCTGACTCTCTTCTTACCCTAATGTGCTCTGGAACAGGGTAAATCTGGACTCATCAGATCACATGACCTGCTTCCATTCTCCAGAGCCTAATCTGCTCCCTTGCAAACCGAAGCATTTTTTCCAGTTAGCCTTACTGATTAGTGGATTTCTTAAGGCTACACAGCTGTTCAGTCCCAATCCCTTGAGTTCCCTTCACATCGTGTGTGTGGAAATGCTCTTACTTTCATTATTAAACATCCCCCTGAGTTCTACTGTTATTTTTCTTGCATTTGATTTGTCTAAACGTTAAAGAGATCACCAGTCACTGTGAGGACTGTTCGCTAGTCCTCCAGTTTCTGCTCCTCTCTCCCTCCCCACTTGAGTTGTCTCCTCTTTTCACGTCCTGCACTTCCCCTGTTCACCTGTGTGGAGTTGGCGCTGTGGAGCTGTCTTCCCTCTCTCACATCCTTTTGGACAACTGGAATGGGCGGCGCCCATGGAGCTGCTCGACGTGGGCAATCGAGAGCAGCGGTGGGGCTCTACAAGAATGGAGACACTGGTTAGAGGGTGTGGAGAAACCCTTTATCATATGGACAGATCACAAGAACCTGGCTTATCTGCAGACAGCAAAACGGCTCAACCCATGGCAGGCCAGGTGATCCCTTTTCCTGAGCAGGTTTAACTTCACTATTTCCTATCGTCCAGGTTTCAAGAATGTTAAGCCTGACGCCCTCTCACGGGTGTATTCTCCCCCGACAGAGTCTGAAGAACCCTCGACAATCCTTCCTCCTTCCTGCATAATCTGAGCAGCGCAGTGGGAGATCGAGAGAGTGGTCAGGGATGCTCAGGCATGACAACCTGACCCTGGAATGGGTCCGCCGGACAAGTTATTCGTTCCTGATCCCGTCAGATCGGAGGTCCTCCAGTGGGGAGACTCATCTAAACTTGCCTGTCATCCTGGCATTAACTGCTCTCTCTCCTTCATCCGGCAGAAGTTCTGGTGGCCTTCCATGGCTAAGGACACTGGGGAGTTCGTAGCTGCCTGCTCAGTCTGTGCCCGGGGTAAAGCCTCACATCAACCACCTGCTGGTCTGCTGCGCCCCCTGCTGGTCCCCAGTCGCCCTTGGTCCCATATTGCGGTTGATTTTGTTACTGGTCTCCCTCCTTCTCAAGGTAACACAGTAATTCTTACCATTGTCGACCGATTTTCCAAGGTGGTGCATTACGTCCCTTTACCCAAGCTGCTGACCGCCCTGGAAACAACTAATCTACAGGTGAATCACGTATTCAAGCTTCACGGCATCCCCCAGGACATCGTTTCCGACAGAGGTCCCCAGTTTTCGTCTCGAGTTTGGAGGGAGTTTTGCCAGACTCTGGGTGCAGCAGTCAGCCTTTCATCTGGTTTTCACCCACAGTATGTCACCTTTTCAAACCTGTTTTGGTTACCAACCCCCTTTGTTCCCTGAACAGGAGAGAGAGGCCTCTGTTCCGTCTGTGGGGGCCCATATCCGACGTATAAAGGAGGTTTGGAGGAGGGCTCGGTCCGCCTTGACAGATTCTTCGGAGAGGAACAAATGCAGTGCCGATCTCCACTCAGCCCGCTCCTGAATACCGTCCTGGTCAGATGGTGTGGCTCTCTTCTCGGGACTTACCCCTACAGGTAGAGGCTAATAAACTTAGTCCTTGCTTCATCGGTCCATCCCCCATTGAGAGAATTATTAACGACTGTGCTGTGAGACTCAGGTTACCAGCATCACTCAAGGTCTATCCCACATTCCACGTTTCACTGCTCAAACCTGTAGCGACCAGCGAGCTCTGCCCTCTGGCTGAGCCCCCTCCACCCCCCTGACTCATCGACGACCATCTAGCCTTCACGGTATCCCGAATTCTGGATGTCAGGCCGCGGGGGCGGGGGTTCCAGTACCTCGTCGACTGGGAGGGTTATGGACCGGAGGAGAGGTCCTGGATCCCCCGCGGTCTCATCCCGGATGGAGACCTGCTTCGGGACTTCTACATGGAGCATCCGGACAAGCCCGGTCGGACGTCAGGAGACGCCCGTTGAGGGGGGGGCACTGTGAGGACTGCTCGCTAGTCCTCCAGTTTCTGCTCCTCTCTCCCTCCCCTCTCGGGTTGTCTCCTCTTTTCATGTCCTGCACTTCCCCTGTTCACCTGTGTGGAGTTGGCGTTGTGGAGCTGTCTTCCCTCTCTCACATCCTTTTGGACAACAGGAATGGGCGGCGCCCATGGAGCTGCTCTCCTCTGCCTTCACCACCTGTTCCTGGTTTCCCGATTAGGATGTCCCTACTTAAGTCGGTGGCTGACTTCTCTCATCGCCGGCTGATTGCCTTAAGTTTGTGCTTCGTACTATCACAGTCTGTGCTGGCTTCAGTTCTGTCTCTCATTTCTATGAGTGATCTTTCTTCTAGTTTTTTGTATGGGATGTGTGTTTGGACGGTTTGGATTTTTGCCTGAAGACTAATCAGTGCTCTCTCCATTGTTTTTCTTCCAGGTCTCCACGAGCTCCTGCCACTGCCACCCTTTTTGTATATATCACATTTTTGATTCCCTTATAAATAAACCCTGGTGTTTTGCAACTTTGATCTGATCTCTGCCTCTGCTCTGGGTCCATCACACAATCTGAAACAAACACCTAACAGTCACAACCATTCAGGATTTCTTTCAGACCACATATCTTCCTAGAAAGGTTCCCAAATATACTTTCAGTTTTAATAATGCGTTGGACAGTTCTTAACCCAATTTTAGTAGATTCTCAAATCTCCTTCGATCTTTTCTCTGCTTGATGCATGCCAATGATTTGATCCTTATTAAACAGTCTAACATCTTTTCCATGACCACAGGATGAGTCTTTCAACGTGGTTGTTTAACAAATGCGTCAGCTGGGGTTAAATAACTTGTTGCAAACTAAAAAATTATCACCAGGCAGTGTATGTCAACTACATCACCAACGATTGCTTCAGTCTGGACACCATGTCACTCTGAATGAATGATCATAACTGAAATTGAATTTCTTTTTTAATATGCAACAGTTTAAGACCCAACAAAAGAACTAATTAAATGTGCAATTCCTGTTTGTCCTGCTCAAAAAAAACAAGAACATACATTAGAAATAGTTCCTAAAGGAAGACTGCACAGCATGTGGTATGAACAATCTTTGCACATTAAATCAAAGAGCTAAAGAGAGGAACTCAAGAAAAGACACCCTAACATGAACTTCAGCCAATTAGCTTTGTGCTGGACAAAAAGAGGCAGAAGCAACATGTTGGGAGGATGCCGAGCAGTTTGTGAAATTACAGGAAGAGACCAGGACATCAAATGAAATACAGGTCAGGGGTTGTTTAGCCACAGCAGGACCACAGAACAGAAAATCACAGGCGTATCTATATTTGAGCAATCTCTGGGATAAAAGCAGTCAGGATTCTACAACACAGCAAGTGAGGACAATAAAGACCATGCAGACAAGAGCCTATTGTGACAAAGAGAACAGAGCAATTATGCTGCAATTAATTTACTACAGGCTGGTGTGGAATGACTGATTCATTTTTAGAACAAGAGTAGAGGACAAGAACAAACAGGAATCAAAGAGATTTTTTAATCAGAGAAACTGACACAAACAACCAATGCCAACAGAAACCTTTGATTGTAGTAGTAGTTTGGAGGACATTCTTTTTGAAATATATAAATACAAAGTACAAAACATTACTGAGGAATGACTTTTAGTTAAAGAACTTCAAGGGAAATTGAGTTTGTTATTCATTGGAATTCAAAGTAATGTTTCAAACATTTATTTCTTTATCTGTGGCACATAGAGGACAACAGGCAGCTGCCACCAGGTCTCTCTCTGCAGCCGCCCACAGCTTGACATACAGATATTGGGCAGAAAATCACCTATCAGGGAGCCTGTGACAGACTGTCACACTTCACATTTGTCCAATAAGAATCAATAATAAATGAAACGCCCATAGTATCAGCATGTGCAGGCATGTCTGGAATAAGATTTTTATTGTGTATTTTGGAAAGTGATTCTCAGCTGTCCTGCTATCCAGAGCTGTCAGTTGGTGCCAACCCCAGAATGAAATATTTAACCACTATTGGGCTTATTTTAATGAATTCTGGTGGATACATAGTCAGGATAGGAAACCAGCCTGAAATTAAATGGGCATAAAGATTTTTTTTTGCCGTTTCGCATCTGGCCACATCATTTATAAAAGGAGCAAAAGAGAAATGCGATGTAGTTTAAAAGATTTAGACAGATGGACAGATGGATGGATGGACAGACAGATGGACAGACAGTCAGACATATAAAGTCAGGGAGACAGATACATACATACACCCTTACACAGAATGATAGCTCAGAACAGCTAAGAACAATCAGGCAGATGGTGTTCCTTGGGATTCAGTGTGACAATCTGCGAGCACTTGGTTTTGGATAGTCAGGTGTTTTAAGTGCCAACCAGCACCTCAAAGCCAAGAGAGGAAATGTGTAAAATGGGGCACACAGTACAGACTTCCCCCTGAATGTCTATCAAAGGTTATGGCTCACCTGTTGCAAAATGCAGCATTTACCATCAGCTGTTCCCTTGGTTGTACAAAATCCAATCTTTAGTGTTCACCCTGGGAGTGTATCCTTAAATGAAGAAAGCTGTCCTGGAATAACATATAGAAAATACACATATATGGGATATCTCCATCCTCAAACTCAAGACATAAACTGGCTGAAGCCCCCAGGTATTCATTTTAAACAGAAGCAGACAGCTCCAAATCTTGATCTGTTTTCATGTTTTGTGCTTTGGACAAGAACAGAATTGCAGGTGTAGCAGGAAAGTCAATATCATCGTCCTCATTCATGTTGTAATAAGCAGAAAAAGATGAGCATGCAACACAGAAGTGGATAGTGAAGCACAATACTGTTACAGTGTAAAAAAAAAGATCGGTTAAAGCTGCACAGCCTTTTAGAATGTTGAAGACAGGGCTTCTGCTAAGGAAAGCCTCAACTCATCTCAAATAAATCTTTGCTCTGTAGTGGGCTCTATATATTTGGAAAATTTAAAGATACACTCACCTTATTCTCACCTTTTCTGCCCCTTCACACAAAAAGCTTATTCTCCAATAACATGTCAACAATTTAATGCATATCAGTCTGTAGGTATGGCCAAGATGACATTTTGATGTTCAAACAAAGTATCAGAATAAGGGAAAAAGTTGTTTTTGTGGTTTTGAAAATGGCATGATTGTTGATGGTCTGAGTATTTCAGAAAGTGCTGATATACTGGGATTCTTATGCTTAACCCTCTCTAGGGTTTACAGAGAATAGTTAAAGAAAGAGAACACAGTCATGAGAAGTAGTTCTCTTGCAAAAAGTGCAAAAAGTTCATGCCAGAAGCCAGAGGAGAACCAACAGAACAGATCCAGATAATGAAAAGACAAGTGTTACATGAATAGTCACTCATTTCAACCACATTTTGGAGAGGACCATGACATCATAACCATGACAACAACATTAGGTATAATTCCTGTCAGCTTAGAATATGAAACTGAAACAAAATCTGCACATGATCATTAAAACTAGATAAAAGAAGATGGTTAAAATGTTGCCTGTCCTGAAGAGTGTTGAACTCTGACGCCACATCCAGAATGTTGGGTCACATGACAGCATGGCTCAGTCCTGCCTTAAATTAACAGTTCAGGGTGAAGGTGGGAGTGTTAGGTCATTTTGGAAACACCATGCTGTACTAGCAGTATTTACTAGTTGTATCAAAATGAAATATACATACTTGAATGTCATACTACTTTGGGAAAAAATAGGGGTAGGCTATTCATTTGACCAGTCTAATTCACCTGCTGTTACCCACAATGCAAAGTGTGAAATGGGTCAGGGATCAAAATGGCAGACAGCAAACCTCAGCATGATTGGCATTAGCTCAGAGTCCAGTAAATTTTTATAAGAATGAGGTAATTAAAAATTGGTGAGTTCATTTTTTTTCTGCCCCATGTACATAACTCATTTCTCTCATTTATGTTCAGTGGTGAAAATCTTGTAAAAGGCTTATTAGACTTTGTACTTTGGTATTTTAATGGGCATTAATTTAGCGGCACAATCCATCAGCTTTAATTTTCATGACCAGAAACAGAAATCAGCACAAGTTACGGATTTAAAGATAAAATACATAGTTTGATGCATAATTCAAGAAATGCAAATATTTATGTTTGACATACAGTCATGGAAAAAATTATTAGACCACCCTTGTTTTCTTCAATTTCTTGTTCATTCTAATATCTGGTACCACTAAACGTATAATACAATGAACACAACAAAAAATGCAGCTGGTCACATAATACTTTATGTCCTATTTGACATTCTTAAGCTTAATTGATTCCCAGGGTATATAAGAGGCCATTTCATGTCACAAGCAGCACTGCACATGCAAAGGCCTAGAGTGGTTTCCTGCTTACATACATACAACTCA
Source organism: Scarus forsteni (assembly GCA_036419115.1). Taxonomy (NCBI): domain Eukaryota; kingdom Metazoa; phylum Chordata; class Actinopteri; order Labriformes; family Labridae; genus Scarus; species Scarus forsteni. The sequence goes on from JAZDUH010000049.1 coordinate 8,881,610, forward strand.
GAAGTTGTCAGCTCTCACATAATGCCTAAAACAAAAGAATTATGTGAAGCCACAAAGGCAGCCATCTTGGCACTGCTGGAAATTGGCATGAGTGAGAGACAGGTAGCGAAAAAACTGAAGATCTCCAAGACAGCCGTTCATTACAACAAAAAAAACAAGCTGAACATGGCACTACCAAATTGCTACCTGGCCGTGGCAGGAAACGCCTTTTCTACCCCACGAGATGACTGCACTCATCCGTTCCTGTGTCAGGAATCGCCGCCAGACCTCCAGGGACCTTAAAAATGAGTGGGCACTGTCGAGAAATGTGACTTGTTCAGCAAGGACAGTTCGAAACCGACTTGTTGAAGCTGGTTTGAAGTCACACAGAGCACGCAAGAAGCCCTTCATCAATGAAAGGCAGAGGAAGGCCCGGTTACTCTTTGCTCGAGACCACAAGGATTGGACTGTTGATGATTGGGCTAAGGTTCTCTTCAGTGATGAATCCAATTTTGAATTGATGCCCACTCCAGCCAACTTACTGGTTAGGAGGAAGCCTGGAGAAGCTTACAACCCAGACTGTCTTGCCCCTACAGTAAAACATGGGGGTGGATCAGTCATGATCTGGGGTTGTTTCAGTCTGAGTGGAACAGGGCAAATGCAATTGTGTGAAGGCCGAATGAACCAGGTCATGGACAGGACTACCCTTGAAAACAGTCTTCTTCCATCAGCTGGAAAACTCTTTCCTGCCTCGAATGACTGGATTTTCCAACAAGACAATGCCCCTTGCCACACGGCAAGGTCAGTTAAAGCCTGGATGGAGAACCACAACATTCGCACCATGCCTTGGCCTGCTCAATCACCAGATCTTAATCCAATTGAAAACCTGTGGAAAATCATCAAACTCAAAATGGAGAACCACAAGCCCAAAAACAAAGAAAATTTGTTTGAATTTGTCCAACAGGAATGGGCTGCTGTGACAGCAGAACAATGTCAGAAGCTGGTGGAGAGCATGCCAAGACGCATGGCTGCAGTCATCAAAAACAATGGTTATGCAATCAAGTATTAACTCTTGTGTGTATCATGTGTTTAAAGCAAACAGAAAAGAAAACATGGAATGCTTAAAAGTAGTGTTTTTGGCGTTACAATGCCATAGCTATTGATGTAAGAATTTAAGTAATTTTGGTTATTATCAAGAAAACCATGGAAAATGAATAGTTCTTAGTTCTTAAATTAAACTCTCATGAGCTATTTTTGTTGTTATCATTATAATTGTCCAAACAAATGTACCTTTAGTTGAGCCAGGCATTAAAATTAACAAGAAATTGAAGAAAACAAGGGTGGTCTAATAATTTTTTCCATGACTGTATTTTGTTGTATTATAGAAACAGTTGCTTCAATCCAAATTTTGGCAGTAATGAGCGTTATACAATACTAGCCACCTGCTAGAAAACTAAAAGCAAATAATTACTTTGGCTGAGTGTAGAATACTACAAAATAACAGCAGTTAGGCAGTCATAATATATACTATTACCAAATAAAGTAGGGCCTCGTGGGCCCTACAGTGGTCATACATAGTATGAAGTAGCTGGTTTCAAAAACAGCACGTGTGTGAGAATGTTTTTTTTTTTTTTGGGCACACTTTGAGTCTCTCAGTACAAACTGAGCATTTTTAAATGTCACAGCCTACCTGAGTATACGTTGCTGACCAAGTCAATCCACACCACAGTGTACCAGTCATCTGGTAGATACTCTCTGCATCAATCAATGGCAGTTGTTTCTTCATTGTATCCATATAGCTATCAGCACCAGTGCTTTTGATGACATGTTTTGGTTTTGTTTTGTTTTTTTTCCAAAAAGGCTAATGTGTCTAAAAATGGTTAATTTTCCACAAATAATTGTCTAACCAGAGGAACCCCTTGTTGCTCTTCAGTGCAGTTCAGGGTCCATTTATCTTGAGTGTTTTTCTCAATTAAAGGGTGACCATTTTTTATTCAGTCACGCACACAGGTTAAGTGGGTGCATATGAATTCAGCTCCCTACAAATTCTTTCAGTAGTCTAAGGCAACAAACCTTCTCTGACATGAGGACAGGCTTCATGGAATTAATGCAATCATTTTCTACACCCCAAGGACCCTCTGAAGTGCAGTCAGCTGGTCAATGTTTTCATTAATGGAAAAAAAAAAAGATACATTTTTATATGTGACTTTAAAAAAGGGTTTGATTATTTATGTTTATACAATCCCTCTCAAAGAATCAAGCCCTATGATTCCCATGATGCTCTGATTTCTCCTTGAGCTCACCAGCATGATAAAGTTTTCACTTATTCAGCTATCTGATCTTGTGCTGCAGTTGGTTTGCAGTGTAAGGTCATGGTCAATAATATATGAGGTCAACATTTCCTCCTAATCACCTCCAATAGATGCTCATGAAGGACTTAAAGCAGAAAATTTACCACGGCTTATATTTATACACAAGAAAAAATCAATAGAGAATTGCAAAAGACCCAGAAGACTGAGGTTACTGCTGCCTTGATCTGCTCTATTAAATTAATTGACCATATTTTTCTAATTATTATTAAAAATTAACTGCATGGGGTGCAGATGGCTTGGTGTTTAGTGTACAACACATGCAAAGAGGCTCATCTTGTACACTCCCTATCTAATTTTAAACCCTATCAACTGTGATATTTCCTCAACTAAGGCTGAAAACACAATAACCCAAATCTTAAAAAAACAACTGGGTAATTTTCAATTAATTTATTTTATTGCAGTATTATAAAAGTTGCTGAAGCTATTATCATACATTAACCTTAGGTCAAGCTGTTATTTATCTAATGGGCTAATAAAAGCCTAACATACACACTTTTCACACACCCACAATGTAGGACAGATATACATGCAATGCTTATGTCCCCACTGGGTCCACATGCTCATCTCTCACTTCTATCATGGCTCCAAATCGCATCTGTCAACTTTCATCTTTATGATGCTCACAGTGGAGGTGAAATATCACAGGGGCGTAAATATCACTGCAGAAAACAGCAGCATGAATGGAGCTATGCAATAAATCTGGGAGTGCTCCCAAAGACTCTTTTAATGTTTGTAAGCACTTTTTTTAATGGACAGGGCATAGCTGTAACCAAAACATTCCTCCACACATGTTGGCCATTGACTTGCCAGTTTCGGCAGTCGCATAAGACGCTACAGGTTTCTGGAACTCTGAGGTCACTTTCAAGACTAAGGAGGAAAAAAAAGCTATTTCAGTTTTGCACCAACATTCCATCTCCTGTTTCCGGCCCTGTTCATGTGCAGTCCAATTTCAGCCCTGGAACGAAGTTGACAGATGTCAACCATGTGCCATCTCATTATGCAATATCAATACATCTTTAGTGATGCCCTGTGGTTTATTTGTGTCTGTCCCCGTTTTGCTTTATATACACTAAGACTACACTAAGGTGAATTTAATGAGGATGACTTTGCCATCAGCTGTTGCCTAGCAGCACTCAATTAGCTTGTGTCCTTCATTTTGTCACAAAACATACAATAACATGCAGTAGATAAGAATTTAGGAACTGTTGACTTTAAGTTGTTAGGTACTGTGAAGATTAAAATTATAACTCAGTCGAGGACATTAGTTTAGAGTAATTTTGGTTCACAGATAAGCTACTGCAGAGATCTAATAGGAGACACAAAAAACTACACAATAGCTCTTGGTTTAATTCCAAATGAGGAGTCATTATAAAACCAAAGAGATAAACTCCTATAAATGTGCTTATCCAAATCGCCTGAGTTGCTAAAAAAAAAAAAGAGCTGGAATTCCCTTTTACTATGAGCTGGGCTATAAGAACTTAAAATCCTTTTGCCTTTTCTGTTCTTGCAAGAGATAGACAAGCAGTTTTGTGCGGCATCAACATCACGGGAGACTCTTCAGTTGGAAGGCCAGGCTCTTGAGTTACTGCTCCACCTTCATTCCTTTCCTGGGATGGGATTATATATCCCATTTGGAATGCCTTGAAGCCCCCAGGTGGAACGGGAAAATGTTGTGAGGATAAGGGACCTCTGGGTTGGCCTGTGACCCAGTACCAGCTAAGTGGTAGAAGATGGATGGATTTTTGCTTTATGGTAGAACATTATAGATAACAACTGAGGGGACTGCGTTTAATGCATATCACTCTCTTTCAATATGTAATATCAATACAGTTAATTTATGATGCTGACTGCAAGTCTGTGGTGGCAACTCACAGTTGGACATTATTTTGCCTCACCTCGATTTATAAAAAATGTTTGATAACTTTCTGTATGTTGGGAATCCATTTGGCAGAGCAACTAAATATATTAGAGACAAAGTGGTAAATTGTGACTGAAAAGATATCCCAAACATGCAATCATAAAGTTATTCTTGGGAACAATATTAGCAAAAGTCTTAAATGTATACCCCGTGTTGCACCTGAAGGTTGTGCCCAATGTGTTTCACTGAGTGTACACTTGTTAGTCAGTGAGAAAACTGCTTCTGATGGCGCTCTCCTGAGTGTGTCTTAGAGTCTGCCTTAGCTCTCCCCACTGTGTGCTTGAACCCGGCCCAGACACAATAAAACACACACTGCAGCTGAACAGCTTGTGTTCTCATATGCCCCGATACATGGACACTCCCAAAGACAGGACTGTTAAACAAGCTATCTGCAATATATAAATAAATTTAAAATATGAGACAGTAACAAAGATGAGGCATTTATGATCGCACATGGAGCAGATTTAAAGACAGCTGTTAGGAACATTTATGCAGCTGAATCAAGTATGTTACTGTACTGGAATGAAAGTGATTCAGCAAAAATCCAGTTTCTTTATTAAATGCTGTTAATCTAATCTAACGTTTTGAATGCCAAAAGTCAATTAAACTCATACAAAATGCATTTCTCTATGTCATTATGAGCAGGGAAATTTAGGATCAGATCTTTAAGGGTGCTCAACACCTATACACGTTTGATAACGAAATACACAGAAACAAAAATTGCTCCAAAATTTGATTGAAGTATTTTCAGCAGACCTTCAGAGCCTTCTAAAAGGTCTATACTCACTGAAGGTATTGACTCCAGCAGGAATGTTGTTTTTCTCCATCTATTTTTTTCATATTGCCTGGAAGTTTTATTTGTATTTATTTTGGCTCTTCTTGATTTTTTCAGCTGTAACCTCGATGATTAATGTTTGGTCACTTAGTCAATTGATAACTCTTAGTCACATGACTGGCAAGAAGAGCGAGAGGGCAAAATCTATTGAGCAGGCATGACCACAGTGTGGAGCTCCAGCACCAGCTTGTAATGTTTCTCTTCAAAACATTATTTGCAAAGCACTTTAAAAAATACAGGTTTACAAAGAGCTATGACAGACAGCAACATGAAGACAAAGCACAGGAGCTAACAGAAAAGACAATTTAAATCAAAGAACCAAACTTACAAACATGGCACAATAAAACCAAGCACAATAAAAACCTCAGAAGGGAGAGCACAGTTCTAGTGTCCCTCAGGCCAACGGTGCTCATGTAAGGGAGGAGATTTCACAGGAAGTGAGGCAAACTTAAAGCCCCAAATGTTAGGCACAACAATGCAGACTTCTTACACAGGCTCTCTCTTCCTGTCACAGCAGAGATGAGTAAAAAGGAAAACCTCCAATAAACCCATCATTAAACTTATGCTTGCACACTTCACCTGTGCTCTTTATGTAGCTGTAAATACATATTGCAAAGTGTGTAACTGGTGGACAGTTGAGCCACATAAGAGCCAACAACTCCCTGATATAAATAGAGAAGATTCATTGGTCAGAATTAATAAAATACCAATCAATAATCAATCAAAGCATCAAATCAGCTTAGTGATGATCAATGGAGGAAACACTCACTGTTAGCAACATATGAACACCATTTTCACAAAATTTTCATCTACACTAAAAGGTGTAACACTTTAATTGGTTACCTTGTCAACCAGTAACTTCCTACCAAGTACATTCCTAAATATCATTTTTTTAACTGCAGATGAAAACAAACAAGCTTAGACTATTGGAAATTCCTTTTTAAGTCAGAGCTTTCTTGCAAAGGTCCCAGTGAGACTTCAAATTCAGACTGTATTGACACTGTACAGCTAATATTTCCCTTCATTTTCCTTTCTGTGATCTAATCTTCCCTTGTATTGGACAGGATGTTTTTTTTTAATTTTGTGGCAGGTGGCAAGCATGGTTTTGACTGCAACACACTGACAATGAGCCTGGTAAATCTGTATCAAAGCATAGGTAAGTGCCATTAGGCTAAAACTCGCTTCTTGATATCAACTAATGATAGTTTGAGGGTCATTCCCAGCTGTTACTTTGTGTTCAGTGTCACAAGACCAGTAATATTCTAATAAAGTAAGCATTATTTGATGGAAAGATTCAGAGAATTGTGTCTATTAGGCCTGCACAATATATCGTTTGAACATCGCCATCGCAATGTGCGCATGCGCAGTAGTCACATCGCGCATGCAATGTGACTATCGCATTTCCCCCATTTATTGGGGGAATGAAAAAAAGCAACTGAAATTGAAACCTATTCTATTTTGTACAGAGACATGGCCTCCTGGATCCCTTTTATATACAGCAATCATCATACACAGATGAACCCCCTTAGCCTGGATTAAACAGTTTTATATGAATACAATGGTGTCATTGTGAGTCAACCAAATTCTTCCCAAACAGAGCTATTCAAGTCATCTGGTGAAAATTCTTCTGTTTTTAATATCACGATATATATCGCAATATATCACAAACCCCCCAAAAATTGCAATGTCAGTTTTTTCCAATATCGTGCAGCCCTAGTGTCCATTGTAGTTTGCACAGTAGAGCATCCAATGTTGTGTATCTACATTTGCCATTTTGTGGGGTTTCTTTCTTTGATGGGATTCTATAGATATCTGGTCTTTTTTTGTTCCTGCATCCGAAAAAACAGCTTTCTTTCAGGTGAAAATTGGAAACAAAAACGGATTACACACAGTTGTCAACTAGACAATCTGTTTCCCAATAGTACAAAACAAATAAAAGCTGTTTTGACTGCATCAGGTTATCACTGAGTTCAGAAACAGGGTGCTGGCTGTTAAAGATGTATTAAGAAATTTTGGGAACACATTTTAAATGCTGTTTTAATAACTGTGAATGCCATGTTTTTCTTTTGCTTCAAATTTTAAACACGACACAGTGGTGATTTCTTGAGGCAGTTCATTTCCTAAGAATTATCTTTCCGTCTATTCAGTTTCACAACCCCAGTGACTTAGCAGACGATAGGGATAGAGCTAAGTAAAATGTTTATGCCCTGTTGCCATGGCTACCAGTGTCTGCTCATATTCCAAACAGAAACTGATAAAATATAAAAAGAGCCTTTGCAAGTCAGGAAAGGCTGGAGCAGCTATTCTGCCAAAGAATGAGGGAGAAGGATATTGGACTTTTGAAAATTGAGAGAGGAAATTGGACACATTGTGGCCGTCTGCACAGGGTGCAGAGCCTGTCAGACTCTCTATAGAGGAGTATGAATATGCTGCTATCTGACTTGTATGCTTGTTCAATGTTTACCAGCATGAAAGTACTGATGCATTACACCCTGCTTGTGAAGCTCCTCGGTAGGGTGAAAAAAGCAGGTCAGGCCATGAGGGAGAGGCATGACTGTGTGCTCTGTTTGTGGGCTGAGAAAGAAAAGGAGCATTTCAAGGAGAAGTTATCATCCAAAGCGCAAGACAAAACCATGGAAAATACTGTTGTGGGCTTTAAGGGTGTCTATTTGTCGGTAAGTATCAACAACTATTAATGCAACTACTAAAACAAATGGGATGAAAACAATTTTATAGGTAGTGACACCACATCTGATCTGTTGTACAAAGTCTACCCGATAGCAATTACTAGCCATTATTTAGCCATGAAAACGAGTCCACTTGAGTAAAACCTAGTGATGGACAACATGCAGCCCCAGGGAGAAGTGGCCAAGATATCCTAATTGTGCAGATCACCGTTAATCCTTGCTGGCAGCAGTATGAGGGATGTGGATTGATTCCCTATTAAGAAGCTGAGAAAAAGTTGGTTTTTCCGTAAAAAAAAATGAGACTATGTCCAATCCCATATGACCTCCCTATCTCATAATTATACTTTATATGAAAAAAAATCTAACTATTTTAAGATCAGGATCACATTATTACAGGTGTAACATGGTATATTTGACCCATGTGATAACAGTGATGCTCATGTGTTGTATGATAGACCTACAAAGCAGCCTGTTCTGGCTCAGAGGCCCTGATTGAGTACAGAGACCTCCTGCAGGTCCGTGATTTCTTCGATACCAATCCCTGCTGGATTGGACTAATTGTGATGCTTATCTTACTATACATAGCTCTTCAGCAAATATGTGCAGAAAGCAACTGCTTAAATTATTAAACTGATTTAAGTCATCTGATTGATTTTTCCATAGCATACCATAAAACAACTTTTGACCACACAGCCATGATGAACACTGAGTTTAACAAAATCTCACTTTCAGATTAAAAGTGAGCCCACTAGTATTATAAAAGCTGAATCACCACACACATCATGTTTAATGTATGGGGACATCCTGCAGATTGTTTTGGTGGGACTATGTTTTGGGGAGCTATGGGTCTTTTTGAGGTCTTGATGGATTTGTGAAATATATTTCATGTATTTGTGTCAGGACCTTGAAAGTTTTGATTGATCTATAATAAAAATGCTATTGAGTTCAAAAGAAAAAGGGAAGGAGAGCTACCTGGACACAAAAAGAGTTTGCTTGAGGTGCTCTTTGGAGTGGGATTCACAAAGTCATTGAAGCAAAAAGAAAATACATATAGACACTCCTCAAACAATTAAAATGCCTTTATTTTAACAGCATGGTCATGTAGACCACCAAAACAAACTTAGACGTGTTTCTGCATCATGTCTTTATCACTAAGTCCTGTACTTGCAAGCATGACATCCTGATGTAGGCTTGATGCTAAAACACGACAAAGTTTGTTTTTAAAGGGATTGTTCATTTTTTTTGAAGTGGGGTTGTATGAGCTCTATGTGGTCACTAAGTACATTAGATGAGGTAGAAAGTTCTCTCCTCTCTCTCAGTAAGCCACAGACTTTAAGAGTCCGTGACGAAGAAATAGCAGCTAACAGGAAATTACCATACCAAGAACAAGGGGTATTTTCTCCGCCTACAAGAACTCAAATCAAAAAAATAATACCACAGTTTAAGAGTGCACTACATTTGAATTTTTTTTAAGTGCATTAACCTTTTAGAAATATAAAGTTTATCTGGACCTAGCCAACTCACGTCATGTATCCTCCACTAAATCACCCCGCCTCACTCTCAGCTGTTGTAAACATAACAAGCCACCAGCTTCAGACGCCGGTTGTAGACTGAAAGCAAATTATATGACAAATACTTCTGAGATAGGTTTTTTTGTGAGTCTCCCCTCAAAGCAGAAACAGATGTGCATCATGGAGAACTCCATACTTTCACCATATTCCTCTGCGTGACAAGGGCATGCGGTAACATCATATAGCAAATGCATCTCTCCATTACCTGTCACCAGTCAGATTGTGTGAACACATCTATACATCTATATACATTAGAGGCTAATACACAGTAATCGTTGCGTGTGTGGGCATGTGTGTGTGAGACAGACACATACACTGCGCTGTGCCTAATTTCATGGCACAGCGCAGGGTGAGCAAGCCTGACGCACTCCGTGCAGTGTTAATTTTGTCCAGCGCACGGCTGTGCGCTGCCAATTTGACAATTTGGTCAACCGTCTGCGCAGAGATGGATGTGACGGCACACCGGGGGAGGTGACGGCGCACCAGGAGGAGGTGCCGACAGATTCAGGTTGGCGCAGTGACAATTTTGTGCCAAAAAACTCTGCGGAGGGTGCGCTGAAAGCTTGCCAGCTCCAACCTGGTCTATTCTTGGAGCAGGGGAAGTGCACCCTCCACAGCTGTAATTTGGTGACAGGCGTACATGGGCGCACATGTCAACAAAGCCTCAGAGGCAGGTTTCCAGATTGTCAAGCACATTTTAATGCAATAAACAATCACAGCAATCACTATTTAATGTAACAGTCTGAACCAGCATATACATTTGTATCTATCCTAATTGTCCCTTCACATCTGATGTCGGATTAAAACCATTTGTCATAATGGAAACTTAACCTGACGGCAACTGGAAGTTTGATGCACATCTTACAAGTCAACAATAAACAGCCTTAATATCTGATACTGAGTATATATCTGGCTTCTCTCATTTCATGAAATTTAAAGAAAAGAGGGAGAAAAAAGACGAAGAAAAAAAAAAATGTACGTCACTAAGGATTTACCATATTCCTCTTTTTTATTCTTCATTTTTAACGTGATCTAAAAAGATGGAGTAGGATGCATGGCAAGGAGAATATACAGTATATCACTAAAGGCTCTGCTATTTGGCGATGACAGACAAGGAATGCAGGTGGATCACAAGCATTATGAATGGATAAGCCCGCTGCTGTGTTACTGTCTCTTAATTTTGTACTCCTAGTTATGACAAAGGAACAGATTACATCTGTCCCGGGAGCTGGCCCACACGGTGACGCACTTTGTGGCCTCCGATGTGCACCCCTATGGCCAGTCTGTTCTCCCAGTTGCTGAAGGGACAGCGGCTCTGACTGTCTCTGCTGCCGTGGATCAGTCAGACCAGTCGCTGCGCCGCATTTAAAGGCAAGGAGAGGCGTTGATTTGATTGGTGAAGACAACACTTGGCTGTGTTAAACCCACTCACACCTTTTCTCCTCCCTCTCTGGCACTTGGGTGGAGGAGCAGGGATGTGGGTGGGCCTCTCTGTGTCTGCAGTGTGCCTCTCTGTGCACTGCTGGAAACTTGCAAAGTGCGCTTGACACACCCCGCCCGCACAGGCAAGACGAGGCGAGGCGCATGGCAGGGCAGGGCAGGTGCACCTGCGCCTGGCCTACGAAATTAGAGCCTGTAGTCTGCAATGATCTAATAAACAGCTTTGTCTACTCTGGTCATTTGTTTCGGACGTATCATTATTACTTACTTTGAGGAGAAACTGTTATTGGTTTGGGACATTTTTCCAGTTTAGCTAAAAACGATACTGGATGTAGTAAAAGAAAGAGTCCCCTGAAATTGGATCATAAAACTAACTGATTTTTGTCAGTCTGCTAGTACACTCCATCAGTAATCAGAAGGTTGTAGGCTTGTGTCCAGCTCCAGCTGTCAAATGGTCAAATGTCAAATTAGTCAAGACCCTCAACCCTAAGTTGCTCCCTGAGTCAGTGGCATGTGAATAGGTGTGAAAAGGCAGATGCATTAGATAATATTGAAATATACCTTACAAAGAAACTCAAAACCATCAGTGAGTGAATAGTTTTGAATCAATGGAAGGAAGCAGCATCATGGGGAGTGTTGAGTGGTCAAAAAGAAGTTACTTGTCTTCCTACATTTGCTTTAATAAGTTTGTTTCTTTTATTCTCAACGCTTAATGGACACACATTGGCACTTTTTAACCGGACAATACATTATGCCAGTACATATTTCCTAATATTTTCGAATGCCTTTAAGACAGGTATAGTAAGAACTGATTTAGTTAACAGATCAAAAATAAATGGCACATATTTAAATGTACAAAATATCTGATTATGTATTAATTAACTTGGTGTATTAAATTTAGATTTCTTTTCTTACATTAATCAATCAGAACATCTGCCCCATGCATAGGAATGTGTTAATTGCAAAAACAAATGTACAACAGAGGAGGTTTGATGGTAAACAACAACAAGACTGAATACTGATGCCTCTGATACATTCAGTTTGACCAAATATCAAACTTTGTTCCAACATCCATGTCATCATGAATGTTCAGATGCACATCTAGTTAGACATTCTCTGCTCTTTCATGTGAAATTGTGTAAATTTATCAAGAAATTCTCTGTAATTGTCTCAATTTCAGCATTTCCCTAAACACTGTTTGCACTACACCACTTTTTGTTTTAGTCACTTTGCAAAACTTCATCTCTTTTTCATTCTTTTATTAATTTATCTTTATTTTACCAGCAAGTCCAACTGAGATTAAATATGCCTTTCACAAAGGAAACCTGGCTAAGGTAGCTGCCAATACAATAAACAATTTGTAAAACAAATAACCAGCACAACTCAAGCATTTCAAAACATGCTTTTAAATGTACAGTGACCTTTCAAGAAAAACAGCGTTTACACGTAGAGCTTAAGTAAAGGAGGTTGCAGAAGTATGATGGTAATGAATCAATTGTTGTTGGTGTTAAAGGTGTGTGGACAGAACTTACAATAAATTGTGCATCATAAGCCATATTGAGGAAGGATTTTGTCAGTGTTTAAAAAATGGATCACTGATTGGCAAAGAAATTCTGACAATACATGAAGGAATCTGTGTGAGTCCTGTAGACATATGAAAACTGCAGTGATATAGTGTAAAAGTCTAATGATGCACAGTAGAATGACACTGCAGGAGGAGTGTAAAATGCAGCAACTACATGCTGATACACAGTTTTTCTATTTTAATGATGAGCGCTGTTGAGGCAAAGAAACAATACATGAGGTCGCCCATAAAAAACACTGTTTCTGTGTCAAAAGCTTACCTTTCTTCATCCTCCTTATGGTTGACATAAACAACTGCAGGAGGCCTTGAACTACCCTCTCAGTTTATTGCAGTTGTATTTGGTTGCTTGCATTGACCCTTTATGGTTAATGCGGGTGTGCAGAGAGAATAAGCTGATCCATGTCCACACATTTCCAGAAGAATTGTGATTTACAAAGACAATATTGCATTAAGGTTTTCTGGTGCATAGGTTTAACGATCTGAATAAATGTTGACGCACGCATATCTTTATAGATGAAACCCCAGACTATTTCTAATCGACTCAATAGTTTGGCTGGATCAGCTGGGCATGCAGTATTTTGGCAAAGAAACAGCCTTAAAACCAGTGTTGGGCTGTAGCTTGTTACTTGTAACACTCCACAGACGGATCAAAAATGACATCATCAAGGCAAATCTCAAATGTAAAAACAATATAGAACAGAGAATTAAAACACTGGACAGCAAGTAAAATAAGACTATTCCATGATCATAGACCCCAAAACATTTGCAAACATTATTCAAGATTTGACATGACTGACCACTAAGCTGTCTGTGATGAGCTACTCAGTGCTAAGGTCAGCTAAATCTGACACTACCATCACCAACACCAGAGCTCCCCAAGGCTTTGTCTTCAGTCCTTCACACACTTTACGCTTAGTGTCCTTTCCATTGTCCCTATCTTCTGTTCCTTCTGTTCCTACTGTTCCACCAGTTAGGCCTCTCCTATTAAATACCTCACCACTGTTTTCAACACAAAAAGTCAACAACAGTCTATATTAGGACTGGTACATTATTGCAAAATCATTAGCATTATTACATTGCTGGATATTAAGATCTACCTAATTTTAAAACACACAATATACTTTCATTGAATGTATATGCATTATTATTTTTTTTTTTTTTACAAAGTATCATTTTAAAGATTAAAGTACATCCAAAATCTATAAACATACTTTTTTAAAAACTTAATATACAGTACTTTAAACATACTTTAAAAGGAAAAAACGGTTCAGCAGGTCATGTCAGACAGTTTCTTTAACTGTGTAAGGCAGCAATTGTAATTAAGATTAAAACTCAATTCATTTTCTAGCTCTCGTCTACATATTATACATGGTTGACATTTTTTCTAAGTTACGTATCAGTTTCACCAGAGAAAATACCATTCCTTTTTCACAGATCTGATTGAGTTTATTTTTAGTTAACACTTTGCATACATAAAATTTAGCATTTTATGTATGCAACAGCTTAAGCAAAGTATGCTCATCTTTTCCATGGCCATGAAGCTCTTAAAACTAGAGACAACAAAAATTACTAAACCAAACAGATTATAGCCCAGTTCTTGGAGCTGCTTCCCTTTGTTTTTTGTCAATCTACTTCTCTGTGCACTCACTAAATTGATTATTCCTCATTTAACAAAAATCAAATATCAAAGATAAATGCAAACATACTCTGTAATATGTAAAGTAAGGAAAAGTGGTTATTATAAATCATTTTTGGAGATGTGTGGAGATGAAGTTTGAATGAAGTGGAAGTGTTGCTTTGCCTTGTGTTTTATGAACTGTACTGTTTGTAAATTTGGATATAAATCCACCAAAGGCTGTTTGTCCATCTGACCAATGACAACAGATCCCTGCATGCATTCCTCTCCTTTAAAAACACATACTGATTTTCTTTGAACCACTCTACCCATCTCTAACTGTCACTTTCTTTTCTCTATGTGACCAGCACACACATACACACACCTGTATCCCCTGCGGCTCCTGTTTGGAGCGTTACTTTCTTTCCCAGTGAGGCACCATTGTAGAGCGGTGGAGCCTGAGGGGAGAGAGACCAATTTAACCCTCCCTCTATCACTTCTTCCCTCTCTCTGTGTCCTCTCCCTGCATCTCTCTGTCCCTCCCTCTTGTCCCTGCTGACTTGTTTGTCCCACTAGTGTTTACCTCCTACTCTTTCTCTGTTTGGCTCAGTGTCTGCCCTGACAGTGTAAGGCCATTATTTTACCTTTCTCACTTGTACCTCTCTCATCCAGCCCTATCCCCCTCCACAAAGCATCTAGCCCCTATTTCTTTTTTCTCTCTACACCCTAATTGCCACGCCACTTTTCCCTCTGTCATCTCCAGTGTTCCTTTGAAAGCAGCAGTGGGCCCAGCAGGAGACAGAGGAATGTGCGAGGCCCCCTGCACTGACAAAGTCCAAACCACTGTTTAAGTATCATCATCATTCTAGTCTTTATTTACTCTACATGTGCCCTCAATCATCCCTAAAGACTCTTATTCACACAGTTCTGTAAACACAGTGATGCATGCATTGGAACACAGACATATCCATGCAGATGTTCAATATATGCACACTAACTGGAGTGACTACTGAGTAATGAAGGAGGCAAAGCACAACATATTAGTGCAGAAGACGGAGAGCATGATGCTCAAGGAATTCTCTGTACATTTAAATGTGTAAATATTTTAGTGAGTCCTACAGTTGTGTGTTTGCATGCTGTTACCAAGCTGCAGGATGTCTGAGGCAGGGATGTTCTTTGGGGGTGAGACCTTTCTGCTAAGCACAGCTAAACCATTACAAGGCCCTTCTCAGGAGGCCCCATGCTGAAAATGGCAAACTGTCTTTAGTTATTCATGACATGTTGCATTAGACTCTCTGCAGAGACTTGCTTTAGATATCCCCTGTCACATGGTGCACCAAGTACTGCATTTACAAACCCAAGAGTCAGACATCCATGTGAAACAAGGTGAGAGATTCATAAATATTTATGAAAACACAAAATTTGTACAATTTCAGGCCACAGAAACACAAGTTCAGTATGTAGCCCTGCATGACAGTACCAGCTGTGGACAAATTGCACAACTCGTCACTTTTGTCAAGTTATTATTTTGGCAAAGCATTCAAGTACATGTTACAGAGAACAGTTCATCAAAAAACACATATGTACATCCGGCTAGATAGAGTTTATTTAGAAAACAATGATTAAATTTTTTTACTTATGTTTTATGCTGACTTTTAATAAAAATGTGCAAACAAAGGGTTGTCATAGCAAAGGAAAGTATCTGCCAGTGATGGAAGAGCAACTGCAGACACCACCCACATACAGTATGTATACTCTTTGTTGAACAATACAAACAAATAAAGAACTTTTCAAAATCAAGAAAGGCTTAGGTGATGTGGGTATTGCAGCTTTAGCATGTTCTCATGAAAAGAAAGACAGAATTAGCAGTACTCAAGTCAATTACCTTCAATTCAAAAGCAAATAACTCTTAAAACACTGACAGCAGAGTCTGAACTCTTGGGGCTTCACGTTAAATTATTATTTTTTGAGGGAATAATATACGTAAAGGGGGTTTGAGGAGAATCTATTTCCAGCGACATAAAGACTCTGCTACCCATGAGCACTAAAGACGTAACCCAAGCCAAAGCATGCGTTTGTTGTAATGCTAATGAAGCTTGGACCTTCCTCAGAACTCTGCATTGCTTTACAACTTCTTTTTTCAACAACTTACAGGATGCAAAGCAACGAGGTAATGTATCTCTTTCTAGTTACGTAGTGGTAGTTTTTGATGTGTGACAACAAGCAATTTTTGGAAAACTTAGTATCGTAGTTTTGTAGCCAGCTATCGCTACTTACAGCCCGGTGCTCTAAGACATGTCCAAATAATATAAATTTGCTCTAGTTTTAATTGTCTTGTTCCCAAAGTTGAGTATCCAGGCCAGTCCAGCCCTGTCTGACCCGACCACGAAGCTAAGGAATAGTATTTATAGATAACCTATTTTTATGCTATAAAACTCATCTTAAAGTGTGTATTTCGATCTGGCATATATCTAAAAGTGAGACCTTTTTGTAATTACTTAGAAACTCCTCATAGCATCTTTAAACATACCCTTTAAAAATATACATTAAGTTATGAGATGTGACTTATGGTATCTTGGAATTTTGACACACTAAAAAGCAGATGTGTCAATCTGAAATTGTCATTTCATTGATTTTACATCAAGGTGCTGAATACAACCCTGGATAAAAATAAATGAATAGATAAATAAATAAATCAAGACAAATCTCCCCGGCAACAAGGGCTCAGGCACAAGAGAGAGTTTGAGAGAGAGAGAGACAAGAGTGCACATGTATGGAGACAGGAGCAAACAGGATTTGAAAAAGGAGCTCAAATCCTGAAGCCTGATTTGTAGTTCTAGCTCTGAGGTTTATCACTGAAGTTCATGAACACTGTCAATCTGATTACAGGACAAGAATCACGATGAAAACAGCATGTAATGACATGAGCTCACTATATGTAGCTTTGAGATTTTTCTCTTTGTTTTTTATCAATAGTTTTGCTTGTATATTCAACACTCAAGTTTCCAATAAGTTGTGCAGGAAAATCATGTAGCAACTTTTGATTCCAGCCTTTTTTTTTAATGAGACCTAATAAAAACAGATAAAAGTTATAGTGACTGACACACAAAAGTGCAAACTCTATGCTCTAAGTCTCCTGGGCGAAGGGACATCAAGCCCTTCCGACTGCAAGAGCTGCTTGAACCGGCCACCCTCAGGTTCTCAGCCCAAACCTCATGGACTGAGCCACACTTCCACCAATGACATGAACTAAACTTTCCATGGCCTGGTTTAGCTTAACTTTGCACAAATGTCCACACTGACTTCAACATGAATTGATTAAATTTGGATATAATAAGTTCAGGGGCCAAGTGACCCCATATGAAAGATCATGGCTACTTAATAATAGTATTATTTTCATCAATATAACTAACCACACAGGTATGATACATGTTCATATATTGGGGTGATATCACGGTCTCATAGTTTCAGATAGAGAGATAGAGGATAAAGAATCTGTAGCTGTGATAAAAGAGGCCCCTCTCTACAACCCCTCAGGTCTCGTTGGTTAATTAGTCTTGTTAGCCAGCTTAAAAAGAGGAGTCTCCCCAAAGCCTTACGTCGATTTATCAGCAGTAATTGAAAGGTAATTCCAACTCCTGCAGGTGTAGCTCAGCCAGCTCTTCCAAAAGTGAAGTTAAAAAGACTGAGTGGAGGAGAGGCAAATCTGGGCTGTGGTATATTTTACAACCTGGCCATGGAGACGTTCCACCTTCTGTGCTCTCTGTCGACATGCCTTGATCCTCTGTGCTTCCCCCTCTCACTCCCTACATCGCTTATTCCCACATAGCCCATTCTCACCACTCCCGTTTAGCACCTCCCATCTTCTCCCTTCATGCTCTCCCTAGATTCATCTTAATAATTCATCTGCGGCTCTGCTAAAGAGAACACAAACCCTGCGCAGAGGAAGACGAAAGAGGACTACCCCTTTCCAATAACACCTTTTCTGCGCTGCCACCACAGTCGGGAGCCCCGGGGCTTCGCTCTCTCTCATTCTTTCAGTCTCTCCCTTCTCCCCGCTCCCACTCAAACCACTTTCACGGCTCTCTCTCCTCCATCTCCTCCTTTTTTTCTGCACGTACACATTATTCTCTACCCCGGAGCATGCCCAAGATGCCCCCAGCTGTGAGGAAATGTCAGGCGTTTACCACCCACCATCCGCCTCACCAAATATGCACACTCGCTTGAATGCACGTAATGCAGTGGGGTGCACGGTACAAAATGCACCTGACACACGCACAAACACACACATTCCCACACCTTCACGAAACAAGAAGGAAATCTCATTAGACAGACAGGGTATAACATTGATTTTCGCCTCTCTTTGGTGTTGGTGGAATCTGGTTTGGCACATTTTGGTTCATGCAACACAACCCATAAAAACACCATGGGTTAAGCCGATTACATTTTTGGGGAAACGAGGAGACCTGAAGGGGTAAAAAGAACCAGTTCTGTTCCACTCCTCCTTTTGCTTTCCCCTCTATTTTTTCTCCCTCTGCTGATTTATTCATATGCTCCTGAGGTTTAGCCACCATGGGCTTATGGTTGCATTCATTGACTTGAGCTGGAAATGATTTCAAATTCAATGGATTACATTTGTGAATATTGAATAGAAAGACAAATGGTGAGAGAAAAAAAAGGGGGGATGTTTGAAAAAAATGGCACAATGCTTCTCTAATTCGCCCTTGCAGACTTGACTTGAAACTGCTCGCAATAGCCAGGTTAATGAGTGGATATTACCTTGCTCTTGGCTATATTTAATCATGTGAATAGCTGGCATAAATTTGATTAGAAGCTACCCGTATCTGTCATTTTCCTGCCCTTTATTCCCTACCGTTTGATCGGACATCAGGTGTGGTTTAGTAGAAACGCCTGGGGTATTGAATTTCACACAAAATAGGGCCTGAATAAAAAGAAAGACAAATGCACATTGCAGTTTGCTCTGCTGTAAAAGAATAAACGACTAAAAGGTGTGCCATTAAGATAAAAAAAACTGAACTGAGCCAAAGTCATTATATTGTTTAGTGTCTGGTCATTTCATGCTCATGTCCGCTGCCAGATGGGAGAAAGTGGGCCAGCATATGTGAGTCAAACTGGGAGAGAACAGAGGTCTCTCTAGTGCTGGCACTGACGCCCCTGTCAATTGAATCCTCATTACCGGCCTCTCATAATTGTGTTCTCCTTTTTTTTATCACATATTCTACTGGCTGCTGTTGCATGTAATTATGAGGCAATTATCTGCTTCCTTGCCTCAAACTGGTGTTCTATCGCTGTAAAGCAAAGTCAGATTGTGTGTATTACCCTCCCGCTGGCACGCCAGGTTCACTTGGAGTGCTTGTGAGGCTACTTGACGGAGGACATATTTAATGTTTGCTTTAACTCCTGTCAGAGTGCAAATAACCCAGAGCTTTACTTTCATTGGTGCAGTTCTAGCTCAGTCCGGCCTACTCTGTGCTACAGAGGGATAATTAGTCTGCAATCTCTAAGAGCAGAAATCATTGATATGTATTTTTCTCCCTCTATTTTCCTCCCCTCAAGTGGAGTTGATTCTTTGAAGTCAGGGCATGTATGAAATCACTTGATCTTTATTTCTTTAAGTTCATTACTTATTTTCTGGTTGTGTGCATGTCATGCATTTTTAACAAACCCTTTGAGTTGACTTTGTGATGTGTTGTAGCGGAGAACATCAAAGCGATCTCTCCCTCTCTGTCTCCCTCTCTCTTTTTCTCCCTCTCTCATTCTTCAGCCTTTTCATCTCTCTTTCCCCTCCTTTTACAGTCTGAGCTGCAGAGCAGAGCTTTTCTTTTCAGGCAAAATTGTCAGAGTAAGGTACGAGGAAGAAGAGGTAAAGGGTTGCCATAATTGTGTTTTTTAACTCATTTAAACTTTCCTCTATTTTCGTTCAGACTATCAAATATGGCTGCATGCCTGTGATTAGATAATGAACACTGCCATTACTCGCAGGGGCTGGTTTCTCATAGACCGCAAGAAACAAATTGCATTCCCCTGCACTTGTTGACCAACAAATTGTTGCACAGAGTGAGTCTGCTTATGCAATGGCATTTTAATGATACCTGGGGTGAAAATTTCATAAATCTGTGGATTCTACATCCTACTAGGGCTGCTTGTGCATTCTGTTTTAAATGTGCATCATGCTTTCAGAAGAGAACACACCATACATGCAGAATATCAATACTAACTATGTTGCCTTTGTTACTGAGTGGAAGATCTTTTGGGATAAGATGCACTTTAATATTTACTTTTCTTTCAGATTGCAGTTTGCAGTCTTTACATCAATGCAACAACAGACCTGTCTAAAATACTGAGATCTACTTCCACAGTTCTACACTTACAGCCATTTCACACTGGATACATTTCACTTGCACGACAATAGAAGTGTGTGCAAATTTTCATTTTAGCCAGCATGCTCATCAAGTCAGAGCTTTAACTCCTGAGCAGTAAATCATGAGAATAAGAGGCTTGCCATATATTCAGCGAGCCGTACACATTTCTCAGCCAAAACAGACAGAAATGAAAGATAGAAAGCCGTATTTACCCAAATACAGCAGGTAAGTGTGTCCACAACAGTAGAAAGAATACAAAACTTCCAATATTCCTCATGCTCGTGCCTATAACAGATAAAACTTGGTTTGCCACTTTGAGTTGTCACAAGAAATGATCTTTTTAAAGGCAGTCCATCATATTACCATTATATTATAGTTTGCACATAAAGAGCTATATCATAGTGCATACTGCACAGCCTTGGACATTTAAAAAAAACTATCAAAACATTTATATGTCGAACACAAAAAAACTCACCAACATACAAATATTTCCTCCAACTGTGCCCTGCGCTGCCAGGCATCTTGTGGCCTGTAGGGCAGCAGCAGGGTGTGGTCTGCCCTCGGGGCAGCACAGGGGCCCCCTCTTGCCTCAAGGCTCTCAGTAAGCCCAGCTGCTCCATGGATGGTCCTTGCCTCCTGGCATCAAGACAGTGTGTCTCTTTCTTTTGATTCTTTCTCACATACACATGGGGTACAAGGCAAAGAAAGTTTTCTTGATGACCTCTTGCTGACAAAACAGACATGTGCTCAATCTACCTTCAGTTACCATCTGTTCACACATCACTCATCCTGTACTTCTCACAGGAAAGAAAGTTTTGCACTTAACCAGAAGTCAGAGACATGTCATGTTGATTTCATAATAGCATATGAAATAACTAACATTTACAGACATATAAAGGACTAGAACAATCTCCAAGAGATCACAGTTTGTTACTAAAAATTAAGTTTCTTTTTCTGATCCGTCTGTTGCTGTGCATTTGCACTCGCTGGTCTGAATAGCCATCCATTCACTGCTCAACAATTCGCTTCACTCTTGGGTTCCTCTCCCACATAATGCTCAGTGCAGCAGCCAAAGCCTATAATCAACTTAGTGTGCATATGCACTCTGAGAGATGTGAATGTACAAAATGGAAAGGCTATCTAAGGCTTTGGCTTTTTCTCTTTTCTTTATTCTTTTCATTTTGGCCTCTTTCATGTCTCTGTCTGTTCCCTCTCTTGTTAAAACATGAGAGGATAGAGGTACGGGAATGCTTGAATAAGATGAGAAGGGACTGAAACTGTTAATTTTGGAATTTGAACAACAGACTTTCAGTCCAAAATGCTCATTAGTTTTACTTGTTACAGTCATTCCAGCCAGTCTTTTGGCAACAAGGAAGGACAGCTAAGCTTTTGGTGAGACAGAGTATAACAATGGCCAGCCGTTGCTTTTATATTGTTGTGTGTCATTGTAAATGAGTATTCTGTGGGAGAGAAGTTAGGGAGTTAGACTTGCAAAAACTATGCACTGAGCATTGAGTGGACTTTTCAAAAGAAACATACACAGAGAGATAAATGATGTAAAACGTCTTGCATGCCAAAAATCTCATCGTACATCAACTAATGCTGGGCACCATTCTCCATAGAATCGTCACTAGTTTTATGACACAAAAATGACTTTTGTGACACCATCATCACTGGTGATGTGACCACAAGGCCAAATTGACACCAGCTGTACCTCAAAGCCTTAAATTACAAACCACATAGAGATTAAAACTAAAGTAGCATAACTGAGTGATTTAAGCCACACAACAGCTCAATTTGAGTCCAATCCTTAATATTTACCTCTGACACTTAGTAAGCTGAACAAGGTGGACAAACAAACACACACTGAACTAGCAGCACAGAATACATACAGTGCTTCTCTTGTTGCACAGCTATCTGACTTTTTGGTGCTTCTCCACTGGCTACGTGCAGAGGTATAAGATAGTCCAGCACTACATGGATTCACATTTCCAAAAAAATTTTTTTTAGCAACAACATTAGGTTTGTTTAAAAGTAGGGTCTGCAGGATTTTTTGTTACAGTTCATTATTCAAACAATGCCCTTCCCCAACTCCTCATTACAGGTTGAAACGCTTGCGTCACCGCATGCACAGTACTCTTTCACATGAAGGCTGCGCACACATACCTGGAACAACAAAAGCTTCAGCCGTCTACTAAGTTGAATGTGTGCTGCTTACTGTGCTTGGTTATCCAGACGATACAATCCAGACAGATTTGTTGTCCAGACAAGTAACTCCTGCATCTTTGTTTGTCCACTCGCCATTGATGTTTGTGTAAAGTTTTTCTTCGTCATATGTGTGTTATAGCAGCGCTATTTCTCTGCAAACCTCCATCACCATCTACTGGACTGGCATGCACACTGCAGTGTTTCCGTTTGTTTTTAGCATCTCTCGTCTGAACGTTTACGTTTTCTTTTTTTAACCATGACAACAATACTGCCACCATGTGATCTACATGATAAATAAATAATACGTACCCCAATCCATTCAAATCTGTATGTTGTCAACTTATGTTCTGTTTTAAATCCATGATCCAGGGTTAAAAAATAAATCCTGTGGGCTCTAGGGGTTACCAACTAACTTGAAAGGTGCATCTTTGGGTAAGTGGTAGGAAACGGGAGTGCCTGGAGAAACCCACTCAGGCACAGGGAGAGCTTTAAAACTCTAGACAGAAAGGCTCTGGTCATCATAGGGAGTTGAACCAGCTCTTCTCTCAGCCATGAGTCTGGCACACTAACCTGCTGCGCCACAGAGCAGTCAGATACAAAATTTAAAAATATCTCTGTTACTTACTTACATGAATTGACAAATGTAATTAAACAATCATCACGTGTAACTTAACTGTACCCATTGATACTTGTTGCACTGCTTCTTATCAGCTTTTCTACAGCACTGCTGTTTTAAGCAAACACTCTGCCAGTTATTATGAAACATGATGCATGTCACTATCAACCAGCTTTTACCAACTAAGTGATTGCTAAAAGTAGAAAATAGTCTGATGAGTATGGTGGCGTATTGCAATCACTTGAAAATAAATAAAATTTGCCTGTTTTTATGAGATACTATCTCGTAAAAACAGTTATATACTAAGGATAGATACTAAGGAATCTTAAAAGTAACAAACATGTCAGGCATGTTAGACCTTATTCAGTTTTATTTCTCGCTCGGTTTGAAACATTGGGACATACTTGTGTCTTTGAGCGGTGTAGATGGTATTGTTACTAGTTTGTCCACATTGCGCAGACACCTGAGGAATTTGCGGTTGTTCCGACCCAAAGCCCACTTGGATCTGCACGACATTGTGGTTTCTGTACATCATCAGGACCAGTACGGCAGGCCTACCTTACCTGTGTTGACCACGTACCTGGTTGATAATTGCAGCAGCCAGTCTTGAAGCAAAGCGTCAAGGGAATCCTACAGGAAAATCAAAAATAAATAAATTCCTGTTTTTACGAGATAGTATCTCATAAAAACAGGCAGATTTTTTTCATATTTTCAAGTGAATGCAATACGCCACTGTAGATGAGAACATGTTAAAATCTAATGGATGTTTAGAAAATGATCAATATTCACCAGGATCTAAGACAAAAATAAGGAAAACATTTACACTTATTTAATAAATATTTTGGAAGGAGGTAATTTGGTTCTGAATTGACTGAATGAGTGATGAATTAGTATTAGAAATTTAATATCTTTTTAGAAAAAAAACTACCCGGTACCCAAATGATCTGTAATAACAGTCAAAATGGCTGCTTGATTAAAAGTAAAAAAAATAACACCTGTTTGGACAAAGACAGGCCGAGGAATAAGAGAGTCTAAGAAATCATAATCAATTATTTTACACGGTTGGTAAGTTATGTTCTGCAAATTTTTATTCTTGCTGCTCTTGTAGAACAACAAAAATCTAATTACTGTCATTTTCATGGTAACTTTGATTTCAAAGAAGCAGTTTTACAAGCTTGACAAAAGGAAAATTACATGCTTGGAGTGATCCAAATTATAACAGAAAGAACTTAAAAACGCAGGAGGAATTCTAATTTATTGTTTCTTTCTTCAAATTCATTGCTGTTTAAAGTTAGTCCTTGGGAACTTTATGAGAATCCCTTTCCACTCGTTGAAATGACTGGCTTGAAAATATAGTACATTGTCCATGGCCAGCCAATCTGAATGGAGTATTGAGCAGAGCTGCTGGTAAATCAGAGGAGCGCTCAAACCTGTACCAGCCTCAGCAGTTGTTGCTATAGAGACTGGGAAGATGTGAGCACAAGTTTCTTTTGGATTCCTTGCTGATGCTGTTTTATTAAGTAGACACTCTGTTTCCTTTAGACCTTTGTTCATTCCCTAATAATTAAAATAAAACCTTTAAATTTCCCATTAAGGTTTCAGAACTGAATGAACTGTACAGACATAAAGTACTGGGCACAGAGCATTATAAATGATACAGTCTTGTTTATTCAGACTGCAATTATTGTTGTTCTACATGTAAAACATCATGGCATTCGCCTAATGCTCTGATCAGGCACTGGAAAAATGAGCTCTATGCAGCTCTTTGAGATTATGAAAATCTGTGTTGAAAGTTTATCCATTATTTTATGCTGAATTGGTAATGTCCCCAGACACACTAAAGTGACCCCCACTCCCATTAAAGGCAGCTGCACATTTCAAATTTAATATAAAGCTTCAGTTTAATGAGCTTAGGAGGTGACTAAATGGCCCAATAAAAAAACAAGTCATTTTAATCCCTAATCTTTCCCAACAGAAAACAAAACAAACAAATGAACAAATGGCAATTATCTTAAGTGATCTTCTTTCAAACAAACAGGATAAAAAAGGAAGATATTAAAGGCTACTCAACACTACTCTTAAAATTAAGAACAAGTCAATTTACAAAAGTATTCAAGGTTGAATGCAGTTTAACCTGTGATAAAAAGTAGAGAGTAACATGGTATAGCTACATTTAGCACATGTTCCTCTCAAGATGAATTATGACAGACAGGGTATGTTTAGTAACATTGTGGGTCACCCATCTATGAAAGCAGTTTTTACAAAGAATCTTTTCTTTTTGTTCTAATAATAATCTTGATTATCAATGGATCTGGGAAATCGATACAATTTTGATTTTAAATACCTTAACTGCCCCCAGATAAAAATAAAATAATCACATTGATTTCCTTAAGATTAGAAAATTACTTTGCAGCAGAACAATATATTTAGCCCTTAATACTGAGATACTATTTGTTCTTATGTACTTTCACTGAAGGCTTATTTGTCATTAACATAAATGATGGCGATTCAAGTATTAAAGCTCACCTATTGCGTGTGCTGTGTGTTGTATTATTGCCAAGTAATCATGCTTCTAAGTAGAGTTCTAAAGTAGAGCTTCAAAATGCAAAAAGAAGAAATGGGAGCGAGGGACAATAGTTTTTGACAAGGCAACTTTTTAAAAACTGATTCTAAGCAGGTCCAACCACTACAATCAGGTGAAGACAAAAAAATGCTATCTCAAATGTTTGAGCCGGATCCCTTATCATATGCTACTGCTGTTAAAGTCGGCAGCAGAATTGCTCTACACCTCATGATTTTGATAGAGTCACTTCTTCCTCACTGACCAAACAGGCACAACAAATAGAAGCTGAAATTGAGGCATATTTATGCTCAGGCTGCAGAGTACTGAGATTACATTGGTTTCATATTAAAAAGAAGTATCTTCACTCCAAATATATTGCGTCCGTAATGATGTCTGGGCTTTGAAGTTGCACTGCAACAGTTTCTTACTGGTGTAAAGTCACTGCAACAATATAACTTCTGTTTAAATCAGAGTTGTGTGGTAGAGGACAGAGCTTTTTTCCTGGTTACAGTATTGCTAACTTTACCATTTACTACTAACTTAAATGATGTGAATACTGAGGCATCTGGCTGCAAATCTTTTGACGGATGATCTTATTTTCTTCAATATTCCAGCTTGTCAGTTAAGTGTCTTTACCTTTGTCATTGTACTTTAAGTGTTGTACGTGTCTATTTGTATGTGTTGTTGTTGTTATAAGTAGCTTTGTTAACTGAGCTGCTGCCTGCCTACCTTGGCCAGGACACTCTTGATAAAGAGATTTTTAATCTCAATACGTTTTTTTTTCTCGTCAAATAAAGGTTAAATGAAATAAAATAAACAACTCTTGCTCCATTTTAACAATGTGAACTTGTGACCCCTGACTGCCTGTTTCTGTTATTGCTGAAATTACAACAGATGTCCGAACTGACAGGAAAACTAAAGACTGTTTATTTAATTCAGTTAAAGTATCTGATCAGGCTCATCACAAATGTTTGGATTAAATTCTAAATAAAGAAACATTCACAAGGTCACTGGTCACCAGTTAAATCATTAAGCTTGTCAGATTTCAACTTCTTGGAATGTATTACAAATTAACTGAGCATAGTAGAGAAACACTATGTTGCTATGTTGCTTTGAAGAACTAATGTTTTGAAATCCATACGTTTTTTCAATTGCTTGGAAGAAGAAGAAGGAAAAATAAAAAATGCATGCCTCCACTTGGACACAGTCTTAAAGACACAAAAAGGAGTGTTGCTAGTGACCTCAGTGAGGCACAAACAACTTAGGCCCTCCTCACACGAGGACGGCCTCGTATTGTCTTGACGTCGGCATCAAAACATGTATCGCTGTTTACACGTCGTGTTGTACATTGGCTTGTGCATTTACATGACAACGCAAAATCCATGCTTGTTCTCCCAGGTTCCAACCAAAACTGTCGTCGGGTTGCCCGTCTGGTTCTGCTCCGAGGTGGATTCCACATTAACAAGTGTTCATGCAGGCGTAACATGCTGCGTCTCTACATGAGCACTTGTTGCCGTAGCTGGTGTTGTTGGTGTTCTGTGAGAAAATGCTGGTATAAAAGTCGTAGCAATATTTGTAGCTGCTGGAACAAGATCAGGATCAGCCCGGCTGCCGCCATTGTTGTTGTTGTTGGTGTGACAACGTAGGTTGGGGGGCGGGGAGGAGGAGGGGTGCTATGAGATCACCGTCTTTTCCAGATTTATCTTTTTATAACCAACTACGACATGAAGACGAATACCCAGATATCCACCTGCAAACCGGTTTTCAAAAAAGATGCGGAGTCCTGGACAAATACGCATCTCAGTGTGTCAATATCACCAGATCAACAGTTTATTTTACCGGAGTCTTACAAATTTGTACTCGTGTAAAGCCCACCTTAATCTGCCTCTGCATAGTTTTGTTGTTTTGTATGGCACTCATCACCATTTTTTCTATTATAGACTTCGTTGGTTGGCTCTTCATGGAAAGCACAAGAAACACTGTTTTTTTATATTTATTTTTCATGGACTGTAAAGGAAAACAACCCTCTAATATCACAAAGTTAACCAACTCCAAAGATTGAAGCTTGTCTTTGTCTTGTAGAGTTTAAAACTACCATTTCTGGGCACTGTATTACATTTGGTATCCATTTTACTTGACTTCCATGCTTCTTCTTTGGGTTTGATTATGTGTTTGCTCTTTGAAAATGAGGGCAGCTTTGATGTCTGCTCAGAACTTTGTAAAGGCTTGAAAAGACATGATCCCAAAATTTGATTGTGACTAATTCTCAGAGAAAAGTGTCTTCCAGTTAACAAAGAATGCATAGTGACAGTGTAATTGAGGGACAGTGCCTAGACACTGCTGCTATCTGTGTCATATGACTGTGGAGACATATCAGATGTGTTTAACTCCAGTTAGCTGCAGTACTGAGTTTACACATAGATACATTAGATTCTGTAAACAACTAGAGTGTAAATGACAAAAAGGTGTTTAATCCATTGTTGCTTGCCACAAAACTTTGAAATGTACAAACTTTATAACCTCTAACAAGTACTAATCTCAAAGCTATCAGGATGTGAGGAGGCTGACATGAGACGATGCCTTCATATAATTCAATAATTATAATTATTCAATAATGTAATCTGCAGCACATGGTTCAAATAGCCTACGTGTCTTCTTTGGCTTTTGGCAGTTGAAAATAAAGGAAAAAATTGTTACTGCATTTTAGATGACCTTTGCTATCAGTATAAGTATCATCGTTGATAAAATTACAGCAAAAACTATCAGTATTGTACTGATTTGAAAATATTTGATACTGTGCATCACCAGTCTCTAAAGTCATGATTATGCAACCACGGGGCTATAAAATCAACTTGTAAACAAACTGTAACTTGTTGGATAAGCGGTCTACACAACTGAAATTAACTGCACACGTTGACCAACATGATGGTGGAAGACGGAGCGCTGACATTGGAGATGGTCACAGAAATGTTAAACTATCTGTATTTCAATGCAAGCAGTCACTAACCGGAGTGCCAATGTTCCCCTACTTTTTTGTCTTTTGACTCCTCACAGCTGGGAGGAGTCAAAAGACAATACACTTATGCATAGTGCGCACACAGAAAATAATTTGCTGAAGCCTTGCTGTCGGTGCACTTTATAGCCCATGGGTGGTTATGGTTTTTATACAGTACAAATAATACTTGCTAAATATGTATGTTGTTTATGTCTCAAATAAAAGAAAAAAACAGTGGTGTGGGAGGGATCCCCAATCCCCAAAAAGCTATGGATCATGACTATTAGCATTAGTAGTGTTTTGCGTCCTTTTTTTTTTCTAGAATTAGTCATAAGCTCTTTTTATTATTATTCTAGGGTTATTAAGTTCGAAAAAGGTTTTATCAACCAGTTACAGGCGCTCACTGAGTACAAACTTCCGCCCACCCCATCGCAGCTGTACAGTGACTTTGCATGGAGAGCGATCGCGGAAGATGCTCACTTCACGTTCTGTGTGAAGGCACCTTAATAGCTCCCCCCTTGTTCTTGTTATTGGAGTTTTTAGTGAAAATGTGGTGAAGTGGCCTATCTTAAAATGTTAACATTTCATTATAAAAAAAATCCATAATTTGCATCCATATTTTGATAACCGATAAAATCGTATCCCCTCTGTCTTGTGCCATGATCAAAGATTCCTGCCAAATTTCATCAAAATCCATTGAGAACGTTTTTGCTATCTTGCAAACAGACAGAGAGACAAATGCACTAAAATGTAACAAAAGCAGGGGAGAAGACCACCATGACCAGACTTTAACCCTGTAGAAATGGCTCAAACCCTTGGCTTGAGCTCAACTACGCATGATTGTCAGCTTGAAGCTTTGCAAGATGGCTTCGCCTTATTTCCAGTGTTGAGAGTAACGGCGTTACTAAAGCCGTTATGTTTTCCCAGCAACGAGTAATCTAATGAATTACTTTTTCATGTGTTACAACGCCGTTACTGTTCTGACAGTGTAATGTGGGCGTTACTTTGCATCGATGTCAAGCAGCTGTTATCCGTCCTGCCTCACCCCCAAATTCCACGGCACGTGGAAGCGCCGTGCCGCGGTCTTGCTCTGACAGGCAAACCCCACTGAAAGCGGCGCACCAAGGAGCACCGCAGCGCGCAGCCCTGTAGGAGGATGGCTGATCCCCTGAGAGTCACAGGCCCTCATGAGACTAGCGATGTCACACGCTCATAAAACATGTTATGGACTGAGAAAAGAAATAAACAACACCTCACTTTGCTTCTCTAAGGTCCTTTTGCTGGTCCCAACCACACAGCCTCGTGATTTATTCAAGTTCTATCCATCTATATCCTTGTATCCTTGTTTGGTGTCATGTACACAGTGTTTTATATTTCTGTACCTCTACGATTCACTTTTCTTCATCCATGGTGTCGTGTTGTCTCTGGGACCCTCTGACGTACTGCTGGCCCGATGCTCGTGCCTCTGGTTTTGACATAGTGACAAAGACTTGAGCAAATTTACGTTCGAGAGTCCGAGCATGGTGTTTTATTTTGAAAGTTCCGGACACTACACACGTTGACTTCCTGTCTGGTGCTTTCTTAACGGCAGTGAATTTGCGAGGTTTGGAAGCGGCCACACAGAAAATCTCCAGCGCCTTGGCGCTTCACCAACGCAGAGCCGCGCAGTGCAGTGCCCTTGAAATGTACTGCAGAGCACTTCGCTTCCATTCTGGTCCATCAGGCAAATTCCCATGCACGTGCTGCAAGAACTGATGATGTCAGAGCTTCTGCAGCAGGTAACAACAAGGAAGGACACAGAGACGGAGACACACAGTTCAAGCAGCAAAAGCTTTTTCAAAAAAGTAACGCATCAATTACTTTACCTGGTAACTAATTACATTTATGAAGGAGTAATTCTGTTAGTAATTCAGTTACTTTTTTGGGAAAGTAACGAGTAAGTATAAGTAATTACTTTTTTAAAGTAACGTGCCCAACACTGCTTATGACAGACATAAAATCTGGTAAATCCAGCTGCTTTGCAAGGTTACAGTCCATCATGATCCTCCTCTCACAACTTTGCTCGCAGGCTGCGTCACAAATGACGTAATCAGCTGCAGGTCCTTAAAGATTCATAAAACTTTAATGGACAACAGTATCCTCTCTAAGGTTTAATGATGAATAATTTATGAATTTGCTAGAAATCCAAATGTAAAACTTGTTCTCCCTTATTGAATCCACAACAAATCTTACAAACTTGAAACCTGTTCCAAAGTAGGACTATTTCTTAGTACCCAAACCTGACTGCAGATTACCCTGCAAAACAATGTTTCAAAAATTATTGATATATGTACATAAAGGCAATACATTGATCAATCGCTTGTGACTGATTCATTTTGTTTCACAGTACTTATTTTCAGCATAATGTGAACAACCTAAGAAAAGTGTGATTTGGCTGTATAAACAGAATATGACTGCAGTGACTTTCATTGCAGCACCTACATGGTAAGTTTAAATCAAAAGGTAGATTTAATTTCAGACTGCAAATAGTGTTGTTACCAAATCTTTTTAAAGCTCTTATGAGTTTGAGGCTGGTTATGAAACAGATTGAAATTAATATTGATGCCCTTTGATGACCTACAAAAGCAAACAAGAACATGAGCATGCAGACTGATTATTTCTTCTGCAGCTGGAGGGAAAGTTTAGTGGAGGAGATTAATAGAAATGGCTTTTCTTACAATGTGAAGATTCACATCGAGAGATGTATTTGACTTTTCAAAGAATGCAGATTTTTAAATAAAACACTTCTTGCATGTAACATTTAATGGGCTTTCTCTCCAGTCAACTGATATTTTACATTTTATTGACACCCTAAAAGGGGGGAGAAATACATGTATT
The DNA here is from genome assembly GCA_036419115.1 of Scarus forsteni. Taxonomy (NCBI): domain Eukaryota; kingdom Metazoa; phylum Chordata; class Actinopteri; order Labriformes; family Labridae; genus Scarus; species Scarus forsteni. The sequence goes on from JAZDUH010000049.1 coordinate 8,913,254, forward strand.
ATATTCAGTCGCCCTGAAATTCAAAGTTTGTTTTTCTGTAGTGACTGCAACCAAAACAAATGGGAAGACATAAAAATAAGGGTACAGAGAAAGACAAAAAAAGAAAAACAACTGTAGAGGTGGCAGGGAGGTTTGCCATTACTACACTCAACCTTTTTTTTTCTCCATGAAGATTGTACACCACTCAAACTCAAGAGGCGAGAAGACACATAAGTTCCAAAATTGTCAGATATGTCGTGGTCCATTTCCACCAGAATATACAGTATATCTTTTTCAGAATGGCTCTGCTAACAACAGTCAGAAGGAGGACTGGAAGCTACAGTGGTGTTAGACTAAAGTAGGGCAGTATGTGCAACTGGGAGTAAATGTGTTCTTAGCCTATCCTGCTCTGAAGTATTTGCGCTGAAGTGGAATAGAGAGGCACATCTATCAGAAAACACTCAGCCAGATCCATAGCCCAAGGCAGTGCAGTCGGAAACCCACAACACCACATAACACTGCTGTATTCTGGCAGGCCAACTACTGATAGAGTGCAGTAAGAGGAGTAAAATGTGTGATTATTTTTGGAAAGACTCAGCTCATTTTACCAAGACTCCATTCTCTCACAATGACAATGCAGAATATGTGTCTTATTAGAATATTTGACCAAAAGCTGAACAATGAAGAACAACAGAGCATTGTAGTTCAGTGCTCATAGAACCACACTTAACTGTGAAATAGAAGCACAGTGGCTGCCTTTGAGTCAGAGCTAAATGCTTATAAGTTCCTGATGTTCTACCTAGTAGGCTGTCATCCACAATTGGACATTCATGTGATGTCACAGTATAAGTGAATGAAATTTCAGCTGCTGAATTCCAGAATTCACAGAAAATCACAGGAATTAAGCTGTAATATATTTACTTCAGACAGATCAAAGCCATTAGCTCAGCTTACTGACCTAACAGATCATGCCAAATGTCTGTCTTACAGCAAGGCTAGTCATGTCCATGACCTAACCATGACCTAACCACTCTGTCAAACTCAAATTTCAATGATTCAAAGCCAGTGAAGTGTAGAAAGAACTGCACAAAGCCAAGTAATGTCAGAAGTTAGAGTATCTAGGGGTGGTTAAATGCTTTTGAAACCAATCTGTGAATGCAACCATATTGTCCCTTCTCGACCAAACTTTGGATCAACCTACAAATAGACATGGTGAGACACAAGACATTTTTAACCCCAGAAGTTGTCACTTGGACAAAGCCTATGAAATTCAACCATATCATCTCATTCACTTCAATGGCAGAGGGATTCAAACAAGTTTCTGAGGACTTTGGGTGCATTATTTGGCCTGAAGACAGTTAAGAGGCAAACTTTGATGGATGTAAGCTATTAGTAAAATGAGCTGCAATGAAAGAAGTGCCAATAGAGAGAAGGGGATCCAACAGTGCTTTCACACTTTGACTGTTAGGGGGAGTTGTTCCAAAACAAGTGGGCCAGCCCTGTTCAGCCTGACTTCTTTGGGCTTATGTGAATGCAGCAATCAAACATGTTTAATGGCAAAACTAAACCAATGTCACACTGAAGAGGTGGACTCTGCATACTTCCAATCAAACCCTTAATAATGCTTGTATTTCTTTTTTTTTAGCAGACAAGGAGGTGTTTTAGTTCATAAGTTTACATATTTTGACAGAGAACTTTAGTATTCATCAGAAGTATCACCTTATGTTTGTGTGACCTTAAGACCAGTTGAAAAAGAACACATCACACTAACATCATTTGAACATCAAGTGAGTTCCCTATCGAAATATGTAAAGACATGAACTAAACACCATATTGTCTGTTAAAAAAAAGAAAGTCTAAGCATATTATCAACATAGACATAATCAACCCACTTGGATTAAGACCCCGAAGCATTTCATTTGCAGTGAGAATGCCACCAGCCAAGAAAAAAAAAAGTTAAAAAAGTCAGCTCTTTATACAATGGAAGAATTGGAAGCATAGGAGTCGCTAAAGTACAACACAGCAGCTGGTAAACTTTGAAAACAACTGGTATCAAATACTAAAATTAATGGTCATGATTTACAGTCCAAAAAGGTCACGTCTGATGCTTGGGCACTTATTCTGATAATACTAGAAACAGGTTGGCATCACTCATAATCCCATCAGCATCACAGGACCTAACAACACTTACTGTTGAAAAAAAAGTCTACTTCTCAGAATTTAAACAAAAGCTAAAATAGTTACTTTTTTCATCACTTGAACCATCTGCTTTTACAAGGCTGTCTCTTCTTTTCCAGATCACTGTCACCTTTTTTTCTGCAGTGAATGCTACCGTGCATTACAGTAGCATTAGTGCCATTCTGAAGTGTTTTCTTTCCACTTTTTGCCACATTTTCTCTCCTTTGCCATGTTTTGCCATATTCCTGATGTATTTTCCCTGTCTTTTACCATCTTTTCTCATCTTTTTCATTATAGTTCTTTTTTTATGAATTCCATAAATAGAATCAAATCATGAGGTTCTTAAAAATACTCATTCCTATTTGTAAGCATGAAATAATTGTGCAACGAGGCAGAGAAAAACTGCAACTATTTCATCACCTGATTTGGAACACAGCATGTATAACAGAATTCAAGTGAACCTCACTGAAGTCTATGACAAGAGATAGGTCCTGACTGGCCCTGGCCACAGCCATGACTACATTGAAGGTGCCAGCTCTTCACTCTTTTTGCAGCCTACAGCTACTCAAAGTAAATAAATGTTTCATTCAATAAATATTTAGCAGTTAATGTATTTCAGCACATCATGAACATCTTGATGTATCTAACTGTCCTAAAGCAAAATAGCTCTGCAGCATGTATATGCATATATGCATATATGTTTATTTATAAAATGTATACTACAGCTTTGGCCTGCTCTATTGTAAAGTGTCCTGAGATAACATTTGTTATGATTTGGTGCTATACAAATAAAGATTGATTGATTAATTAATTGACCGACTGACTGAGTGATGACGGATTGACTGCTGAGGATTAGGCTTCATTTTTGACACATACTGAATGACGTCTTTTAGAATTCGGTGCCAGAAAAATACAATTTCACTGGGGCTTTTTGTTTAAGGAACAGCTGTGTCAACTTTTCAAAATATTCTACAGAAATTTATTTGAGATATAGCTCTTAAACATTTACAATACTAAGATATTTTTGTCTACTAAGCAGAATCAGGATCATATTACTGAGAGTAAAAAATAAATGACTTAAAATATGTTGAAGACCCCATATTAGGATTGTTTTTGTTTAATATGCCTCTTGGAGAATTAAATTTTCTCCTACGTATGATAGAGCACTTGTATGCACAAGAAAATGAGTCTGTAGGATCAGGAGTTCTCCCTCCATCTCTCCTCATAGCTCCAATAGCTGCTTTAAACAGATTGTTCCCAATCTCCTCAAATAGACATACCAGTGTGATGATCTACCATTGTTTCACTGACAGTTTAAGACCATTGGCTCAGGCCAAGTGCAGACCATAGACCATAGAATAAATGCAGAATTGTTGACGTCATGGTGCTGAGACACACTGAACTGCCATGGAGTAGACCTGTCAACCAATCAGAGTTGACTAGGCTCAGTCGGAGGGAAATAGGGCCTTGAAGACACCGGAGCTCAAACCAAGCATCTTAGTCAACACAGTCAAGTCAGCAATAACTACTTAAACCAAAGTCAAGGCAAACATTTTTTTATTTCTCTGTCTTTCTTTTGTTGTTCTTTTAATCCATAAAATAACCCCACAGACCACCAGCAAAGCCCTCTGTCCAACTGCTTGCCAAACTAAGATGTGCCTGTAAATACTGTATATTGTTTCAAACTGTATATAATTAATGAAAGGGGTGGCTTGGGTCCTGGCATATGAAACAGAAGCTTAAGGTCACTATTGCACTGCTGTGATTTTGTCCAAGCAAATTGGAACAATCCTTAGTCATAATAGATTTGTGAATCATCAAAAAAAAAAAAAAAAAAGGATACTACTTAGTTTAGACAAAGGCTGAAATCAGGCCCTTGTAATGTGATTCAGATTTGGAAAAGATTTTTGTCCTTATTAAGAATGATCAAGTGCATCTGAGATAATGAATGAATTGCTTTAAAGTGCATCTGACACCCTTCATCAAATTCCTGCTTCTGCTTTTGTAATAAGGCAAAAAGAGAGAGAAAGAGGTTTTTTAAAAAAAAAAAAATCTGAAGTTTGAAGTTCAATACCACTTGGGAACAAGTACATTTACGAAAGAAGATTGATCGAAAGAGTTTGCCACAGGGAAATTTTAATAAAAATTTTGGAGGAGAGATTGGATGAAGAGCAAGAGAAGGGAATCATAGTCTCGTAAATTTCATAAAAAAATGAAATTATGTATTTTTGGGAGAATGTCAGATGTAGCAATGACAGTGAAGACAAAGGGGAATAGGATTTTTGGGAGGTTCTTCATGGTACCCCAATTTCACACTATCAAATTAAAGTGTCCATGTATCTGAGGATGGATGAGTGATATTCCTGCTAGGTGCTAGGTGGTCTGCAATTCCCATGAATAATTTGAGTGTGTCACCGTGGGTGGTCTTTCTAAAGGAGATTGTGCTGGCAGGTGGCCGGGTAATGATAGATATACCAGGTTTCCCTTTCATCCCACTCTCCCCCTTACCACGGGTTAAAAGATAACGTGGGTGAGGGAGAGAGCTACTGACAGCCTACGTAGGAGCAAAATCAGACCAGTTGTTGCATTTTGTGTCATATATGCTATGTTCTTAGATTTTTTTACTATTTTTCTGTATATTTTGTCTGCAGAATGGTGTATTTGAGATCAGATTCTACAGAGTTATGTCTCTTTGACCTAAAACTGTTATATGTACTCTAATATTCCTGACCCATAAACCTCTGTGGTAAAAAAGAAAAGAGCCTAAAACATCTCTGGCACCACACAGAACTCCCACACAGCTTCACACTATCACTTTCTGCCAAGGTGGCAGCCATGGTGACAGGGGCTAAGAGGGGAGCCTGTCATTTGAACAGAAGGGCAGGAGAGAGACGACACAGGGGGAGCGGGGACTCAATAAATGTGGGAGGGGGAGGACAGAAAAAAATAAAACGAAAAAAGGAGAAGAGGGAAGTGAAGGGGCGAGGTAGTACATATGATAAAAGCAGACAAACATTGATCACAAAAATGAACAAAGTACAAAACCTTTTTGTTTGTAGCAAAAAGCAGCTGCCACAAGTAGCCAACTAAGATTTAAGATGCACTGTTAAAAATAAAAACTGTTGAAGACTTAAATGAAATACATATATAAACAATTGTATTTACTTTATTGGCTGTATGTGTAGTACATTTCTCTACAGAGCTTTCTGTGGTCTAGACATGATTACATTTTGACCACTTTATAATTTTTCATTTATTTCTATTTTTCTTATTTTGAGGCTGATGTAAAAGCTAACTGTTAGCGATCATCTCATATCTGGTATTTGAGACTAATGTGTGAACAAAAATAAAATGTTACCGGTGAGAGTTTAGTAAACTCTGACACAAGGCTTTATAAACATGCAAAAATGGGCAAAAATGAATTTATATGAATTCATGCAGTGGCAAAACAGCTCTATTTTAATCCTAAAAAGTGTTTTATTCTTCACAGTTGAGCTATGTATTGATGCGGTAGCATAAAGGGGTTTTTTTTGCAGAGGTAAAATGGCAAATATACTCTGATCAAAGTAAAGTCTTGTATCTAAAGTCCTCATTGTCACAAAAAGAGAAATTGAATTCAAGAATAATGCCTTATACAGTTGATGATCATTACTTACATATTAGGAATAAAAACAGATAAATCACAATGACAAATCTGAACAAATGCCCCTTGGCCCCATCAAATACTAATAAAAATACTGGGAATAAAAAGGGGAAAATGGAATGTAGAAAAAAACATTTTGTCAATAAAAAAACATTGCTGTCTCAAAAATCAGATAACTAAACAGCATTAGAAAATGACTGTCTACTTCCCTCATAGGAAAACAATGCAGAATAAAATGCATGGACTCTTATCTTTTGGAACTTTTAGAGATCTGACATCTATAAAAAAAAATAATTCTAAAATATGTTTCGTCTTCTTGGAAAGGATATGGCGGAAAGATTCTGAAAAAGGACTAAAAATGTTCATGCTTCTTCCTTTTGCGCATGTAAACCAAAATGCTTGATTGTAACAGATAAAAAGTTTCCCATTTGTTTTCTTTCTATCATTGTTTTTTTTTCTTTGCTTTAATGCTTTTCATTTGTAATTAACATGTTTGAAACGAAAGATGTAATTAATCAATAAATCAAAGATCTAATATCCCTGGACAATTGAAAATAATAAATAAAAGTCAATGCAACCTGTATATTTCAGCTGCAGAAAGTCCATTTCTCCTTTAAAAATATTTAAATATACAATTTCCAGCATCTGCTTGACGGCGCAATGTCACTTACTCCTGTTCCTTTCACTTTTTTGACTACCAAGAGCAATACCCATTCATTTCCTTTTCTCTTGTGAAGGTTTGGCCTCCAGCTCATAGAAGCTTCTCTCCTACCTCACTTCGCCCTTCCATCCAAATTACAATTGTCTTCATCTGCCACATTTATCAACACTTCATCTTTCACATGATCAGATTTGAAAAATACCATTGGGTCATAAATCACACTTGAGAGCTCAGACAATTTCTGCAGCAAAGTCTGCAGACATTTCTGAATAGAGGCTAGAATGTAGAATTTGACACTTTGGACTCATACCATAACTGATCGAAACTTTGTAACATTTACAAGGAAATAAAGAGGTCTTGAGGTCTAGTTACTATTTTAAAAATAAATAACTGTGTGTACCAGCCAGCAGTCCATCCCACACTAAGCGTGGTCTTCCTACTTCCTCCATCCTGCTCTGTTTGTCCCTCAAGGCTGTGAGTTGATGTGTGACTGACAGACAGCCGTGGACAGCTTGGTTAGACACAGCACACTCAGGGGAGGCCACCAAGACTGGAACCGAGGAGAGGAGGCTGGAGGAGTGGGATGCTGAGGGGGGAGAGCTGACGAAAGTAGTTTTCGAAGTGAAAGGAGTGAGTGAAAGAAGAAAAATCAGAGGGGAATTAAGCAGTTTTGAGAAAAAACAGGCAAAATGGAGTAAATACATGATACGAGTATAATTAAAACTAAATATATTTCTTTTTTTCCACCAACTAGTTTAATACATGCCCTATCACAACCCATCAAGGTCATGTTCTGATCTCTTCTCCATGATCAAAATTGATTCAAAAAGTCAGCCAGGCATTTCTACAGAATTCAGAAAGATGTTTTGTTGAATTCACAGAAGGACATAGCCTTGATACAACATGCCCTAAACTGTCAGAGTGATTAAGACTCAATTCAGTATTGGTCAGAGGACGATTCAACTCTTATTTACAACATAAGGGCAAAGATATCAGCTTTAGAAATTAATCAATAATTCAAACATCTGACACTGAGGAATTTTGTTTTCAAGATGTGAATTCCTTTTGGGTGCATTTGTAAAGGCGTGAGCAACTTTTTGTTTGAACATAAAAGGGTGAAATATAATACATTTGCAAAGACAGCAAATTCAGCTATATGCAGAAATGTGATGTCTGACAACTAGCTGATGATAAAATCATGAAGGCCGTCTTTTATTTCAAATGTTTACAACTCAAGTTTTGGCCCCTCTAAATTCATATTTCAGTGATCAAATTCAACTGAAACATTTCTTAAAGGGCATACAACACAATATCAACTAGAATCCATGGTAGGCTCTCACAGGGTAAACCAGATACACGCAAGTTCAAGTGTCTGATTGTTGACCCAATTTCCTCCTGTCAATTAAGGACAGCAAAGGCATCTTTATCCAATGGTCCTGAGTATCCAGATGTTACCACGGTATGCGGTGTACCTATATTATCTTTTCCCAGTTTGCACAGAAAACATGGAAACCACGTTTTAGGTCACCAGAAATGGACAAATAGGAAAAGGTCTGTCAGAGTTGAGGTCTGTAAACCCTGTTTACAGTTTTGGGCTCAAAACACTACATCATATGTCAGTCTCTCCTGTATGATATTCCTGCACCACTCTGGTTACATGGTTTCAGGTTTGCCAACAGACTATACAGATTTGGACAAAAAATGTTGGTACCCTTACCTTCAGGAAATTAACTAATGAAAATCAAACACTGCTTTTGAATTGTGATTTAACAGAAAAATGTTAAAGACACAAAATAATGAAAGGGATGGAGGGATGGATGGATGGATACATAGATACAGAGATATAGATATAATATAGATATAAGTATAATATAGATATAGACATTATATAGATATAGATACAGATATGATAACATGTATAAGTTATTAATGGTTTGCGTCCATGTGTCACCATCTGGTTTCTTCATATTTATTCATCAGTATCATCATTCACATTTAAACCTTCCAATATTATTCCATTTGAGTTCTATCACTCCCTGCATCTTTTTGTCCAGTGATTCCTTGGCTGTAAATCACCTTCACAAATATGCCATCTTTACTGCCAATGTCAGACCTCAGCCTCTAATCACATTCCTTCTGCTTTCCCCCTCGCTCTACTTCATCTCCTTATCAAAGAGCCAGCCTTTTAATCCAGCATGCCTCCGTGGTCACATTCAGTCATGAGTGTCCTGGAAATCCACCCCATCTCCTCTTCAAATCCATGCAAATCACAACATCTAAGGGCACCAGAGCTTCCTCTGAGACAGAATTATGCACATGCAGGGATTGGACAAGTAAACTTAAATGGGGTGGGGGCATGCAGACCCTTCTAGTTTTCTCTCTTCCTCAGTAATATAAATTCAATGATTTAAAAAAAAAAACCCTGCCCCCTTTAAGTTGGTTCATTTTATCTCCATGGTAAGCAAGCCTTGGCCATGGAGGGGACCATAAGTCGGCATTTTGGAAAACTGAAATCTGTGCGTGTGTTCCAGGGTGTTGGCTGAGTGAAAGGGTTTACAAAAGTGTGTTGGGGAGAATTGAGGGGAGGGAGAGCCGTTTTTGACAGTTAAATCTGTATACAGAGAGGATGAAGGATAAGTGTAGGGTGACTAGAGCGGATTGACATTACACACACATATTGTACTGAATGAAAGCACATGCACACGCTCAGTCAGATTTGGACTGAGCGCTCAGGTCACATCTGGATTTAGGTTAATCTCCCTCCAAAGTAATACCAATATGTATTCTATTTTAAGAGTTTTATTGGGATTGCTGACATGTTTGGCTCTCAAGTGGCAATGCGATTACAGGACATTAAAGATGTCCGTGAACTCCTGGAAACCTTTAAATCTACAGTTTACTAACTCTGCAGCATGACTCACTGAGGCAGTGCTGGTCTAAATATGCAGCCCAGAGGCATAGTGTAGTCAACAAAAGGCCTCAGTGCAGGCCAGTGAGACAGGCCTTTAGGCCTCCTACTTCGGCAGCATACACATATGTACACAAAATAAGATGTCCATCTGTGTGTTTTATTTATAACACTAAGTATTTGGTTTTATTTGAGTAATGCTACACACGATGATTTATATGCCAGATTTTCAATTAACTTTGCCACTGGGCAATTTCCCTTCAAATAAACTTACCAGTGTGGTATCCGACTATCTTTCTGCCAGCAGGTCAAACCCATTGACTAGGGTGCCAAGCCCAGTGTGGAGAATGTAGCGCATGGACAGTGGTATGAAGACATGACTGTTGTGCAAACTTGGTGTAAATTGAGAGAAGGGGAAATCATGGGCATTTTGCTCTTTGACAAAAATTTTAGCAAAAGGCTTTAATGTCAGACACCCGATATCTTAAACACACCTGTCCTTTCACTTTGTGTCTCTGATGACCACATGCAGTAAAGGAGATACATGGAACAGCAGAAAAAAATATATTACTAAAAATATTCACAGAAAACTGATCATCTTCAGAGCACCACTCAGCAGATGAAGAGGCAAACCCCTCATCATGAGCGCAATCAAATTACAGTTTGATTACACATAATGAGAGCTGATTGGTGATGAGGTGCTTTTATGATGTACCATCATATCTCCCAAAGGGTGGATTTAACAACCAGGGAACTCGCCCAAGGCTCCAAGCCCCATGGGGCCACCAGAAGCCCCAGGCGCAATGAATACCAATTGGTTTCTCTAAACATGATTAATTGTCATTTTGTTTGGAAATGTAAGAAATGAACTACCAAAGAACAGTATTTTCTGACATGATAAGGGTCCTCTTTATTCTGATTTAGATGCTTGGCCTTGAAGAGGATCCCTGCAGCAAAATCCAATTTCAAAAACCTTAAAGATTATTAGTCAGTTTAATTAAATCTGAATATTACAGAGCAGACATGCTGGCTCACGCTCTCATTTTAATCCAAGCAACTATTTGGATAGAGCAGAGTCTTATGATTCAGCATTGAGTATGTCATTCCAGACCTCCTACGCTCTTTACCCTGAACACTCTGTTCATCTGTGCCAGAAGGATCATCTGTTCATACGCAAGACCGCCACTGAACTATTAATGGTAAAAGAGATCTTATGATAGTCAATTTGAAGACCTACGAAATCTTCAGACCACTTTCATTGGAAAACATGCACATGAGGATTGCGTGGTATTTTTGATCAAAGTGGATCAAAATCTCAGCATTTGAGTGCAAAGTATAAGAAATCCATATCATGATAGAAACATGCCCTCTGAAACCTGGTTACTAGACTTATATCCTTTAAAGTGTTCAGTCACAAGACCAGGGCAGAGAACTGGGGCCAAAATTGGGGTTGGAGCTTTCAACATTAAACATTATGTGGAGCTACATGACCTGTCTCCAAAGTTCCAAATGTTTAAATCTCAAAGTTTACCAGAACTTTCATTTCCAACATTTATCAAGCTTGACAGCAATTAAACATGGGCAAATGGTTGCTGGCATGCTCGGGGTGCCAATCCATCTAACGTATCTAATGTTAACTTAAGGAGGAATCACAAACATTGATGGACAGAGGGGCTCACAACCCCCAACCTCACCAAAAATTGTACACTACTTTTAGAACTGAAAAGCTCATTGTTAGGAGCAGATCAGGGTAAAAAAATAAATATAACATTTCTTGTTTAGCTTGTCTGTGACCTACTTATCATAGACTGATGGATTTCGCCTATAGTACATTATCTCCAGTGTGTATATCTGGGAGGGTTGATGTGATAGAATGAGTCTGTATGTCCAAAAAAAGCACTTATGTGGTGTAATGTGGATCCCAAGGGTTTTAAACCATTCCACAGTTGGTGTTGGTTAATAAGGATTAGATAGATCTCTGCTTTTCTTAATTTAGGCTTGTGACCGTACAAACAGTAGGTTATCACTCTTCTCCTCTTCTCTGTGTTTTTTTCTTTGCAACCCTTGGCATGCTTTAAAAAAGCAATAAGGGTACTATAGTGTTCCAAGAACAGCACATTTTATGGCAACCTTTGTAGCATATCAGTTAAAAAGATAAGTGCTGCACTTTTTTTTTAACTTAATATACCAAAGGTTATAGAAAACAGTCTAAAAACAAGCATTTTTGTGGGATTTTTTCTAACAGCGCAGTGCCTTTTGACTGAGCTGTATTTTTTTAAATTTGGCTGTGTTTGGTCTTTTATTTTCTCAAGTTGCTTTATGTTGGACTGTCAAGGCCACCAAGTTCACAATAACAAGTCTTTAACCAACAAAAAGAAAAGGCAGATAAGTGAAACTGAGCAGGGAATTAGTAAACTAGTTTGACTTTTGCAGGTGAGGTGACATCCTGCAGGTTTGATATATCCATGATATTACAGCTCGAGGTATCAACACACTTACACCCACAAAAACCCCTTACCTACACATCTTAAGCTCCCACACACAGATAGAAAAAACACACTCACACTCACCCCTGCTTGCAGCGCTCATATCTGCAGAGAGCCAGATAGTTGCTGTGTGTCCTCTGAACATCCTGATCTCATCTCCTGGCAAAGTGATTGACAGCTCCGACAGCTGGGCTCCATCCACCCTGCAGACGGGTGGACAACCACACGCACATACACACATGCACCCACACCCACACACGCACACACCAGCCAAACAGTGGCAGTGGGGAGAGATGAAGGAGTGTAAATGAAGTGGGTAAGGAAGGTAGGGGGAGAGGAGGGTGCAGGAAAAGCAAGTATTTCACAGACTGATGAGAAGATTCTATCTGGACAGAGAATGATTGATAAATGTGGGCTTGAACATAGAGATAGGCATGTAAACATTAGAAAAACAAACCTGAGTGGAAAAGGTAGAAGCTAGGGGGCTGGGGAGCATGAGTGGGCCGTATACTGCGGCCACATGAAAGGATAATTATCCCCTTGACGGGTGCAGAAGCGCACTGAGGCCCTACACATGCACATATTTAAACACCTATTCCCTCAGATCTGCACTCTGGGAAGCAATGAAAGACCAATTATTGGGACGCCTGTAGCACATGGTCCAATGCCTTTGGGAAATGCAGAGGGAGGGTGGGTAACAATCCAGGTGGTGATGTTTTTTGTCACACGTTAACAGACGGGTGAGGAGAAGCTAGCCGGACAGTCTGTTCGTATTCATGTGTCAGTTAGTAATCACACAGCATGGCCTTGTTTTCCCTGACTGCTCGGGCTTGTCAGAAACACTCAGGGTAACATGCATCACTCACTTGGCTGACATCCGCCTATGCGTTGATGTGTGTGCGTGCATGAGAGCGTGTGTGGTCAACAAGTTTGTGTGTATGACCTATCTTCATCACCGCCTCAGGAATGACAGGCAGCCCATCATTAACCTCCCTGCTAGACCTCATGGCATGCCTGCATCCCGGGGCGGCCATTTTCTCAATACCTATATATAAACCATGATGAGTACAGCGATAAGGTTCTGGAGGTAGAGGACAGGTCATTATCTGTAGAGTTGGGACATTGGTGTTAGTATTCATCCACAGCTACCATTATTTCTTATCAGCTTGTTGATACTGCTGCTGTTTTCAGATTTAAGGAAAAACCTCTTTGTAGCTCTGCTATTGTTCAAGCTGTGAGGTCTGCCAAAAGAACATTTTCAGCATAGAAAGTGAATCCAGATCACACTAGATGTAGGCTGGCTGTGGCATATGTTAGCCTTTATATTACTTTTATACCAGGTGCTTGAGTTCTGCATATTGGCCATATCTCCCTTGCAGTCTCTCTTCAAGGAAGAGCGACTGCAAATTTCTCATAAGTGGTTTAGTATTTTTCTACATATAACCCAGACTCATTAAGTAAAAAACATTTTGTAAAAAACTCAACCAGGCCTTTATTACGAAAAAAAAAACACTTGAAGTATAACTGTTTTGTATTTATATTGTCTGTGCCATAAACAGACCATAGCCCAATTTCCAGTACGTTCAGGAAAAGAGGCTGCATTATATTTGCACCTGATTATATTCACATTAATTCTATGGCTGTCATGTCTGTTTCAATTTACATTGCAATACAGTTTGTAGGTAAATATGGCTCGTCAATTATGATTAATCATTCATTCTGGCCAAGATAAGGTCAACATAAGGCTTCCAGTAAGAATCAGAAAAGCCTTCTATTTTCTAACTTATTTCCTGACAGAGACAGTCTGAAGGCCTTGACTTGTTCACAGCATAACAAAATTTGTTAAGCAGGAAGCTCTTATGCAGCCAACAGCTTTTCAGTCTGTAAAAGCATTTAACACACCAGAGTCATTTGCTTATACTGGCAATGCACATGACGATTTAAGTGCAGAAAAAGTTTTGATCTGATTTGTCACACCCAAGGATTTATGGGGAAGTGACAAGGTTTCAGATTTGTTACAATCAGTTTTTTGTCAAAATAGTCCTTGAGTATGAGGGGTAAATACAATCATTTTACGGCCTCTAACCATTTTGAGGTCTTCCTAAACTTGCATCTTATAATTTAAACATGCTTTCCATGTACAAATAGGCCTACAACTGAAAACCATTTAGAGCAGGGGTCTCCAACAACTGGTCCGTGGAGTTCAGTGCAGGTCCATAAGGAAATATAAATGGTTGAATAATTTCCATTTTCTAATAAGGTTCTGCAGGGATTTTTGTTTTAATGACAACAATGTCCTTCCCCTGACTAAATGCCTTTGAAAGCAAAGATCTGACATGGAGGCCCTTTGTCTATGTCACAACTGTTTTGCCTTAAAAGGCTCAAGATAAACTGTCATTTGACTTTTGTTTGCACACTCATCCAGCTTTATCAAGTGTACAATTATAGATATATATTTAACCCTGAAGGCTACTAAGGGTGCATAAAAGAGCTGGGGTCATGACATCAAACTGATATTCATTAAAGAGGACATATCATGCTTGTTTCTCCTTTTCACTATGCCGGACTAGGATGCCTGTAAAGCATTTCTGCCCTCAGTACAAGTCATTTAGTTCCTGCATTGCCCCACAATAGCGTTCTCAGAGTCAATCAAATCCTCATTTTAAGCCACTATGAAGCTGTCGTAGAAACACGAGGATCTGAGGATGACCTACAGTTACCTTGCAACGTCACAGCCCTTTGTGCTCTGATTGGTCAGTTCTATCGGGAGTAGAGCCAGCCTGTCCTTCTTCATCTACTGTATTTTCCTGCAGGCTCTAAGCAGCGACCGCGTACTGAGTCCCCCTACAGGCCAGAGCCGGTAATGAGCAAGTGTGAGCTAGAGATCTATATACTGCTGCTGGTGGATGTGTTCCTCGTTGACGGTTTTGTGGCTAACTAACATCACAGAGGAGGAAGTGTTTTATCAGATTACTCCAATAAAAAGAAAGGTACCTCGTGTCGTCATGACGATTTAAATCTCGCGGACATCTCGCAATGACCTATTTTCAGAGGCATCAAATCTCGTGCTAGAATATCAGAAAAAATACAATATCTCATTTTTTGAAAATTAAGGGGGTGCAAGGTCTTGTTTTCAAATGTATTATATTATATGTAAGTATTAAATCATGCATCAGCATGATATGTCTCTTTTAAAGCTGGGGTTGGCGATTTTGGAGAACTAGCTGTCTGTCTCTAGCCTGAAGGGGGCAGTAATGCTCCAAAATGATGGATGCCAACCACCGAAGAAGAAGTCTCGCGAGAACTGCCACCTGCAGTAGCATTGACGGCAGTTCTCGCGAGATTAGAGCCAACAGCGGAACAAGCTTAGAAAAATAGAGTTTATTTTAGATTTCTTGTACATCTGTCTTAAATGTGAGGGATACTGGAGCTTGGTTGGTGTTGTGGGACAGCTCACAGCGGACTTCCCTTATTTTCAAAGACAAAACTTGAAAGGTAAGCATTCTCCAGCAGAGTCTGTTCCCTACACACTACATGCTACATGCTACACGCACTGTCGGTGCACGCCGGGAAGATGCACGCGCAGCAGGCACGCAGAATGGCGACGGGATTTGATTGGTGTAAAAGAAGGTATCCCGGCAAGATTATTGGTTGGGGTTTTCCCTGTTTTACTCCTGCTGTAGATAGCGGATATTTTTCGCTCTGTTTTAAGAACACATAATGAGTTGATTACCATCGGGTCATAAAGGCCATTTTAACCAGTATTACAAAAAGTGTATCTAAATCAGATCGCCAACCCCAGCTTTAACTAATCCTTGCTCAATCATATTTTAAGTCAGTCTGGCTCAAAATGTTCTTTCTTGTCATTGGCACTGCTTACCTTTAGAGAAGTGCTGCTGAAGAAGACAGATGATTAGAGACCACCATGACATAATGAATAAAAAAACTGACTTCATATCAATACTTGTCAACATCAAGTATCAAAAACAAGCTACAAATACAAAGAATTATAAAGAAGGGAAATATGATAAAGCTTCCTGGGCCCCAGCCTTGTTAGGGGGCCTACAAGTGAGCAAAGACATAGTCCAACTTCAATTTAAAGGCCCTGGTAACCCACACAAGTGGAAGCAAATAGCCCCTGAGCAGACCTCTTCTCGGGATTGTGTGGTTGTTGTCCAACTGACAGCTTCCCAACCCAGTCAAATTTGTCAAATAGTATTTGAAGGAAGACTTGTTGACCTGACATCATTTCAATTAGTCCTTGTAAATCGTGACATCAAAATCTCCTACTTAAGCTCCACCTGTTTTCAGTGTCTCCCTGGTCTAATCAACCAGTTAAATAAAATCACCCGTGTGAGTAATTTTTCCTTGATGGGCCTTTATGGAAAAATGACTTGGACAAAAAAGTTAATCTATAAACTGCTAACCTACCAGTTTACAAATACAACCCTAACCCTAACAGTTGTTATTTATGCTTTGTTCATAATGCAAGCCTCCCTCTTTAATTTCAGAATACTAATGAGGCTGGTTACATGGTTTTGTAAATAAGAATCAGACAACTGGTTCATCCAGAAGAACAAATCAGTTTTTGCATTTTATTTAACCCACAAGACCATGTTCATGTGGACAAACAAATATTTGATTGGTATGTGTTTCAGGGGATGGTAAATGAATAGTCAGTACACTTACAAAGTCTCATGTAGTCTTTCTCAGTAAGATAATCTTACAAGAACCTGTCAAATATCATATCTGGATAGAACTTCACTTTTAGATGTTATCCACACACTACTTTCAACTTCTTTGTGAAGAGTTGCTTCCCCTTCTGGGGACTTAACATGACGTGGAGAGGTTTGTTTCAGCTTTTGATCTGAGTGTGTGGTGTGCTCCAGCTTAAATGTACTTGCAGAAACCATTATGAACTATGGTTCTGCATGTATGGATGTAGTATCTGCTCAGTATACATCTGTGCCTATCTGAAGGCCCATTTGGCAATGGTTTTGTACCAATACATGTACATTACATCCGTCTGTTATTTAAAGCAGAAAAGTAAATGCATCTGGGCCGCAGTACAGTTGATGATGTTGTTGATAATAGTTACCTTATTTGCAACAAAATGAAGACAACTTGAGTTACAATCTAAATAGTTTCAGTTGTATTTAGACTGTACTTTTACACCATGATTTAAGATGTGCACAAGTGGTACAACAGGCTCCATGCATGTTACACAATAAAATAAACACTACAGTGATGGATTTTCTGAGATTAATTATGCAAATACCAACCATAATAAGATAGTTGAATGACAAGTTAAATCAAAACACAAGTTAAAACATGTCCTGCCTAACAGCTAAAATTTTTTTGTTGAACTTTTCAATGTAGCTGAGGTGTCTCAAGTGAACCGATGCACAGTGTGAATGGACCTTTGTGACATCTGGCCAACTTACGGGGCCATGCAGAATGTTTAAGCTGTACTTGTCTCTGATAGAGAATAATACACCATGAAGAAATCTGAAGCATCTCTATAACTTCACAGATTAACCCCAATAGATGTTTAAAAGTTTGTTTGGATGAATAGAAAACATCAAAACAAAACAAAAAAAACACACACTTTGAGACCTTGTGAGATGGACACACTGAGTGATATTTTCCAGACAAATATAGTCACTTGACAAAAAGCAATGAAGTGAACTCAGGTCTTCTCTGAGTGAGGGGCCTCCGTCTAAGACCATCGACTTGTAGCCGGATATAGAGTGGAGACTGTGATAAGACTCAAACACAGCAGGTGGGCCTAATCCAAAACCACCTAACTCCTCAGTTGCTGAGCTACACAACACCACGACGATGATTAAGCAAGATTCCACAAAGATAAATGTTTTCGCAAGAGATTACTCCCTGCTGGTGCCACACAGCAGAGTTTGCTAGCAGGCTTAGAGTGCTGCTGAATATATGATCTGACACCTTTTTGTGTGAAGATTTGTTGTAATTGAAATGATTGCTGATGGGGTAAAGTGAGAGTCGGGATGGAGTGATGTCTGAGACACAAAAATGTCACTTTGGGTCTACAGACATCAAACACAAAATAAAACTGTTTCTTATATCTTGGGTTCAGATCTGTTTCTCAATCTAGAAAATGTCCTCTGTTGTCTTTCAGTTTGACTCTGTGTTAGTGTGCCAAACAAAATTAAGGGCACAGACAAATACTTTTCCACACAATGATGTTCCTCTCTTTCTTTGTGAAGTGTGAGACATCCCCTCACACAGTGAAGAGGCCCATCACATTTCATTTCCTGCTAGACTGTTGTGTGTGCTGCTGTTTCTGCAGCTGAATCAACATCACGGCGGACAGAGATAACGCAGTCCAGTGTCAAGATTATGTCCTCAAGTGTGATTTTACAGAGTCTGGTCTCAGCACTGACCAGCACAGCTTGAAAGTACACTGTGTGTGCATGTGCGGGTCTGTTAAGGTTCATTTCAGCAGTATGTCTATTATTTTTCCAGAGGCAACCTGCATAAAAGGGGTATGACAGCATGTAACAAGATAGTTTCCTGGCAACAATTGCCTCTGAGCATAAATATATAAATATATATGTATACGTATATATATATTTATACGATATATATATATATAAACACGATATATATATATATATATATGTATATACGTTATATATACGAGAAATATATTTATACGTTATATACAGTCATGGAAAAAATTATTAGACCACCCTTGTTTTCTTCAATTTCTTGTTCATTCTAATATCTGGTACCACTAAACGTATAATACAATGAACACAACAAAAAATGCAGCTGGTCACATAATACTTTATGTCCTATTTGACATTCTTAAGCTTAATTGATTCCCAGGGTATATAAGAGGCCATTTCATGTCACAAGCAGCACTGCACATGCAAAGGCCTAGAGTGGTTTCCTGCTTACATTCAAGCCGTAGCACAACTCAGAAGTTGTCAGCTCTCACATAATGCCTAAAACAAAAGAATTATGTGAAGCCACAAAGGCAGCCATCTTGGCACTGCTGGAAATTGGCATGAGTGAGAGACAGGTAGCGAAAAAACTGAAGATCTCCAAGACAGCCGTTCATTACAACAAAAAAAAACAAGCTGAACATGGCACTACCAAATTGCTACCTGGCCATGGCAGGAAACGTCTTTCTACCCCACGAGATGACCGTGCACTCATCTGTTCCTGTGTCAGGAATCGTCGTCAGACCTCCAGGGACCTTAAAAATGAGTGGGCACTGTCGAGAAATGTGACTTGTTCAGCAAGGACAGTTCGAAACCGACTTGTTGAAGCTGGTTTGAAGTCACACAGAGCACGCATAAGAAGCCCTTCATCAATGAAAGGCAGAGGAAGGCCGGTTACTCTTTGCTCGAG